>CAMAPF010001209.1:0-457941 GCA_945859915.1 Cuscuta epithymum | reverse complement strand
CAGAAAATGTCACTTTTGTAAGAGAGAATGTCATAATCATTGGGTATTTTAAAAAAAAATATCACTTTTATGTCATTACAATATTTGAAAATGCCATATTGAGAATGTCATATTTCTATATGAAATTGTCATTATTGTGTCATTATGCATATTAAGTGACATTCTCGCATATCAAGTGGCATTCTTCATGGAGGTTTGTACAATCACTTTCATGACATTTTCAAAGAAGTAAATGTAATGCCACAAACGTGACATTTTTTTCATCAAATAGCCAACAATTTTGACATCTGAAATTATATGAGTGGCATTTTATGTACTGAATAAATACAACTTAAATCCAAAAAATCCAAATTAATAAATAAAATTCAAATCCATAAAACCCAAAGAAGAAGAGAACATAGGACCAGAAATTTGAGGAGGAGGAGGAGGATTACCTACAATGGTTGTCACCGCTCACCGGTGCCGGAATTGGGGAGAAAATTCACCATTCAAAACTGACCAGCAGAAATGGAGAAGCGGGAGAAGAAACTTGGTCTAAAAAGATGGGGGAGAGGGAGATAAAAGAGATAGAAGGGGGGAGGGGTGTTGCGTGAAAGCAGAGAGAAGGCAGGGGGATAGTTTTTGCGTGAGGAACGGTAATGATTCTGACAGAAGGAAAAGTAAATTGATTAATTTACAAAGAAGGGTATAATTGGCAAACGAAACGGACCATTCAAAGTTAGCTCCTGTTTATGGAATAAACGAACAAGGACTCCTGTTTTAGAATTATGTTAATGTTTTACTCCCTTACAGAGCAATTACTTAAAAAAGAAACAACATTATAGTTAATTAACATTAATATTACATACTGCTCTGTGATCTTTGACAGCAAAGGCCTCAGTTTTCGCCTCTCAAATCCGAATGCTCTCACAAAGCCAACTTGGTGAAGCTTTCAGCCTAATCTGAACTTTCTACTCCTAATCCAGCTAGAGTTGTCGGTGAAAGTCAATTCAGCAACAATGCCTAACCCTTCCTTTAAGGTCACTTGCAGGTATGAGGTCCAGGTCCCCCAGTAAGAAGTGGCCTCTTACCTTCTTTATGTTCTTTCACTATGTGAGACTCAAACTCTTAGTGGCTCCACCCTTCATCAGCTTTGTAGTTGAAATCTCCTTCTAGGGAAACAATGTCTAGTTTGGCTGAGGATTCTGGACCTGATGTCACAAACACGTCCAGTTTCACCATCAAGGAGAACAACACGAATGGAAAAATCTTATTTTCCCTTTACTTTTTCTCCTGTGAAGAGGGGGAGGACAATTTGGACCTAAAGTGTAGTTTTCAGCTTCTAATACCTCACCTTTCTATTGTTTCTGGAGAAATCCCTTTCAGCAAGGCATAATAAACTCATAACTAATTTGGAAAGAAGTGAGATAAGTACTAAATTTTAGAGTATTTTATTGCAGCTTTTTACCACTTTACATATACCTAAGTACAAGCAGCAAAGCGCTCTAACTGGTAGCATTCATAGCAAAATAAATGTATACTCCCTCAGTTTTTAACATCTAGGGCAATTTTATCTCATTAAAATGTAAATATCAGTGTTTTGAAAACCCAGTTTGAATGGAGGAAGTCCAACCATTTAAGCAATATAGCCTCCTTACAGAAAATTAAAGAGTCACTCAAAAGAGAGGAAGATAAAAGCCATGTCCTAAATATGTGTGGATAATGCAGATAAGAAAAAAGGCACTAAGCTAAGATTTAAAGAAACATCAATAAAATAGCAAATTTTATGGTCATATATTTAATCAGTATCTTAGCGAATTTGTGTTTAGAAAAAAAAAAAACAGAACATTCAGCTCCTCAATAACATACCATGTACTTTGTTCCTTTATACGTGCCATCTAAAGGAACAGAAAATTCAGCTCCTCATTCCTCAATAACATACCATGCAGTTTTTCATTAAAGGGTTTACTTTTTAAGGGGGTGTGATAAGGTATCCTAAAAGATTAAAGGGTTTACACCCTAAATCCCTAATAGAACTGCTTATTCACCTATGCACGTTGATGTATATTATCTTTTATTTACCAGCCACTAAACTAAACTAAAACTCAATTTTAAGATAATGAAAAATGGCTAAAACTGAAATTGTTGCCCAAAAAGATACCGGGCGATTATTCTCTGAAGCTATAAACATCATCATGTGCACAAGGTATAATGATAATAATTCAAGGCATAAGCTAGCCTTCAAATGCATCGAATACAAAATGACCATTACAGATACACGATCCAACTTTCATTAGTACGTGTACGACGTAGTGAATGGAAAATCCTATATCAGAATAACAAAATACTAAAATAGTATGTGAGGATGCAGGGTTATCATCCATGCTTTAATTATAATTAAAGTGCTTGTATGTAAAAGGTCAAGAAAGCTTCACAGGCGGTGTATCTGCTGTAGTAAAGGAAATGTAAAGACATAGACTGCAGGGTGGAATTATTATAATAATAATAATAATTATTATTATTACAATTATTGTAAAAAGTAAACTTCACCTCATAGAGTTTATATACATATGCCACCTAAAGAAACTGAAATTAGCTCCTCAATAACATACAATGTACTTTGTTGGTTGTTTCGGCTTCTACTTTTTTAGATTATAAGATTTAATAGAATAGATTGTTAGTTATTATATAGGATAGCATTCCTTGTCCCAGGGGCCGTGCTTACTGTGAGGCCACTAAGGCATGGGCCTCAGGGCCCCAAAAATGTCAAAAATTTAGGGGCCCAATATTTTAGCCATTTTCCTATTATATATATGTATTTTTAAAATATAAAAGACATGCCTTTGTTTGATTCTATCGCTGTTGCGTTTAAAAGGTGAAATAGCTGACAAATTGACTTACGAAGTTAGAAGAGTAACAGTCAAACTAGGTTACCAGACCGCAAGGCGGTGCGCCGGGTAAAAGACATGCCTTTTGATTTTCAGTTTTTTGTGAATAGCTTTTGAGTTTGCAACTTTCAGACTTTTGAGAATTGAGATTATAAAGTAAGAGAGTTTATGGACCCATTTTGAATTTGTTTTGGACACAATGAAAAACTCTTGTTTTGTCTTAATCGAAGATGAATATAAATGTTCTAGGGTTGTTTTGAGATCATATTGCTTGACACATACATTTAGAAAATTAAGTGTGAACTTAATTTTGAATATTCAAACGAGTTGAGATGCATAATTAAACAATTTCAGTTTTTTTATATTTAATATTAAAACATTTTAAGTAGGTTATGTTCTCTAATTTAGTGACAAGAATGCATTATTTAGCACATTTGTTTAACTAATATTAGGATATGTCACAAAAAACTAATATTGTCATATATATGATTTCAGTAAATTGTGTTTTGTTTATCTTGAGTTTGACTCGTTAGAACACTTACGTCGTATCAAGGATCACGAGACTTATGTTACATATCTTGGAGGAACGATTCAAAATGAATTGATACAAATGTTGGCAAATGAGGTTAGGAAAAGGATACAAAAGCATACATCGCATACATAATTTTGTTGACAACACCTGTTACAGTAGCCAGTGCAGAAAGAAATTTCTCAAAACTTAAGTTGATAAAGACATTTTTTGCGATCAACCATATCTCAAAAAAGGTTTAATGGATTAGCTATGTTATCAATTGAGAAGGAATTTATTGAACACCTCAATTATGCCGACTTGATTAATCTTTTGCTGCTAAAATAGTTCGACGGGTTGTACTTAATTAGTTACTTTTAATACAATTGGTATTTTTATTGTAAGAATTTTATTTCATTAGTATAGCTATTTTGTGATGTTACGTCTTTAACTATAAAAAATTATACTACATAAAATTTTAATTTATAGGGGCCTTTTTACGAAGTTCGACTCGGGCTTGAGTTTAGGTAGGATCGGCACTGCCTTGTCCTAACTCATTTATTTGTTTAATCATTGGATAATTATATTTTTCATGTCCATATACATGAAACATAAATGTATTCTAAAATCTCATTAAGACATATTCACAAACACCTAGTATGATTCACGAATTTTTGTTTGACCTCCAAAATTAGGTTCATACACACACTCAAATATTACAAGAAATCTTAGTTAAGCTAATTTACACCAACCAATTAAACATGATCGAACATTCAGATTAATACCATCTTAGTGAAGCTAACTCCACACTTGCTTCTAATTTAATACCATCTATTCATTATCAGCAAAACCTTACCCTCATTCTCATAATCCATAGCATTGGTGGGAAATTCATGAGGATGTTTTGACCGGAATTTTGTGAATTTGAGAACCAAACTATGCAATTTGGTTGCATTAAATCAGTCGTGACATACAAGAAATGTTGGGAAGTTGTGAAGGTAAGGCATCTAGCTTAACAATTGCATCGTCTTTCGCCGTTTTTACCGTTCTATTTGTCTCCCACGAGCGTGATAACTCTTCTCACCTAGAAGAGTACTATATCCGGTAATCTGGGTATGGTAATAGATTTCATCCTTTTCAACAAACCAGGAGATTAAAGGGGGGTGAAAACCAATAAGTCAAAGAGAATTAGTATATCGGGGTAATCTGGGTATGGTAATAGATTAGGGAACTAACGGGAGACCGGAGTGATAGGGTAAGGCGCCGGTAGCAGAAGGTTATTCGGTATCATGTTCTTGTTCAAAGTTAAAAGCATAATGTACAACTGTATTGAGCACAATGTTACCACCAACACTTTTTTAATTCCCAAAACAATATAACCCTTTTTTTTTCTTTTTTAACCCGGAAGGTTCCCAAAACGATATAACCCTCATTCAGGCTTATAAGTTTATTTTAGATATGGAACATAGTTTTTATGAAATTAATTTTTTTTTTTTTAATTTAATGAGGGCGTTTGTCACAAAGAACATTTATATACTACGTATTACTTTCATGTTATATATACATAGTATCTTTTTGTATAAAATTTATTTTTGGCCAACGTAGTACACATTTGACCAAAAGTTCAAAGTTGTCAAACCTTTAGTATTACTTTCTATAAAATTCTAAGTCTTATAGTGAGTGTCGTTTTTTATTTGAAAAACGATACAATAGATCTTTGTGACTTTGTTTCAAATAATATTCATTCAATATTAGGAAACGCAATACTACCGTATTCTTTAGTTTGGTGCCTTTCCTTTGGGAATTTTTTTGGTTTGCTACGCTTTTCCTTTTTGGTATGTTTTCACTTTAAAAAATACTCAAATATCGTTACTTTTTCTACTTTTCATATTCTCTTTTATACTTTTCCACCTCTCCTACATTTTCTACACTATTCACTACCTCTACTATTTTTCCCTTAATTATTGTGCCAAACCCTATTGTAGCCGACAATAGAATATGGAGGGAGTATCTTGTTTCAGTCTTTGAAAAAAGAAGACAGAAATTATACCAAATGACACCTTGTCTTTATAAAGGAGTGATTTATTCCAAGTTAAGTTGGTAAATGTTGGTTTCTGTTCAAATGTCGTGCAACTGTCTATAGTACACTTTCCTTACTTGTTTGTTTTTGTTTTCTCTTAGAACTATCTGCATCAAATAATCACGCTGTGAGTAGTATCCCTGATGTACTCCACTTGAAGGTTGGATGTGCAGACATCCCAGCCTACAAGATATCAGAGTTAATGAAGTAACCCGCACGGGTAGCTCAGTTGGTTGAGTGGTGGGAAATTTGGAACAATGACCAAGGTTCGAATCCCCACAGCGACCGGGTGGAGGTCACAGAACCTGAAATAAGACTGGGCCTCTGCTGCGCACGGGTGTATGGGCCTACTGCCACTCTACTGACTGAGTCACCGTGACTTACATCCTCCCAAAAGTCTTGTCGGGTCGGGGCATGGGGGCGCTTGGGGTTGGTGATTTGGAGTAAATACTTAAATGCATAGGTGTAAAAGTACCTCCCTAGGCCAGGATTAGTCTTCAGTCACTGCCTAATGTCTTGCAAGTTGCAACAATCTTGAAAGGCCGTTATTTCCTGTTTTATGACTTCTCAAATCAATTTGTGTATTTAATGATATGTGATTGCTCTTATCTCTACTATTTTCAATGTTCAGGCTTCCTCTACCCGGTCATTATTCAGTGCTGTGAAATTGCATTCTCGATGAAAACATAGAGAGAAAGAATGGAGATATTCCTCAGGTATGGTAAATCACATCGGTTTCCCAGTCAAGTTTGTGTGTGGGAGTGAGGGAGATAATTTTTAAAGTTAAATCACTCACCAATCTTATTTCCCCTATATTTTCAGTCTGCAACATCACTGCTAAAGCTAGTTCTGCAAGAAATTGAGCTTCGATTTTCAAAACAATCAGAAAATTTGAAAAAGGTATGTGTGCTTTGGACAATTAATCATTTAGTCTTGGAATACAGAATCGGCTTTACTGATCTATTAAATGTTGACAACTCTCACATGCAGCAAAATAGCCTGGCCTCTACAAGTCTCTCGAAGTAAAGTATCAATTAAGAGAAAGGGTTTTGGAGACCCTTAGAACAGGAACTGCTGAAGAACACGAGGTATTATTAATCATGAACATGAGTGCTGCATAACTTTTGATTTCATTGTGTGCACTTAAAATGCACTTTCTTAATCTTTTTGGTTGGTTCATTCTTCTATAATTTTTAGTTATGAGAGCTAGCTTACCATGTAGAAAGATATTTTCTTTCATAGCCTGGATGGGCTTCCTTTGATACTCCACTTTATTTTTGTACTACAGATTGAGAAGGTTGACTTTGAAGAGAAGGACAAACGTAGACAGCAAGAAATCAGTGATTTGAAGAAAGATAAAGATAATTATGAGATGAAGATTTCTTCACTAAACCATGATTTGGAGTTAACCAAAAAGAAACATGAAGAGAAATGCTTGCAGCTAGAATCACAAACAGAAAAAACTAGAATTGAGTTAGGGAAGAAGATAATGGAACTTGAGTGTCTTCTAAGTGATTCAAGGAAGAAGGTGGAAGAGCTCGAAGCCTTTTCAGAATCAAAGTTTCTGACATGGCAAAAGAAAGAACATGGCTATAAAGTCTTCATAGAATCTCAGTTTAGATCTTTACAGGTTTCCATTAATCTTTAATCTTATGCCTTGTCATTACTAAATAACTATCATGCCTACATCTCAGTGAAGATTTGTATCAGGCACTGAGAATGGCATCTGAGTCCTTGAAGCAGGAAGTTTTGCAGACCAAGAAGATCTATGCTGAAGAACTAAACCGCTTTGGTTAGAATGTTGACTAACTTAATGATCATTAGTAACTTGTTGATGCTTAATGACATCTTTCGGAACTGAATAATGTCATAAAACTATTACATCGCCTCGTCATCATATTCGGTTCGTCGGTTCGGTATCCCACCACCATTAGACTTGACACCACTTGGAACCGACGAACGTATTTCACTATTTCCCCCTGAAAAAAAAAGGAGCATGCGAGCCACACAAAAAAGAGCAAGCGAGCCACAAAAAAAAATGATAGAGGGGGACGAGCATAGAACCCGAGACGTGGGAACCCTAGCGGGGGTAAACCAGTTCTTCCCCTTACTCGTTGATGGCGAACATCTTTTGCATAGCAGAAGACAAGTAAGATCACGAGCGTGGGTTGAACGAAGAATGGGAACCCTAGCGGGGTAAACCAGTTCTTCCCCTTACTCGTTGATGGCGAACACCTTCTGCACAGCAGAAGACAAATAAGATCACGAGCGTGGGTTGAAAGAAGAATGGGAACCCTAGCGGGGGTAAACCAGTTTAGTAGAAGGCTATAGACAAATCCTAGCGGGGTAAATGAAGGCTATAGACAAATCCTTAAAGTAAGTGGTTTGATAAGTCCGTATTTAGACACACATTTGATGTGTGTTCGGATCGGCTTTTGATGGTTTTTCTAGCTTTAATGTGTTACAAGTCTCAATTTTAGCTCAAGTTATGTTTACCAGGCATTGGTTCGAGTTTTGTGTCATTTGGAGTCAAAATAAGGAATTTAGAGTTCAGCACCGGCGCTTGAGGAGCAATCGGGATTATTCGAGATGCATTCGAGAGTGGATTGAGAGATTTGGATGTCACCGGAAGGTTCACGATGAAGATTTGATGACAAAAGAACTCTAGGATTGGCTATGGGATCAAAAGAAGATGAATGAAGCTTGAAAACGACGATCAGGATGACCTTCTGTCAATCACTCAAGCATATCCATTTGTAGAAGAATCCAAAGAACATTATTCAAGTTGCATATGAAAGCCAACTTTAAGAGCTACAAAGAATAAGAAGACACCTTTAAGAGAATCTGAGAGGAAGAAGGTGAAAACAGACGATGAAGTCAGATGATCCCTGTTGCGATTTCAGAATGTGACCTTCCACCATTTTGATCATATCTATTGATTGGATGAATTAAATCCCATTTTGTGAAGAAAACGTTGTCAAATTCGGAAGTTACGTAGGCACGATTGTGCCCTCAAAGTTAGGCACGATCGTGCGTGAAAAGAAAGAACCGCGGAGCTACTGCCAGCCAGGCACGATCGTGCCTCCCTCCAGGCACGATCGTGCCTGCCCAAAACACGCGTTTTTTCTCCGGAGGCACGATTGAAGGTGTGACACCGCACCCGAACGTCCTTGAAAATTCGATTTAAAAATTCAAAGTTTATGTATTGAATTTTTGATTCCCAAACAATTGTAAAACGATTAATGTTTTTCGTAATTAATGATCGATTATTGTACCGTTCGAACTCGTATATTAGTGTCGGACATACAAATACTATTTGGGACTTATTAATAAATAAAAGAGCCCAACATTATCTAAATAGTGATACATAACATTTCAAGACAATTTGAGGAAGGCCGGGCGGCCCAAACATTACTTTGGGCTCAACCTGCTAAAAATAGCAAGTATTCGAGAATAGCGTCCTAGACCCACTCGGGAGTGACCACACGGCTAGTATCCAAATAATATGTATGACAAATGTCAAAATAAGTGATAGAATAATTAGAGAAGAATACAAATGCCTATAGCCCCATCTTTGGCATTATTGAGCTAAATAATGGGAGTAGGGTTTTTCTTCTATAATATTCATCATATAAATTATTGAGATGAGCCTACACATGTTGGAGATCAATAATGTGATGTAGTAAGTTGACTTGTTCTAAATAAATTAGGATGAGTACAAAAAGACATCTTTTGACAAAAGATAAAACAATAGGACCCATCTTCCCATTTTTGGAAGTATTGGTAGATGTTTTGGACCCCAAATTGATTGTGATCACTTGGGGAGCACCCCACACCTTATTGGCACCTGAAAAATAAAGAGAATGAGTTAAAATCCTTGGTTGGGGTGGACAAAAAGAGAGGGGGGCTGAACAAGACATGTTTGTGAACCAAATGGACCCTCTCCCAATTTTTTTTTTATTGAAGGTATCTTGCTCCATCATCCCACATGCCAACCCACTCCTATCCTTTTACTTTGGAGGCTAAGTTAAGGCCAAGATAACACTTCCCCAGCTCTCATTCGAACTCCCCAAGATAAGAGAGAAGAAGAGAGCCACACAACCTAAGAGAGCAAGGAGAAAGCAAACTGCCCGCAGATTTTTCCTCCAGTGCAATGGTTACTTGTTTGCTTCATATCTCGAGTTATACACATCCAAATAAGGCGTATTATATACCAAAGGAAAGCTCTCAAGACTAGGAATCCGTGAAGGTCTTATTTGAATCCATCGGAGTAGAGGAAGGCTTCCAAATCGTCCGAGCAAAACACGACCTTGCAGAAACGGATTTGCTCACCTAAGTGAGTTTTGACCCCAAAACCTTTCCTTTCTTTTCCCTAATGATATGATCGACTTGTGGAACTATTATAACCTACTCCAAGTGTATAATATGTCCTTGTAAAGTTATTTTATTGATGTAAAGGTTGGATACTAACCTAGAGTAACTTTGGAGAAACTAGGAATCGAGTTAGCCGGAAAACACCCATTCTAGGGGCTGTTTTCGTATCAACGATTTGGGGGTTGGACTAGCACTTTGAGGAGGCTGTTTAACACTCATATTTGAGCAAGGAATCAGTTCCAAATCCACCTTGACCAAAGCTTTGACCATTGGACCAAGGAGGGAGAGTTTAAAGCTCAATTGAGGTGAGGATTGACATCTAATTGCTTACAACTTGTAGGTTAAGCATGGGATTACCTAAATGCCTAAATCATAGTTTTTTTTATGGATTATGATGATTATATAATGATGAAATATGGACATAGTTGCCAAAGAATGAAATTGGAAATGATTTGAGAATGTATGAATAAAATGAGATTAAATGAGTTATAAATGAACTATTTAGTGAAATAGGCATTTTACTCATGTATGAGTTATGTGGATATATAAATGAATGTTTATGTATTGAGATTGAATACTAAAGTTGCTGCTACATAATTATTAATATGTAGAGGATTACAAATAATGAGCATATTTGTATGATAACAATAATCTTAATAGTATGAAAATACTAGTTAGTGATTATTGGAAATTGTTGATGGAATTGATCCTAGGGATTGGATTGTAGGAAATGCACTTGAGTATACTTTAAGTGTATATGATGACTTAGTATGAAACTAAGGTTAAGTGGTGGGAAGTCTTTAAGGATGACCCATGGTAGTTCATTGATATGTCAATTCTAGGCATAGGGTTGCTTAAGAATTGGACCTTCATGCATGGTGATGTGATAGAGCCGAGCTCTAGGATGCATGGTAAGGGGGTAGACTTGTAGTCTATGTATTGAATAGCTAGAGCCGAGCTCTAGGGCTTGCGTGGTGATGTGGTAGAGCCGAGCTCTAGAACGCAAGGTAAGGAAATTGACCCGAGTGACATGAATTGTATGGTGATGTGGTAGAGCCGAGCTCTAGAATACAATGTCATGTGTTAGGGTTGGACTCTATGAGTTGTCGTGGCTTATAGCCACGGGGAATGAGAATGGTGATTTGTAAATGAACATGGGCCCACGGGCCGACTACTTGACTTTTATATAAAGTAAGTATATTTTCAAACAGGGTAACTTAGGGTTACAAATCATAATGTACTATCACCCTATTTGAGGGTCTTTTGTTTGAAATACTTGTTGTATATCTATTAGATGCTTGCCACACCAGTACTTTATAGCCGTATAGAGTACTGACCCCTTCGGGGGCGTCCCACCACCATTTCAGGTTGAGGCTAGAGCTTGCATCCTGTGCTCGTTGATCGAGTGATCCCTCGGAGAGAAGACTTGGTTTGTGCTTCCTCCATTCTATTTGAAACATTAATGAATTTGCTCATGGATATTTTACTATAGAGCCTGCGTGCTCATGAATAGCCCTGTGTGGCTCTTTTGTTTTAACAATGTTTTCCGCTGCGTTATGAATTACTTATTATGTTTGTTTATGGATGTTATGTGTGTGAATGATATTCAAGACGCCTGGTATAATATGAATGTGTTGGACTGCGGTTGACTATTCGTATTGTACGGCGGGTTGTTGACGTGTCCGGGGAGGTCCGGGGCGTGACAGAAGGCACGATCGTGCCTGGCACCATGCCTGCCTCCGGAAATCCCAATTCATCTCAAATTTGACCCGGTTTTTCTATTTAAACAGCCTGTAAAGCCCCGTTTTCAGGGGGATTTAGAGAGAGGCCTAGGGACGAATTCTTGCATATTTTTCCGCTTTGTTCTTCAAGACCCTGAGATTATTTGTAAGTTCCATCTTTTTTAAATAATGTCAATTATTTCTATTCATCCTAATTCCGTTGATTCTTCAATTATGAATTGCGAGTAGTTTTAATTAGGATTTGGGGTTGATGAAGGGGTTAATCATCATGTATGGCTAAATTCATGATGGATTAATTGCATGAATGCCGTTTAATTTGTGTTTGAATAATTTAACTGATATCTTTTGTAACCTAGAATCGCGGCTAGAATTACAATTGTTTGTAGAATAAGTTAAGAGAGATCTAATTTATTCTAAGACACCTTCACGCACACTTAATCGTTCGCTAAGAGATTAGTAGTGATTAAGGGGCCGTAAGCTCGCTCGTCTTGACAATAATTTAGGATCCTGTCGCGTGAGAGATCAGCCTGGTCCACTAAATTATTGTACTCTACACCGCGAGAGCGGTAAGAACTTGGTAATGATTAGCTAGGCTCAATTAAATTAATTTCATGTAGTTAAGCCTGATCTGCCAGAAATCTGGTTACCCCGGAATCAATTCATGTTCCATTTGTCATTAATTAGAAACAACCCCTAGTTTAATCGTTTTATTTGCAGTTTAATTTTCCAACCAATCAATCTCGCACGACGCTTTTATTTTATTTATTTTTTTCGTTGAATTTAATTAATCTATAATTCCCTTTTGTCCGTTCCTGTGGAGACGATACTCGTACTTACGCCATTATATTACAATCTTTTTAAGTGCGAGAAAACTCACATCATGGTTACACTCTTAATTCTTAATCACCACTACGGCACTACCAAAACAATTGATATATACGAGATCTATTTTCTGTGTTTTTCAGCTTGTTGGTGCACCAACAAACTCAAAACAGTACTCCCTCCGTATTTATATGTTCCCTCTTACTATTTCGAAACCGTCATCTAAGCCCATGTACTAAAAACAGTACTCCCTCCGTATTTACATGTTCCTTACATTTGCTTTTGGCAAAATATTTTAGAATAGAATAGTAAGAGTAGCGAATATTGTAGAATAAGTAGGAGAGATTGTGTAAAAATATGAAAGAGAAGATAAAAAGTAGATAAAGTAAGAGTATTTGAGTATTTTATAAAGGATAAACTTACCAAAAATAGAAGTGTAAGGAACTTTTAAATACATCCCAAAAAAAAAAGTGTAGGGAACATTTAAATTCGGAAGGAGTATCATATAACTACGCTAACTTTAAAACCAGTATCATGTATTGAGATACATGCATGATAATTTACCAATAACATACTGTTATCGCACCAAAACCTTGGTATACCTAAATTTCGGTAAGGTAACGGTATATGAATTTTGTATACGTAAAGTGTTGGTACGACAAAGGTATGAGAGAAAATATTCCATATACCTTACTGAACCACCCCTATATGACACTATGTTACTGTGACAAGAGTCACTATGCGATGAGGAGTGAAAATATTGATATGAAACAGTGACAACACTCAAAAGGGAGTACTGTCAAAAATTTTGTACTTAAAAGAGAAATTGCAAATTTACTAGAATATATAACAAAAAGGAAAATTGGACACAGTTTTAAGGGACGGAGGAAGTAATAAATGTTGTGTATTTGTATTCCTTACCCCGTTATAAATGTCATTCCGTGTTTTATTAAACATGTATTATGTTTTTTTAAAACTTATCTATCATTTATTAACATTCTTAACTCAAAAAATCACAAATAACCTTTAAAATTTATAATGCACGGGTTAGATACGGGGGGGGGGGGGGGGGGGGGCTGTGTCTTGGTGATTAACTGTTCCCGCGACGCACAAAATACATGGCATCATGCCACCTATATGTAGCACCGATACCGGTACGCGGAAACGCGGAAACGGGTACGGGGATACGTCAAAACCAAAAAAAGTAGGATACGGATACGGGGCCATATTTATAAATATTAAAAGTTATGGGGGTGTATTTACAAATATTAAAAGTTATAGGGGTCTATTTATAAATATTAAAAATAGATTTTTTTGAATATATATATATATATATATATATATATATATATATATAATATCCTATGATGTCTACCCATTCATTGCATTGAAGCATTTTCCCTTTTCAAGATACTTAGTAATAAATTCATAATATTTCTCATATACACTAGTGTATCTCGAAATATAAATGTAGTCAATAAGTCATTAATTTAAAATGTGAAATAAGTCAAACAACTACAATCTTGAAATTAAAAGTGCAAGTACCCACTTCGGAGTATGAGTTAATGACTTAATTCGGATATAGCCATATAGGCCCATTATTTGATTACCAAGTAAAATGTAGTTTTAGATTTTCATTTTTTTTTGGAATTTTATTAAGTAAATTTTGGGATTTTTTTTTTAAAAATGGTTGATACGGGTATCCGTCAGGAAACGAGTATCGGAAACTTTCAAAAAATTACAAAAAAAAAATGGAAACTTTTAAAAATTGCAGATACGGCCCGGGAACGTACGGTACGGGTATCCTAGAGTATCGATTATGGGAACGTATCCGATACGCCGATACGCTACCCTAGGGAAGTATCCGTGCTTCATAGCATGCCATTGCTTGCTACAATTCCACTACATGAAAATTAGCTGTAAATTTCCACGTCAAAAGTGAGGCGGTTAAAGTGCTACAACACGTATTAATATAAAAACCACGTTGTACAGTTAGTTATGAAGCCCAGGGCAAAGTAAAAAATAATTATTTTTTTAGGGCTATGGTGGGCTGAAGCCCAGGGCAAAGTAAAAAATAATTATTTTTTTAAGGTATTATTTTTAAAAAATTCCATCCAGCCCACCCCAAATTTTTCTATAGCTCAGTCCAATTTTTCAGCCTAGCCCATAAAACAAAATCTAACCATCTAAAAATCTAATCTAAATGTATATACATCACCTCCCACTTAATAAATGACAATTAGTATATACGTATAAGAGCCATAAAACCCATAAATGTAATAAATACAATAAAATATGATTCAATATAATTAAGAGCTTGATTGGCAAGGCATGTTCACAACAACTTGTAAAGTGCTTGAGTATCTTCAAGTAGTGCATTGCCCAAAAGCGAGTTCTCGGACAGAAGTTCTTAATGTATACAGACACTTTCCATGTTTTGAATTTGTGTTCAATTTACTTTTTATGTACAAAGTTATGGAATAACAAGTATTCTCTGTCAAGGCCTTCAAAAAAATTATTGAATATCTTGGTAGTCATGAGATATGTTTCTACTACACAACTTATTCTCGGGGGAATTGACATAAAATGGATGAGAATGTTTTCTTAAAGAAGTAAATGAGTTTTACTCAAAACACGAAATTCATGTACCTGGGGTGAATTCTAAATGAATGGTTGGTCGTTGCCAATAAGAAACTACAGTTGAGCATCGTTATCACTTTGATATTTTCAATAAGGCAATAGACTTTATATTGATGGAGTTAAGGACCTGATTTAATGATAAATCAGTGGAACTCCTTTCTTTGAGTGCTTCATTGGATCCCAAAAATTCATGTGTCATTCAATGTCGATGCTATTTGTACTCTTGCAAGGAGTTCTATCCCCAAGATTTTAGTAGTCAGGATATTCATGCTTTGGAATTCGAACTACAACACTATGCTCATGATGTGATTCATGATACATCATTACAAGTGATTCATGATTTTAGTAGCCTCATCGAGAACAAATTTAGGGGAAAACTCTTATATATATATATATATATATATATATATATTGTTATTTTAATTTTTTTAATGTATTATCATTATAAGTGTTTCAGCCCACCCCAGTATGAAATCCTGGATCCGCCCCTGATAGGGGTGTTTGGATATGATTCCCTCAGGGAGCAGAAGCAGAATCTAGAGTGTTTGGGTGAAAGTGCATAAGTGATTCTGGTGCTCCTTTTTACTCATAGAATCAGTTTTTTAGAAGCGGGGGGGTGACCAGCTTCTGAAAACTGATTCTGATTCTGCTTCTACTTTAAAAAAGAAGCAGAAGCAGAATCAGTTCCAAACACCCCATAACGTATTCATCTCTCGCCCATTCACTACTACGGCCAACCTGCATCTACTATGGAGGGCCAACCTGAACACGTCGACCTGTTCCTTCCGCGCCAGAGTCCTTCCGTTGGTTACTTGATTGGCTTTACTTTTTGTTTTTCTCTTTTTTTGTTCGTTACTTTTCGATCTCTTTCTTTATTTGCTTTTCAGTTTTTCGTTGCTTTTCTGTTTTGCTTTAGTTGTTTTCTTTTTTAGTTCTTTTTTTTTCTCTTTAACATGACTTAACTTTTTATTCAATTATCATTAAAATGTATAATATAAAATATTATTTAATGTTTGACTTTGTTTCATCTTCTTTTTTCAATCAACCTCCTAACTTAAGTTTTTTTTTTAATTTGCGCATTATAAAATATTTTAGTTATTAATGTTTTAATTGTTCTTCTATTTTTAATTTTAAGATGACTATTTGTTAGTTTATTAAATATTATGTGTTAATTACTAACATGAGTTTTGTGTAATTACTAACATATCAATGCTTATCTTGTAAGTTACATATGCTCATTTGTATAGGTCCGATGCTCATTAAAAATTCATTAATGCTCATTTAATACAAATCATTATTTTCATCTCAATATAGGAGGTTTGATGCTCAATGAAAATATCGTGATGTCCAATTAAGCTACACATGCTCATTTGGTACTAATTTTATGCTCATATGTAAAATGGCATATCAATGCGTGTGTAAAATGTTCAACGAACAAAACTTACAATTTTCATATCGATGCTCGTCTTGTAAGTTACATATGCTCATTTGTATAGGTTGAATCCTCATTAATGCTCATTTTACAGAAATCGTGATTTTTATTAATCTCAATAGAGGATGTTTGATGCTCAATGAAAATGTCGTGATGTTCAAATAACAAAGCAGCTAACAAATTCATTAATACTCATTCTGTAAGTTATGTATGCTCATCTGGTAGAAATCTTATGCTCATTTTCTAAATGTCATATCGATGCATTTTTTAAAGTACTATCTTACATTAATTCACATATTGAAATTCACAGGAGTTGATTATAAATATAGTTTAATAAGATTTTATAAAAGAAAAAATAACAAAAAGAAAGTGAATTAGAAGTTATGAAGCGGAGATCACGATTCTCAATATTAAACTCCTAATACTCAATAGAATGGGTACGATGCTCATTAAACGTTCATTATTGCTCATTCACTAGAAACCGTGAATTTCATCTCAATAGCGGATGTTTGATGCTCAAATATTAAATGTGAATACATAACGCGTGAAATGAGTATCAAAAAGTTCAAAATGAGCATTACGTCAATATGCATGGATATAACATTTAAGTTGTCTCGTATAGTGCTCATTTTAAAATGAACATTACACCAATATCAAATGAGCATAGCTAATTTACGAAATGAGCACAGAAAAATTTTAAAAGCTCATTTAAAATCTCGAGTATGCTTAAATATCAATTTGTGTATTCAGTATGCTCAACAGAATATGTCTGGTGCTCATTAAAAGTTCATTATTACTCATTCTCCAGAAGTCTTGATTTTCATCTCAATAGTGGAGGTTGGATGCTCAATTAAAATGTCATGATATTCAACTAACAAACCTTACGATTTTCATATCAATGTGCACTTTGTAAGTTATGTATGTTCATTTGGTACTCATGTTATGCTCATTTTTACAATGTCATATTAATGAGATGAAAAAAATCACAGTTTCTATTGAGATGAAAATCACAGTTTCTGTTAAATGAGCATTAATGAACTTTTAATGTTCATCAGACCTATTATGAGCATTAAAACACTTTTGATGAGCATCAGGCTTATTAGGAACCTAACACTATATAAAAAAAGTATAAATATATTTATATAAAGTAATAGTATGATTCATAGATCAAATAAATACTTCAAAAATATGAATTAGTCTTTTAATATAGTAATAATGAGCAAAAACAAAAGAATAGTTAATATTATAATTACTATTAATAATAGGCAGTATGAAACTATATAGGATAAGTAAGATAAAAGAAAATTATCTCAACAAGACAAGTTAGTGAGATGGTTGGAAGGCCGCATACCCTACTTCGGGTCTGGGGATCCAATCCTAGGCGTGGACCCGGTTCGGGCCGCCCGGCCCGGGACCGGCCCGGCCCGTCACTGTGCGGGCCCGGAACCGGCCCGGTTCTCGGGTCCGGGTCCGGTTCGGGCATAGACCCGGTCGGGTTAGCGGGACCGGGCTCGGGTCCTGGTTTTGGAGGCCCGGCCCGGCCGGGTCGGGCCCGGGCCCGGGCCTAACGGTCCAATATTTAAAAAAAAAATTTTTTTTTTTTTGGATTCTTTTGGCTCAACGGCCACCCCAAACGGCTATATAGCCGTTGGGTGGTACCAGGGGGGGTCAGGGGGGTTTGGGTGGGGGGTGGGGTGGGGGGTGGGGGGTGGGGGTGGGGGGTGGGGGTTAAAAAAAAACCTATAAATACTCCTAATTTTAAACATTTTTTCACACCTCTTCTCCAACTCTTCTAAATCCTACTCTCTACTCATCTCCATTCTCCAATTCTCCATATTCATCTTCTCTAATTCTCTTATTCTCCTTTATATTTTATTTTACTATTTAATACTTATACAATTATTATATCTACTTATATATTAATTATCTACTTATATATATTATTATCTACATATACTATATTGCTTATATTTCTTATCTACTTAATTTCTACTTATATCTCTTAATACATACATACATACTATATCTACTTAATATATACTTTATATAATAAAGTATTAAATATACTTTATAAACTATTACTATATACTTAATACATAATAATATCTACTTCTCTACTTATATTTTATATATACTTATTTTCCAATCTCCAATTCTCCATTATACTCTAATATTTAATTCTTATACAATTATTATATCCACTTAATACATACATTCTACATCTACTTAATATATATTTTATATATTAAAGTATAAAATATAAGTGTATTACTCATCGTATAGTATAGTATACTTATATATTATATAATATAAACATTATATTATATATTACTTACTATAACTAGTATTATACTAGTTAATTAGTTAATTAGCATTCTTGTTACATTTTTCATTATACTAGTTAATTAGTTCATTACCATTATTGTAACATTTTTCATTATACTAGTTAATTACTTAATTAGCATTCTTGTTACATTTTTCATTATACTAGTTAATTAGTTCAATACCATTCTTGTTACATTTTTCATTATACTAGTTAATTAGTTCAATACTTCAATACCATTCTTGTTACATTTTTCATTATACTAATTAAAATACTTCACATTTTATTTAACTAGTTGTTAGTTTGTTACATTTGTCACTATACTAGTTAACTACTTAATTAGCATTGTTGTTACATTTTTACTTGTACTAGTTATTTACTTCAAAAGTTGCTATAATTTTAATTGTAGAGACACACATTAATTCTACTTTGCAAAAAATTAGTTTGAAGTATTAATTAAAATAATTTTAATTAGTTGCATTAGTTTTGTATCCATTATTATATTTGTTGTGAATTAATATTTGTTACATTTTTTAGATGGAAGGTGGTAGATATTCGGTTGATTTGGGTAACCTCCAACGCAATCGAAGAAACGAGATTGGGAGGAAGAAATCCCGCAAAGGTAAAGAACTTGCCGGGTCTTCATCTCAAAGTCGAGATGATTTTGAAACGGGTTACCAAAGGCGAGATGGAGATGCGATGTCCGAAGAACAACTCCAACAAGAATTGGCCCGACATAATAACCGCTTTCTACAACAACAACAAATGCCGACGACCATTGACGAAGAGGAGCTTGAGGATGAAGATGCGGAGGAATTGGAACCGGAGACGGCCGAGGAGGAGGGTGCCGGCAGCCACGACGCCGACGCGCCTGCCTCATCCCAAACCGCCACTGGTAATAAAAAAAGTAAGTCTGAACTAATGAAAAATAATTTTGATAAATGGAAAGACCCACAAACCGGCTATTGGCACGCAACTTGCAAGTGGTGCAACAACAATTATAGTTTGGGAACCTCCGGCGGATACGGATCCGCCGCAAGGCATCTTAAGGCAAAGCACCCCGTGGAGTATGCAAAATTAGGCGGCGGAACGGGGAAGCAAACTCAAATATCGAGGTTTGCGAATTCTCAACCTTTTGGTAATTTCTCCTACAATGATGCACAAAATTTGACTGGTATGGCTAACTTAATTTGTGAAGAAAATTTGCCTTATTTGTTTTCTGAAAGTCTTGCTTTAAGAGATTATGCACAAGGTAGTTTAAATCCTCAATTTAGAAATTATAGTCGCAAAACTGTTAAGAAAGAAATAATAAGGCTTTATAATGCGGAAAAGGAAAGGTTACAAAATTTTTTTGCAAACTTTGATGGGCGTGTTACTATTTGTTCTGACATATGGGAGGATGATTTTCATCATTTATATTATTTGGGTCTGACTGCACATTATATTGATGAGGATTGGAATATGCATAAACGTGTTCTTGCTTTTCGTGAATTTAATGATCGTCACACCGCTGAACATATTTATATTTTGATTGAGCGTATTTTAATTGAGTATAATTTGATTGATAAGGTGTTTGCTATTGGTTTCGATAATGCTACTAATAATACTGCTGCTATACCTAGATTGCGTGAGTTGTGTGGTGCCAATTCTTTGATGGGTAGATTTTTTCATCAACGGTGTGCATGTCATGTTATAAATTTATGTGTGCAAGACGGTTTAAAAGCGTTAGGAGATTCCATGGAGGTAATAAAGGGGGGGGGGGGGAGGGTTAGACGTATTTGGGGTAATGGTCAACTTAGATTAAAATGGCAAAGTTATTTGACTGAAAGAGGTGTGAGATATGTTGCTTTTCCTAAAGATTTGAGTATTCGTTGGAATAGTACTTATAAATTACTTAAAGTTGTTCTTAGATATAAAGAACATTTTCCTGCTTTTTTAAAAGAACATGATAACTATATTATAAACGCGGCTGAGATCGACACTTGCGAAAAAATTTGTAATGTTTTGATATATTTTTTTAATGCTACTGAAACTTTTAGTCATGTTTATAAACCTACCGCAAACCAATTTATTCCACAAGCTGTTAATCTCGCCGATGCTTTTAAAGAATTTCAAAATGCCGTTTTCGTTCATTATTTTTGTGATCATATGAAGGAAAAGTTTTTAAAATATTATGCGCATATTCCCCATATTTATGGTATTGCATTTATTCTCGATCCTCGTTATAGACTTGCTAATTTGGAAGATTGTTTCAACTTCTATTATCTTGCGTTTTTCGGTGAATTTCCAATGTATGAGGATAACCCCACAGATCCGAAAACGGAATACAACGAGGTTAGTACTTTATTTTATGCCTTATTTAATGCAGTTGGCTCCGCAGCAGGCTACTGCTCTGTGCGAGCAGTTGGCTCCGCAGCAGGCTGCTGCTCCGTGCGAGCAGTTGGCTCCACAGCAGGCAGCTGCTGAGGCGTTACAACGCCATAAATGCCCAACGTTCCTTTGCAATAAATGGACGGTTTTTTGGACGAATCAATGCCAACGAGCTGGACATTGATTGCCAACGTTCATATTCATTAAACCTCCATTAACACACCTCCAAATCCTTCCTATAAGTAGCTGGCAGGTGATTTGCAACAAGACACCACTCACAAACGTACTCACACAGTTTTTGAGCTCTAGAAAAACACCTCCAGTTTTCGAAATTCCTTCTGTGTTCTAAGCTTTGTTCTCGTTCGTTGGAACTTTAGTTTGAGTGCTAAACTATTGTTCGAAGTCATCGTATCCTGGGAAACGATCGTTGCAACGCTCCTAGCACCCCGGGAGGCAACGAATACGTTTTAAGGAAATCGTGCTTCGCACGAGCTTTGGCTTATTCTGCTTCATCTCATTTCTCGTTTTTCCTTTAAGTCATTTTATTTAATTAATTTTATTAATTATTTTCTTAGTTTTTCCAAACACACCCAACAACAACAAGTTTGTTAAATAAAAATCTAAACACATTTTATCGAAGTTATCTTATCTCTTGCTTTGTGGTGACATGTAGTTAAGTAGTTTCCACGGATAACACCCGAAATGTTTGTTATACACCAAACAATGTGATTAAGAACTTCTTATTGTTCTTTATGTTATTTCAATTGTTCTTATTACCAACTTTATGCTTATGAGGTTACTTCTGATGTGTGTATCCAAACTTTCAATTGTTCTAGAATGATTATTGATTTATTCGGTGACGCTAGAAAGAGTTAATTCGATATGCTTTAAAAAAATAGAGTTACTCTCTTGCTCCACCTACGGCTGGCAGTAATATTTTTAGGAACTTGTTTCAACTTTTATTGCATTCATACTATCAGTTTCTTATTTTTTTTACTGTGTTTTTCGAATTCATATAATTCATTTAACAAATTGTTTTGAAAAATGCTGCATGGAGCTATCATTTTGGCATGTTTGTCCGCGTTACTAACATTTTGATTGATGTTTTTTGTATTTTCTATTGAAAGTTAAAAAGAATTTGAATATTTTGTCATTGAGTGGCCCTTCACACACATCATGTTTCTTTTCATGTCTATATTTAGCCTTAGATTATTTTTAGACAATAAATTTTACATTCTCCTACCAGCATTCCTGAGGTTTTTTGGTGAGTCTTGATTCAAACTTTTACAGTATCTTTTGTTTATTTCCATTTACCAAACCTCTCATATTTATTTTCTATATAGTTTTTACTTTTTATTACTCCCATATCATATCTGAGGCTTTTAGCTATAAAAGGGAAAAGATTAAGGCAAAAGATGGTATGAGGTTCATTCCTGAAATTGAGGAACAACAAAAGGGAAACAGATAAAAGCAAGACAAAAACAGCATTAGATCATGTCTCCATACACTTCATTATTTCTTCCCAAACCAACATTAAGAGTAAATAGTTTGAAAAACTATTGCTGAATACACTTAGAAAGTTGGAAGATTAAGACTGGAGTAGTAACACTTGACTCGTAAAGTTCAATGAAATAAATTCAATCCAATGGTAGAAACTAGAAATCAAAGCATGGGAGAAGCTTGGAATTTGAGGTTAGGCAGGAATGATTGTAATTTGGACCACATTAAATCATACGTAGTATCATTCATTTTGGCTCATTGAGACTAAATCATACCAGTTGCATTTTCAGCTAATATCTTCCCAAGCAGAGAGTAATTAACTGTGCACAAGGACACCAAAAGAAATTCAAAAGCATCACAATGAAGGGAAAACAAAGCAGAGAAAGAGGATTCTTACCGCGCCATTGCGGTGGGAAATCATTATAACACCACTGCATCGTACACTTTCAGGGAAACTAAAACTTGTCCAGAGTACATTCAATTTTGCATATATAAATATATTACAATAGTACATGGCTTTTAGTTTGTAGATGTATGGTTCCAAAGTACATGGCTTTTAGTTTGTAGATGTATGGTTCCAAAATCAGAACTTGAAGTTTTATTCATTATTAGTATGCTCCTAAAAGAGTACTGAGCACAACCCAAGCTATATATAGTGTCATAGTGATCTTACACTCAACTGCACTTCTAACAAAATTAAAACAAGATGTTAATGCATTTTGGGCTTTGAAAGCCATGCTTGCCAGCAGCTTTAATGCCAAGGACAAAGAGCCAAATTTCACTCTTCCAGTCATTGATGGTGCCCAAATGGTGCAGGGATTGTCCATTTCGACATTTGAATGTATTCATAAGTTTACCACAATGCGAGAGGAAGTTAGAGTAAGCAATTTGCAGCAACTAGGTTTATTTTACTTTGTCTATAAAATGGCTTTGCAGAGAAATTAAGCCGGGCAAAAACATTCTTTTTAATCCAATTTCACAACAAAAATTGGATACACTATGCTCACCACACTATTTGTTAGTTGGCTCAAGTGGTATTGTTAACGGAAATAACAAGTACATGGGAAAATCTGTCAGCTGCCATCAAAACAACTAACGTATGAATAAATTACACGTAGAAAGGATGGGAAAATCTGAAAAATGACTAGTAACAAAATTGAAAATTCAAACTCATCCGTCAGCACACTAAAAATGGCACAAGTTCTCTCTTCTTTGGTATGTTGCTCAGGGGAAGGCTTGGAATACATACAAACATAATGGGCTTGGTGGCCCAGACTGGTTCACTTAACATCCATTCTTAAATGCTCAACTCTCATCAGTTTAAGAGGAAAGTTGTGTAAAAGAGAAAGCACATAAATGCGGGAGGGAATACCAAACCTGCATAGAGGGCAAGTAATATAACCGGTTGTGGGATGTTTGCTATGATGACCTCGGACCTTAAACCACCCGACAATGCATTTTGCATGAAATATGTGGTAACATGGCAGCAATATTGCTGCTGCGGCCTCCGCCTCCTTGTGGGTATGCTTCTTACGATCGGGCAAAAGTTCATCCATACATTGGAGGCGAATCATGAGGCACTGCGGTTCGTACTTGCCAAAACAAATTGCACATGTTTTTTCTTCATCCTCGTTTGCACCAACGCCAAGTTGGAAGAAATCGTAGCCATCCGGCACTACAATTGGCAGAGGCATTGGAGATGATGGGTCGAAAACTTCCTCCCCCGGCTGCTGCAGGAAAACTTGGTACGGGGTTGGGGCGCCTAATACCAAAGTTACAGAGAGTTGTATACTTGCAGCCACGCCAATTGAGAATAACTTTGAGTTTGAGTTGGGGTTGTCATTGATGAGAAGAATAAGCCGATCACGACATCCCTTTACCAATACGCTTGCCAAGTCCTTCAGTCCGTCTCGGGAGACTACGGGCTCAAGGGGGGAGAGTACTTTATCCGCAATTAAAGTCGTAAGTTCTTCTTCTTCTTCCTTTGCAAATCCTCCCCTGAGGATCTTCTCCAACTCAATATTCTCCGCACATTTGCCGCTCACGTCAACATTCTCCTCAATCCTATACATAAGTTGCTTGTTCCAGTCGGGTTCATTGATATCCAACCACCATGTCTTAATATAGGAGGTAGTCCGGTCCAAATACATCCTCACCAGAGACGACTTTTTAAGGTCGGCATCATCTTCTTCGATGTCCAGGTGCCAGTGCAGGTAATACTCCACTGCCATGCTTATCGAGCGCGAAAACGGAGAAGCTGAGGATCCTACTTTGAACGATAGAATTGTCGTCGAATGATGTCTCTATCTATCGCCGCCGAATGTGTTTCCAAATATCGCAGATTCCATTTTTGGAAACTTCTAGTTTTTTGTTTTTTTTTTTGTTTGAAGAGATGGAAACTTCTAGTTAGACAAATAAAAGATAGTATTTCATCAAATTGGATACTAGTCATACTAAAGTTACGTATGAATCTATATTATATATTAAAACGGAAAAGTGGCAGTAGTAGTTTGGGCGGGATTTTGAGCGGGGAGTGCAGCATCCTTTAAAACAGTGGTGCTACGTTAATGATAGAACACACCTTGCACGGAATACTGAAAGCTATATGGAGTAGAGTAACAATAAATGACAGAGCAATGACTGAAGTAACCTTTTAAATTCCCAACTGTTATACAGTAATGGAGGTGACTTTTAGAATCCCACTAAATCACAAATTTTACAAACGGGAATTTACAACTGTTATACAAGTATTTTTTGGGCGGTGGTTTTTTAATTAAATAAATAGCAGTGAGATGTGCAGTGTGGTTAACAAAGCTACTCAAACAAATAGTGGTGAACACCCCAAGGAGTGTTGAAAAACAACAACAATTAATGCTTAGCTCTCATGCCTTTTGAAAGAAACAATAAGCAAGCGAAAGAAATAATTAAAATCTTTGCAATGTTTGAAGTGCCATTTGAAATTTCCAATTTGCTTTTGTCCGCTACTTTGAATCAGGGTGACCTTTCTGCATATGTTTCTGCAGTATATATACTTCGTATATCACTATGAAAGTATGAATCCACAACTAACCTAGCCAACAACGTGTGGAGATGTGAAAATGAATTACTGGTGTATTATGCCTTTGAAGCACGTAGAATGCTACATATTTTTGTTGGTAGATTTTTTATTGTTTAATTGGCTTAGATTTCTTTGATACACGTAGAATACTACATAGATTTCTTAGAAATGTATTTGGCTTACTCAAAACTCTTTCAGAACTAAGACTTGGATGTTGTATTTTGAAAATGTATTTTAAATTGCAGGATGTTTTAGAACATTTTAAATGTTTCAGGAACCAAAACTCAACAAGTGATAACGACCAAGTGATCTTATTGGAAACTCCCCAGAAGTGGATCATGCAAGAAACTAAAAGGACTATCATAACAAGAGGTAATTGATTCTGTTCTACATTTGTCTATTTTGAAGCATCACAAACGTTGGTTTTTATATTTTTATCAAGTATTGGCATTTCTATTTCCATTTCAAATGAGTAATAATAAATTATTTGAATGACTTTTTCAAAAGAAAACTGTAATTGAATAAAGTATAAGACTGTAAGAAACACCTGCAATTACTTAATCAAACACGTTGTTTTTCCAAAAAAAAACACCTGTTAATATTCTTCTTATGGTGACAACTTTGCCTCAAACAATATTCTTCTTCAAGCCATGCCGTATGATGTTTGCCTTAAACAATTTTGCTGTTAATATAGGTCTGAATATCATGTACATCTTCATTTTATTAATATAGGCCACTGAGGAAGTTGTTTTGTCACTCGGTTGAAAAGTAGCTTTAAGAGAGTCAAAATTTTCAAGTAAATTTAAAACACCTTCATTTGTCAAAGAGAATTTGAATACTTAATTTTAGTCACAAAGTATTTAGTTAAGAGTGTAATCAATTAAGCTGAGAAATCATAGGTTGGAACTTGGGATGCCAATAATAATGTTCGTAATAATTTGCATTCAATGAAATATTCATAGGTTGAACCTCTTTTCATCTCTTTACTGAGAAATTGTTCCAATGTCTGGATAGAAATAGATTTAAGACTGGAAATAAACTATCAAAAGTATTGTTTCTATTTATGGGTCGATATGAATTTTCCTAACTAAAAGAAATTGATATTATCATAAATATTTAATAATATCTAAAAAATGATTTGGCTTTGAATTAAAAGTATTGAAATCTAAGTTGAAGTCTTATGAAAATAAATACATTAATTTTCATTTCGTCAATTTGGAATCTCATATTCGCATTTAAGGATTTGGCATCTAAGATTTTTTAAATAGATATGGTGATGCATGTCAATGAATCAAAAGTAAAATTTGTAGATCTATTTAGAAAAAAAGAAAAGAAAAATAGTGTTAAATTTGAAAATTACCTGTCTCACTTTGCTTAGCTCTCTTACGGACCTAAATTCTGTAATTTTGACTGATCATGCCACGGAGGAGAATCGGAGATAAATAAATCGAAGAATGGAAGTTCGGAATGTTATGTGCAAGTAAAAAAACAAATCAAATTGTCAAGCATTTGTCCGGTTCAAATGAGATCCCATCCATGGAAGGAGGAAATGGATATTGTGAATAAGAAGGGTTGGGTGCCATCGACCTTTGTGTAATCCTGTGGTTTGAGGCAGTGAATGGCAAAATGCTTTGTGAAATGGGGAGAAGAGACTAGGAGAAGAAACATGTGGCGTGGTTTGAGGCACGAGGGAATGAGGGATGTTCACAAGTGTATTTTTTTGTTTGTTTTTGGAGTTGCATGTATATGTGTAACACTAAAAACAGGGATGCAGCTTATTTAGTTATCACATATATCTTCCCACTTCCAAAGTGGGTGAGATTAAGAATAGTGAAATGGGGTATGAATTATTGAGGGTATGATGGGAAGATGGTGAAATAATGTGATGGAATGAAGGATAAATCCAAAAAAAAGTAGGTGTAGTAGTGTATTATTTTTTAAATTATTGAGGGTATGATGGGAAGTATTAGAAATGGGAACATATAAATGTTACGTCCAAAAAAGGAAAGTGGGAAGATATGAATGTTACGGAGGGAGTATTCCGTATGTTGTTGTAAATTTAATCCAGAATCCAATGATAAGTTTAATATCGACAAGAGATTTGAAGGCAAAAGTCAGTCAATATAGGGTCAAATAAACGAAAATCGTCCATTTCATTAATTTATTTATTGCATTGTTAATTTTTGAATGATAATTTTGGAAAAAGTAACTTACTTTAATATAAGATTAAATAATACTAAAATGTTTTTAAATAAAAATACTACTCTCTCCGTCCCGCTATGATTATCCCATTTCACTTTTTCGGTTCGTCTCACTAAGATTGTCTCATACCTTATTTGGTAAAGTTTGTGTGGTTCTAAATCATTCCTACTTTATTCTTACTTTATCAATTTAATATCAACCGCATAAACTCACTTTTATTAATAACTGTGTCACCTTATTTGGCCCCAAACTTAGGGGGGCAGAGGTAGTAGAATTTTTTCGATCATTAAAAAATGTAAATAAGTTATTTTAAAAATGATATCTTAATTTGAGCTCTTAAATCTATTTAAGAAAAAAAATTGGATTGAAAACTTTATACTGTTATATTGGTATATTGTTGTCATTAGAAAGATCAGAACAAGTTTTTGATACTCCGTATATTTTATTTTAAATTAGAAAACAAATATAAAAAAAATTACATCACTTAGGAGAAAAAGAGATTTTACATTACCCTTGCCCTCTCCCTTCCCAACTACGGATGGACATGGGACGGGTTTGCCCGGCTCTAGACTTGATCCGGCCCAGTATTGTGCAAGCCCGGTGAACCGAGACAAGGACCTACAAGATCATTTTTGGTGGACCGGTCGGTCCGGGTCCAACGGCCATAAATTCGAAAAAAAAGGTTTTGATTGGTTTTGGTGCCAGTGGGCGGGCTCCTAGCCATTGCCAACGGCTATAGATCCGTTGGGGGTAGGGTCTGGGGTGGGGGGTATCGAAGCCCGACCGATATGGTATTCGTGGACCCGACCTGACCCGAACCCGGACTGAAGCCCGACCAGGTAGACCGACCGAGCTCTATAGTGGTACATACCTGGGCCGGTATCGGGCATGATATTTTTGGACCCAAAGCCCGCACTGTCCCGGCCTGGAGCCCGGCCCGGACCCGACCCAGTCCACCCCTATTCTCAGCCAATCTACCCATGCCCACCATCCCAATCTGAATACCCCTTTCCGAATCCCCATCCTTTAAAAACTTAGAAAACCATCCTTTATGGGAAATAATTATTCCCGTGCATCGCACGGGTACTACACTAGTTTTATATTGAATAATGAATACCTAAGCTTCAAATGGATTAAATTGGACATTATAGTTATATACTCCGTATAATATTTTCTCCATATTTAAAAGTTTTTTACACTTTTCTTTTTAGGATGCATTTAAAAGTTTCTTACATTTTCTTTTTTTTTGGTAAGTTTTTCTTTTAAAATACTTAAACATCCTTACTTTTTCTACCTTTTATCATCTCTTTTCTACTTTTTATATACTATTCATTATTCTTACTATTCTACCTTAAATCTTGTGTCATAACCAAACGTAGCGATCTTTTAAATACGGAGGGAGTATGTGTATCTTATATTGAAAATAAAAATTTTAAATTGATCAAATATAACGTTTATCTGATTATTTTTGGACACAAAAAAAAATCACATTTAAAAGCTATATGTATTCCTTTTTTCTTTTATTTTATGTACCTAAAAAGTAAAAATAATTTAATTGGTGTATAATACAGAGTATATAATTATATGTTCCAATTAAGGAAATCTATTATAATGTAATTGATCTCTATTAAACCAAGCATCCAGCCCAGCTTGTTGTGAGGTTACCGTGCCTAGTGAAAGATCTCGAGTTCGAAACCCACTAGGCACATAAGGGTTCGAAACTCAATGGAGTGAGTTTCAGCACTGATCACTCCAGCCCCCCCCCCCCCCAAGTCCCCTCCCCAGCCCCCTGGAGTAAAAAAAATAATAATTGATCTCTTTAATATTGAGCTTGTTGACTATTCGAACCGAGTCGAACTCGAGTCAAGCTTAAAATGACCAAACTCGAGTCGAGCTTTTCCCGAGCGATCCACGAGCAGCTCGCGAGTGGCTTGGTTCATTTACACCCCTACATTCATCTATTCCTCCTCTGAATTTTACACAGGAACAAAAACATATTATTCTTCACTTAAGAGTGGTCAAAACTGAACAAAAACAATGTGGCATACATACAAATAAATCACCTGCTTAGTTGATGTACAACTAGAAATTCCTGACTAAAAAGATTCACAATCAATATCAGACTAAAATGACAATTGTATCAAGTGTAATATAGGCAATCATGATGATGGGGAAATGATTGAGATGTCTTCACCATGGTGAAAACAAACACCTGAAATTGGTAAGAACAATTGAAATCACATAAGGAACAACAACAATCATAATCAAGACAGGTTATCAACCGATTAAAAAAATGGAGTTAAAACTACTAGCTCCAATTCTCCTAAAGAAAATCTTATAGAACTGGGAATTGTATCACAAGTACCTCACTTTATGGGTCTGCAGGACTGCTACTGCTGTTGTCTCCACTAGAGCTCTCACTTTGTTAAAACATTTGTCCCATACCGGAAAGCTATAAAACAATTGAACACTATATAAGGTTTTGGGCTACTCCTTCTATCAGGTTGACCTTTTAGGATGGAACTCCTTGTCTTAACATGGTATCCGAGCCAAATCGATCCATGGTGTGGGGCTCCCTTATGAAAAATGATGACATGATTATAAAAAAATGACAATGACAAATCGATGAAAAATGAATGACAGCACGATCCAGACGAAGTGTCTGGTCGTGAGGAGGAGTGTTAAAGTCCCACACCAGACATCTCTGAAAGATTTAAACACTTTATTAAGATCTGAGCTACTCCTCCTATTACGTTGGCCTTTTAGGATGAAACCCCGGGTCTTAACATGGTATCGGAGCCAATTCTGGGTGTGGTTTGATGGCTTGTTTAGCATCCATGATTAAGGGTAGCTTGTTAAGGGTTTGTTTGGCCTGTTTATACACCCCAGTATTGTTCAGCCCTATTCGGGCTGAGGGGGCGTGTTAAAGTATTTGTCCCACACCGGAAAGCTATAAAATAATTAAACACTATATAAGGCTTTGGGCTACTCCTCCTATCAGGTTGACCTTTTGGGATGAAACTCTTTGTCTTAACACACATTTTACTGGAGCCTTGTGCCTTTTCTGTCTCAACATTTCTTTATATCTAAAGTAGGGTCTCAACATTTCTTTATATCTCGGAGCACAAATTCATCAGTTTGTTTAAATGGATATTTCAAATTCTTGAAGAAGAAGAAGAAGAATAAGGAAGAAGGAAAAGAAATAGAATAGTACCTCAATTGAAGCAAACTCGGCTTGTGCCTGGTGGTCTTCCCGGTTGGCTTCTTGGCTCAAGATTTCGACCCTTGCTTGGTCTTCGCTGCTGCGCTCCCCCAGTTTTCTGCGCACCAATCCAATTCATTTTAATTTGTTTAATGGATTTCGTAAAAGAATAAGGAAGTCAAAGAAATACAATACCATTATAGCAAGCTCCACCCGTGTCCGCTCCCAGTTGGCTTCCGTCCTCCCGGTTCTCAAGATTTCACCCTGCGCACCACTTCTATCAATTTTGGATTTTAAATTTTTGTAAAAGAAGAAGGAAGTAAAAGAAATCGTACATCGGACGTAGCAAGCGGTGCTGCCTCGTCTTCAACGTCGACGGAGTATTCTGCCTCCATATGTTCTATTGATAGCCGCCTAATCTTAAGGGCCCGTTCTTAAGTGTAGTTTTCTGCTGCCTTTTGTCCCTTGTGCGGACGCGGGGGTGTACGGCCCAAATGCCTTTTCATCCCGAAGATGCTTTTCAAATCCAAACGGGAAAACTATCATACTGGCCCTCCAACTATATCGAAAAAGTCAATTAATCCCTCTAACTAAAGAAACACCAAATTAAACCCCACATGTTTACAAAAACGTTCAATTGGCTAATTTAATAGGTTGTCTTCAGGTTATTTTGGAATTTTGGAATCCATTGAGTGCAAAATCCACTCTCATCCACTCTTGATATGTATCAGCATCTTCCTTCAGTTCCTTCACTTTTCTAGTAATGAATCCAAGCTTATTTTTGGATATCAATCCCATTTTGACTCCTCTGGACCAGTTCAGATAGTTATTCTCGTCGAACACTTCATCTGTAATTTTGAAATTTGATGTATCTGATGAGCTGAGATAGTATGGACCCTTATATGATCCCGAGTTCATGTTCTGAGATTGTTGCACTGTTTCCGTGAAGCTTGGCATCTTGTAGGAGATTTTGATGTTTTAATGGCGGGACTACTGATTTGGATCTTCAGGAGCGGCGCGGCTCTGATACCATGTGAAAATGTAGAAGGAAGAATCAAAATAGAGAAATCTATTACTCCGATCTCTCTGTCCCGAAAAGGTTCGCCAACTTTGACTTTCACGTGGATTAATAAAGTAGAAACTGTGTGGTTGAAATTTGTGAAGAGGAGAGAGAATTAACTTTAGTCACATATTCTTTACTTTAAATGGAAGGGAAAACTGTAAAATAGGCCCTCGTACTATACTGAAAAAGTCAGTTAAGTCCTACTTTTAAATCAATCAATTGGGTCCTCAAACTTTTAATAAACATTCAATTCAGCAATTCAGCCTGTAAACATTCGGTTTCTCAGTCAATCCCATAAGTGCATAGTCCACATGTCTTTTTTCAGATTTTTTTATTCTCTACCTTTTGAAACAATGCTTGACTTTCCAGTTTCACTACCCAAATCTTGAGATTTCAAAATCTCAGACGTCCTTCGTTGCCCCCCACTGTAGGCATGAGTGTCGCTGAAGCTTGTTTGGATGGCGTAGAAGTCGAGGAAACAACATGACAACATTCATACTCCAACAATTAGAAATGTATGCATAGCTCGTTTTTTCACCGGAGTATATCTCTGTCACGGGCTGCCTTCCCGTTCGCAGTCCAATACCGACCCTCATTCAGTCGTAAGAAGAGTATTCATATGCATCAAAACAACAATAAAAATGTTAATGAAACTCATACTTTGTATATAACATTGTGCATACTAAACGATATATAGAAAAAGAGAAATCAATGGTTAAGGTAAAAAAATGGATGCAGGACGAGAAATCTGTCAACTTTAAGGGATGAAGATTTTATAGTGGAAAAGATTTTCTTACCTTAATGCTGATACTTTTACATTCAATTTCAAAACCGATTTGAGAGACATGGATATGTTCTTCTCAATTTCAGCGAAGTGGGTTTCCCAATTTCAGATTGATTCCACAGTTGATTTGAAAATACTCCCATCTTCCAGCCTTCATCAATGCCTACGGTCCACAACAGAAGAAGAGAGAATCGACATCTTCATAAATGATTTCAGATATGCCTTTGAAAGAAAAAGAAAGGAAAGAAGGAAAAACAAAGAAGAAAAGTGAAGAAACGAAGAAGAATTGAAAAAGGATAAATAGTGGAGATCAGAGGGAGGAGCGAAGTCGCCGGAATTTGGATTTTCGTGGCAACAGGGCTCAGAGCGATGACGATGAGCAGAGCTGCACAGATCCCACTGACATGGTCAACTGCTATGAAGAATGAAGATGAACGGAGAAAGAGAACGTAGGAAGAAACAAAGAAACAAAGTGATTAAGAAAAAAAAAGCAACCACTTGTATTGCAACGTGTGTATGTGACTGCCTAACCTGATGTTTAAGTGATAAAAAGCCCATTTGATCTTTTTTTAAGAGTTTGAGGACCCAATTGGTTGATTTCAAAGTAGAAGGGCTTAATTGACTTTTTCAATATAGTACGAGGGCCTATTTGACAGTTTTCCCTAAATGGAAACGGCAAATCTTTTTGGGACATCCAAAAAAGAAAATTTGGCAAACCTTTTCGGGACGGAGGAAGTATTGAATAATATTGGATGATGTGTAAGATTATTTTAAATATTATCATTGTGAGTGAGAGATTATTTAGTGAGATTATTGAAAAAGAAAATCCGGTATCAAGATTTCAATCCTAGATTTTTTCAGATTGTAGTTAAATTACATTTAATACATGTCTAGAAAAAACTGATTATTTGAGTATTATTGTTGATGAAGAGTTTTAAGCTTTGAGATTATTTAAAACTCATTGAATAAATGTGATGTGGCAATGATGTGTAATAACAAAATCGTTTATTTAGAGAGAATGAATGGAATTGCTCTTAGTTCATAACCTTGACATTTATACAGACTACTATTCTATTACATTGTAACTGGTTGGTTATTTATCTAACAAACTACTTAACCGAATGAACAATATAATAGACTATATATATTCTTCATACAATGAATGTCAATAATAGAGAGCAATATTTAAATGTGTGTCTTCCAGATGATGAGCATATGTGTGACAAAAAATCAACACATATACAAGATGAACTTCCACCCAAGGTTGTTAAAATCGTATTTTTGAATCGAATCGGTAGATGTTTTTAAAAATCAAATCGTAAAATCGAATCGCAAATCGTAAGATTTTACCAAACATATTTTAATAATTATAAAATAAATAAATATTAAAATTAAGTTGCAAGTTAATGATATTATATCATTTCATTACATAAAACTATACCTAAAATGTCAAAAGCAAGATTTATAAACTGTTTTTATAATGTAAATGTATTGAATAATAACATTAAACATATCTAAAACATAAAAATAATTAAGTAACACAAGAATCCATTTTTTTTTATAAATAAACGATTCATATTATTATTGGAATTATGTATCAATTTGTAGTTGTTAATTTTAATAAATTTGAACCATTTTCACCAAAAACTACTTATTACGATTTTGCTACGATTTTATACGATTCTACACGATTTTAGAACGATTTTTTACGATTTTGTACGATTTTATGATTTTACGATTTTACCTGCGATTTGAATCGCTTTATTAATGTAGAATCGTAAAATCGTACGATTTTATGATTTAAATTGAGATTTAAACAACCTTGCTTCCACCACAATTACATCTGGTCGAAGGTGCGATCGTTATAAATATTATTCTGCCATTCGAGTGAATAGAAAATAGATACTCCGTAAAGGATATAATTTGAATTATGTATATTGATAATGATGAAATCAATAAATTCATATAATCTATTTCACATAGTAGTTATTTTCTTAATCACATTATTTTAGTAATGTGTTAACATTACTGCACTATTATTGTAACAGTGTAGTTATTGATTTAACATATTCTGCAAAAAAAATCCTATTATTCAGATAATTCGATGGCCTAATCAAATATCAAAACAAGTGATATTTATCACACATAACGCACGGCAAAAAAAATACTACCTTTTTTATCCTAATATTTGTCAAAACACATCAGTTGTTTGTAAAATTTTAAAATTTAATATGTTATATTAAATTACTAAATTTAATACATCCAAATAACTTCATTGATGTGATTAGATTTTATACACTTTTTAGGCTTAGTTTGATCATAATTTTAGTTATTAAAGTTGTATTTATGTTCATATTTTTAATATTTGTCATTAGTTTGTATTAGAGCGGTTCTATGCGGGTATTTTGTATTTTCAGGTACTTTTGATTTTATTTGATTACATTTGAGCATGAAGAAAAAGAATATAATAAAAGTTCAAAGAGGTTTAAAAAAGGGGAAGTTTCTCTCAAAGCAAATGAAGAGAAAGTTGAAGAAAAGAACCGAAAATGGGCAATGGAGGGTCGAGCGCAACCAATGAGCTAAAATGTCAAAGTTGAAAATGTTAGCTGGAAACTTGTTTATTTTGTTGTAATAACAGTACAGCACAAAAAGAAGAAATAAAACTCCAACGTGGGGGAATTGAAACTGGCGATCAGAGGATACAAACATGGCCACTCATCCGCTTAGATGTTATGGATTTTTATTACTTGGACGCACTTATGTGTATATGTACTGAATATTTCCGTAAATGTCAGCAATTAATGATTAACCACCTTATCATTATATTGCCGTAACTCATCTCCTCCCACACATAACTTCGAACCAACCTCTCTAAATTCTCCAGAAATATTTTCCCCTCTTTCTCTCTTCATTTCTCAACCCCAAATCATCAATCCATCTTCAACAACATTTAACCACCTTCTCATCCAAGATTAAGTTAAGATTAGCACCAAAACTCCAAGGATTGTCATCTATCACAAGTTCGATCTTCCTTATCTCATTAAAGATGGAATAACACATATATGATGCTAGCTTCAACCATTGAGATAAAAGATATCTTTCCAAGATATAGAGATATTGACCCTGGATTTCACTATGTTCCTAGTCAGAGTGATTGGTCCAAAGCACATGAAGTGTGTAAATTTCTCGGTATCTTTTATGAAATCACAAATATGATTTCTGGTCAGAGTATCCAACTTCTAACACTTTTCTTGTGGAACTTTACAAAATTAAAGAGCTACTGAACGAAAAAGTTGTTCATTCTTATTTGCATATCAGAAAAATGGCAGAAAGCATGGCAACAAAATTTGACAAATATTGGGCAGAAAGTAATTATTTGCTTTCATTGGATGCATATTTAGATCCGAGGTAAAAAATGGTCCTTATTAATCATGCATTTCCTATTATTTATGGTGCCAGTGAAGCTCCTAAATACATAACAGAAATTCAAAAGCTTCTGCAAGAACTTTATAAGGAGTATGTTGATGCTCACATGGCATCTCAAGCCAATAACCAAGAAAATTAGGCTCCAAAGTGAAAACGAGTAGAAGTTCCTAGTTCTTCTACTAAAGGAACCTCTAAATAGTTTGGAGCACAAGTTCTGACCAGTAGAGAAAAGTTTCAAATGCATGCTAGTGAAATTGACAAAACACCACCTGAAAATCAGATTTAGATGTTTATTTAGAAGAATGAAGGTATGTGTGTGATGTCGATGCAAATCTTGATGTTCTAGCTTGGTGGATAGGAGAAAGATGGCAAGTGATATTTTATCCGTTCCAGTTACAACTGTGGCTTCCGAAGCTACTTTTAGTGATGGTGGTAGGGTCATTGATGATAGGCGAGCTTCTTTGGCTCTTGAAAAAGTAGAAATGCTTCTTTGTGCAAGTGATTGGATTCGAAGTTTGCATGGACTAAAAAACAAGTCTCGTGTAAGTACATAAGAGAGACTTTATCACTTTTCTAATTTTATTTAGAAAATAAAAGAGCTAATTTGAGTTTATCACTTTTCTAATTCATAAAATAATTTGAGTTTGTTAGATACTTAATTATATCGAAAAGTTATTAATGTAAATATAGGGTATGTTTGGCACAACTAGCTAAAAAGATACTTTTACGAGCTTTTTAGTAACTGTTAGCTTTTAGTGACTGAAAAGATCTTAAAAAGAAAAGGTGATAGCTGTTTGGTAAAAAGCTGACTGTTTGATTTAGTTCGGTTTGGTATACAAGCTGTTAGGACTAATTTAAACTAAAAGTCACGAGCTTTTCTCAGATGCTACACCTGGTAGCATCTCAAAAAAGATCTTTTAATTTTTGAAAAGCTCTTAAAAAATGTCATGCCAAACATACAACTAGAGTCTTTTAAGGTCTTTTTAAAGAATAGAGAAGCTAGAAGCTAGAGTCTTTTGTGTGCCAAACATAGCCATAATGTACTCCATACTTAAGAGAGACTTTATCACTTTTCTAATTTTATTTGTCAGGGATCACAAGGTCTTGGTGTATCATCTCACAAGGTCTTAAAGATTGAATATTCTGGATTTTGAAGAATGAAGACTAATTGTTGTTGGACTTCACCCTCTTTTTTAAGTATATGTTTTGTTATTGCACAATTGGCTACTTTTTTGTAAGGAATCATTGAAGATATCTATATTTATCTTTAATATTGATGCATGATGTTATTGTGCTGACTGAACATGTGTTGTAGTTAATAAGTGAGTTTTTCGAGTTCGAGTTGTCGAGCGCGAGCTCGAGTAGCTTGACTCGGGTATATTAACGAGTCGAGCTCAAGCTGTAAATTAGTTTAACGAGCCAAGTTCGAGCACAAATATAGAGTCCAATTCTAACGAGCTCGATACTCAAATAACAACACTAATTACAATGAAACATATTAAATATTTTTTTGGGATAAAACATGATTCTTTTGTAGTAATAAGAGGTAGGACTGCACAAGAATAACCCGAACCCGCATAACCCGCCCGACCCAACCCTACCGACCCTATTTAATCGGGTATTTGATTTTTAAAAATATTCATGGGTTAAATATGTTTGAACCTGCACCTAATGGGTAGGGTTGCGGAATTAAAATCTCAAACCCGATAGTACCCGACCCGGCCGAAGTTCATTTTACTATTATTATGCTACAACGTTTTCTTGAATAATTTCAATTTAAGACCAATGTGCTCTATCTAGGACTTTATGATATTAGAATTATAATTAAACATTTAACATTTTGACTAGGTGATTATTATATATTTACGCTTCCTTCTAAATGAACTTCCTTTACGGAAGGATGTTTTAATACTATCACCTAATGTTTTTGCTTATAAAAGATACGAGTACTTGTATTTCTTTGTGTGTTTTGGAAACAAGTTAATCGAGTTTTAAATTGGTTACATTAATTTCCCACATGAAAGATGCAACCTGAAGTGATTTTTTTCCCCAATACCCGACCCGTTCATGCATGGTTTACCAACTTATTTTGCGTACCGCGGGTTGGTTAATAGCCAACCCGAACAAATCGGGTAGACCCAAAAAATATAGCAAACCCGACCCAACCCGCCCGATGTGCAGCCCTAATAAGCGGTCAAAGTTTAACAAGTACTCCATCTGTTCCATAAAATTTGACCAATTTTCCTTTTTTTGGCCGTCCAAAAAAACTTATTTTTAGTAATAAGCGGTTAAAGTTTAACAAGTACTCCCTCTGTCATTTTCATTTAAAGTAACAAATATGTGGCTAAAGTTATTTCTCTCTCCTCTGCACAAATATCAACCACACATTTTTTTAGTTTATTAATCTACATGGAAGTTAACATTGACCAATTTTTATGGGACGAAGGGAGTATGACTTAAAAAGTCAAACTGTGACTTTAATTAAGGGACGAATGTAGTATTAATTAATATGAAAAATGATAAATTGTGTGAATTTTTGAAAGATGAGTAAACTTTGAAAAAAAATGACATTGTTTAGTACTCCGTATTAAGCAGTGTTTGCGGTTGCTTTAAAAAAGTGCTTTTCAGTTTTTGGCTTAAAAAAGCTAAAAAGAGTGTTTTCAAATGACAGCTTCTACTTAAATTAATCACTTAAAAGCTAAAAGCTGGAAGCAGGTGGAAGGGTGCTTTAAACTGCTTTTCACTTTTTCTATTACACAAAAAGTACTTATTTTACCAAACACTACCAACTTTTACTTTTTCAGAATCACTTTTTTCTCAAACACTACCAACTTTTACTATTAATCACTTTTCCCAAAATCACTTTAAAAAATCACTTTTTTAAAGTTGAAGCAATTGCAAACACTCCCTTAGTATGACATGATACCGTCCCGTTTGAAAATTGAACCGTACCAAACGTGTTAAAGTCTAAGACCGAATCGAACCGTTTAAATAATCACGGTACGGATGCGTGTTCGACGAAATATTGAACTGGACCGGACCGTGTCCACCTATGTTGCACGGAAACGCAAAAATCATGAGCAAATGGGAAAGAGGAAACATCAATTTTTACTCAAAAAAAACTTATTTGGAGAGATTTCGAGAATTTCTAAAACTGGAAACGTATTCTTTCCAAAGAGTTTGTGCAACATAGGTACCCACCAAAACATAGGTCTGTTTACAATAGCTTCTGCTTTTAAAAAGTGCTTTTTTTAATGAAATGGGGAGAATTGATTAAATAAAAGTTGATAGTGTTTGAGAAAAAAGTGATTTTGAAAAGTAAAAATGGGTAGTGTTTGGTAAAATAAGTGCTTTTTGTGTAATAGAAAAAATAAAAGCACTTTTGACGCGGAAGGCGAGAAAAATAAAAGTTGTAATGTTTGGAAAATAAATGTTTTTTTAAAGCCAAAAGTTGAGAAGTCCTTTTTTACATTTTGACATTTTCAAACCAACCCAAATCCCCTAATTGGCCAGGATTTCACATTTTCACGAGCTCAAGTCAACGATACTGGTTCTGATTTCTTGCCCTTCCAGTCCCACCAGCGCCAAAACAACTCAATTCTTAGAATATATTGTCATTCGACCGGGCAACTTCACAGGAATCGTTATTGTCATCAGACCACACAAGAAACTGTAAAAGCAATATCATGGTCTGGGGTCTCTTTCCTGTTGACCCACTCCCAGGTTCAGATTTCCTTACTGGTTTCATGAGTGTTAATATCTTTGTTTGCCTTCGCGCATTGCGGTAAACTCATGGATACATTGCAATGTCGAAATGGGGACCGTCCCTGCACCATCAATGACTGGAAGAGTGAAATTTGACTTTTGACCTTGGCATTAAAGCGGCTGTCAAGCCTGGCTTTCAAAGCCCAAAGTCCTCTTACAATCTGTTTAATTTTGTTAAAAGTGCCAGTTGAGTGTAAGCTTGGGCTGTACTGAGTACCCTTTTTGGGGTGTACTATTCATGAATAAAACTTCGACTTCCAATTTTGGAACCATCCATCTTCCAACATCCTGTGTAAATGTGAATGTACACTGCACAAGCTTTAGTGCCCCTAGAAGTCTACCATGCAGTGGTGTTATAGCAATTTCTCAATATATATGTGTGTTCACATTACCAGGTGTCAACTTTGTTATCAAGGATGAGTTTCATTTTTCATGTGATTTTCATCATTATATTCAATAGCGTTTCATCATTAGTTATGTTATGAACTATCCAGTATTCCAGTGTACACTATACTATAACTATAGCCTATAGAGAAATGGCTAGCAATTTCATGACATCCTCATTTAAAAATCAGGGTCCTGAGTTGACAAAAGGACTTACTTGGTGTAATGCTTTTATTTTGAATTCAGGTTTGCCCCTGAAGTTGTGAACTGATATCAAATTGGATTTTTATTGTGATAGGTGAAGATAAATACTATTTCATCAATAAAGGAACATATAAAGTTGGTCGGAAAGGTACCCTGGACAAGAATGGTCCATTTTCAGATTCACAATTATAGTCTATTACTCTATTAGATATCATCTATGTTTATATTGTTTGTCGCCTGCAGGATGTGATATAATTGTCAACAAAGATAAAGGAGTTTCAAGGATCCATGCAGAAATCATGATAGAAGAGATGATATATTTGGACAAACTGCAGAAGCATTCGGATGTAGTCTCGAAGGTTCGGATAAGAGACTGTTCAAAGTATGGAACCTTCCTCGACAACAACCTTACTTCAAAGGTGAAGGTTCATGAACTTCCAAATAAAGAAACAATCCTTAAGGATGGGGACCATGTTTCATTTGGTACTGGCAGTGCAATATATAGGTAATTGACATGCAAGCTAGCGCTAATAGAATCATCTTCTAACTGTCATCATCATAGTTCCTGTTGTTATTACCATTATCATTATTATTTTATTACTTCTTTTTGAGAGACCTCCTTTCTGAAATATGTATGTGTGTGCGCGCGCGTGGCAACATGTGATTCTTTGCAGGTTTTCTTTTGTTCCCCTTGTATTTTTCATTTGCTCATCAGACAATTCTAAAGTGAGTCAAGTTATTACAAAGAACTTATCATCCATAGGTGAGTGATTAACTTGTATTCCGTATTTAACTGGGGCAAACAGTTTCTTTCATCAATGAAGAAGCTATCTGCAAAGCTTTCTCTATTTTTATCTTCAGTTTGTACTCTAGTGGTGATCCAACTTGTTATGCCTAACCTATATTTGTCCTAAACTGTTTCTTTGACAGTTTGACATTCTTTACACTACAGGGGCCGGTGTAACCAGAAAATGGAGTTCAATTTGCTCACATGTACTTGTTGAGGGCTCCATTGCATTCAAAGAAGGATTATTAGATGCTATTGTTGCCAGGAAACCCTTTGTCAAATCTAGCTGGGTTGAGGTATAATTCATCGAAGTGCCTAAAAACTGATTTATTCCTTTATTTCTAAGATAAACATAAAAATGTCTCAATGGAGATGATAATGAAAGATGGATATGTTGGCACTTGGCATAAAAGTTGATGTAAGGTGCAAACAGAATCAGTTGAAGACTAATTGGAGCTGAGCTGATGATATTAAGATATATACTGTACGTGTTCAATATAAGCCTCAATATTTGTTGTAGGAGATAAGCTATATAAGAGTATAAGAGTGTACATTGAAAATCTATTTATTACATAGGTGGTCTTTTCAGAAATGACATGTAAATTTAAATTCAAAGTATTGTACCTGGCTTAGCATTAAAGAGTGTTCCATGAAGAAATATTGTTCATATAGGAGATTGCTTATCAGTTATTAACTTATTACTGTACAACAAAAAACTTAAGCACTATGATAGGAGTAAAGAGCCTCAGAACTATTTTAAAAGATACTACGTATCAAAAGTTAGAACTGTTGTATTGCAAAGAAACATTTAGAGAACCCATGAATACAAAGATGTAACCCAACATGTATGAACTAGCCAGAGCCACAAGGCTTAGTTTATTCAGTGCTTCATTGTTACTGGATGACCTCTTGCTTCCTCTCTACAGGGTGATAATCATCTTCCCTGGTATGGTATGTATAAACAAATGGGATACATGGTCTCTATTTTATGGTATAAATAATACTTAGTACTACGTAATTTTATAGTCTATTTCCAATTTTGTGGTCTAAATAATAACATATATCTATTTTCTTGTTTGTCTTATTAATTTACTTGGTTTTACACATCTCTATTGCTAATTGATATACTATGAATTACAGTTGGTTGCAGGAAATAATATTCTAACTGACATTCCCAGCTGCAATGCGTAAGTATTTGCACTTATAGTCCCATGCAGGATTGTAATTTTGTTTTAGCTAGCATTGTGATATTTTTCTCACACAGGCATGTTCCAACCTTGATGCTCGAAGGAGCACCGGTTGAAGTTGCTGTCCCCGAAGCTCGAGAACGTTGTTTGAAAGCATACACATTTATACTGGGTGTAACTAACATGGTAAATATTTTCATTTCGTATGTATAAAAACCTCTTGGTCTAGGCTTCAACATTTCCATTTGTTCTAGATATCTGAGAACAGATGAGATTTTGCCGGATGTTTTATACTGTTCTCAGTCTGTTTTCATAAGAGCTCGTGTCAAATTGACAGATCACAGAAGTATTGTTGTTCTTTAAGACTCATAATTTATACTTCATTTTCAGTCCAACTGAGACTGAAAATGGTAGCGTTGGTGAAATCTTTTTTACCTTGGTGACAATAAGAGCCCCTTTTACTTTGTAACTTAAACTGCTACTATATCTTGACTGTTGTCACATACCGATGAAAGTGTTGGTGAATTGTTTTTATGCTTTTCTTGTCACAGTATAAACTGAAAGATAGATTGCAGCCATTATTGGAAGTAAGCGGTGCAAAAGTTTCTTCTATGGAAACTTTCTGCCCCAATAGCCAGGTCTCTTCTTGTTTTCTCTCTGCTATTCGTGGGCCTCAATTGTAGTGGGCAGATTGCCTGCGTTTACATAGGCAAGACTCCCCAAAGTTTGATTATAGGGTGGGGTCTGATAAATATTTCTTTCATATAAGTTTTTTAGTAAATTTGCACACATGAATTTTTTAATTATCCATTTGGGGTGGGCGGGGGCCATGTTGGCCCACCTCTAGTTATGCCAGTGAACTTGCCAAAATCTTTGCATTTGAATAAGAAGTTAAGAACAACCAATGAACTGAAGCTATCTATGTGACCGTTTAAGGAGACTAATAAAAGCTTATACTATTTTTTCATTTTAATCTCTTTTACTTTATTTAGTTAAAGCAGATCTTTTAAATATTGAGCTCCCAAAAGTCATATCCAAAATCTTAATGCTAATCCAGCTCACTAATGCATAACATGCTTATTTTTTATTTCACCATATAGGTCGTGAAGGACGGAAATGACAAAACCATACTAGTGATTCCAGAAATATCAACAAACTTCCAATGCTTTCGTGATAGTTCTTTGTCCAGGGTAAATGAGATGGATTTAGTTGCTGCTGCTTTATCTGGACATCTGGACCCTTCTTTGATCATTTCTCCACCAGGTGAGATTAAATGAGCCAGTGATTTGGCAAGATTTGAACTGACTATTTTGTGTGGGGATTTCTGTTATTTCCAGTTTTTCTCTTTGCTGCAAAGCTTCTGTGGGCGAAGATTACCATGGTAATTTTCAATAGGCAATTTACAAAGCTAATAAATGTGTTGTGGAGAAACATTCATTAAATGCTACTTTGGCTTACAACTACTCCTCTTTGAAATATTTGAAGACTATATACTCTGTACCGGAACACTTGCTTCTCAACTTGGTTCTCCATTAGTTTATCCTGAGTAGACATTACACCTATTTTCGTATGATCTGAGCATCACACATTGTATCTTCTCTTGTTTTACTATGCATTCATTTTAATATAACATATCTACCACATCCACTTCGGTCTATTATATGGTCTCCTAGAAGTTTCCCTTGATTCTTTAAGCCTTCAGGGCACATTATGATATCATAACATTCTTGACGCTCGTACCACTTTAACCAACATGCATTAATCATGTCTCTTGCATTATTACTTGAAACTATTGGTCAGTGGTAGCTCTTATCCATCCGACTTTGCTCTACTTGTTTCTAAATATCTTCAATGATGTTGAAATGTTGAATTGCTCTCCAAATATTTTTCTATTTATTCTAATTGACCACTTGGTATCATTCCATCTTTCCCTCTTCACATTTAACCCTTCTGAATTCATCAAATAAACATGGTAGATGGTACTCCGTACTAATGACTATTGTGTATGTAAAACATACACCACAATAGCCCTTTTTATTAGTACTAGACAACTCATCCATTAGCAATGGTTCTAGTGTCATTCTTCGTTGTTTGAGTGTGGTAGCCTGATGGGTATGTGTTCTATCAATATTTTTTAGTGATACGCCCTTATTTCTCATAGCTCACCAATGGAATTATTTGATTACCTTATAGCGAGTATTTTCTTAATCTATATAGAATAAAAAATCCATCTTTATTTGTAATCGAAATATCAGATCCATGAGTCAACAAATCCATCTTTCTTTGTAGCCGGATAGTATTTCATTAGTTATCTAAAAAGATAATCGCTTATGTGGTTGATCGTCCAGGCATAAATACAGAATGATTCTTCGATACATATAAATACATTTCCTTAATCTCCTTTCTATCACCCATAACTTCATGGTATGGATTGGGTTTAATTAATTCATTACGTTACTGGTGCCGAGCAACGACCTAGCGCCTTGGCGGGTATCTAGTCCGATATTTAGAACAGAGGTTTTGTGAATATTTTCAGAATTCAGATGTTTGTAGGATGTGTTGTGTCTGCAAAATACAGGGTAATTTATTATGTGATGATATATGACATTGCATTTTGGTTATAGCAGAGAGCTTATTGAGGTTTAAATTGTTTCAACTCATGTAAATAAAAAATGCCAGGTTAATGCTAGCTAGTTATTGGGCATAGTGCGTACAACTTTGTAACTATGTTTTCTTTTGCATGAATTAATAGGGTGCTTTTAGATCCCTGAAGATTCTAGAAATCAAAATAGAGAGGAAAATATAGGAGAAGTTTGGAAGTTAAGAAAATATTAAAGATAATGAAGCATTGGTTGAAACTCAATATAATTCGTTTTGTTATTTTTTTGAATTCATTTTTATTTGTTTATTCCTATTATGTAAATATATACTAAGCAATCTAAACATATGTAGAATTTTAAAAAATTAAAAGCATTAATCATATTTCACTTTACTTTCCATTTTCTCAGGCAAATTAAAACATGAGAAAACAACCTCCCTTTTAACATTTTCTTTCCTTTACCTAGCTGTTTCAGGGATTCACGTAGCCACATTGTTACCTAACTTTTGAAAAATAATTTGCACCATACAATTCATGTTAAGCTTTAGCTCAAATTTTATGCACATCCTGGAATGGCCTCTTGAGTCTCGACCTTCATTGATCTCCATCACAACATCTTATTCAATATGTGATTTTTGTTTCTATGATAGAATCTTTTATCATTTCTTTTGCTGATATATTTGCCATTTGCTTGTCTTTAACTAGTGAAAGTCTCATCTTCGTGCTCCACGGACGAGACTGTCGTAGCAGATTCAGAGGCAGAAACAGAATGTAGCACTGAATCAGTTCGTGATGCTGTTCCATTATGTGTACTAGACTCTGATGATGAAGGCAACAAGGAAACAACAGCCTTACATGTTATTGAATCTCCGGAAAATTATATCAAAGATGAGCATTCTATGCCATTTATCAAGCCTATAGAAGATGATCAAAAGAGGGGTACTAGTTATGTCACATCAAAATCAATCAAAGATGATCATTCTATGCCATTTATCAAGCCAATAGAAGATGATCAAAAGAGGGGTACTAGTTATGTCTCAGCAAAATCAACCAAACATGATGAAGATCGTGAAATTCCAGAAAACAATTCTTCTGCTGATAAGTCGGAAGAGGGTTGCAGCAAGATGTCAGGAGTCAAAACTGGTAGTAAAATGTCAACAAGAATTAAAATTGACAACTCTGAAAGTGGGAATTCAGATATTATATTCAGCCAAGATTTGATCATTCGAGAATGTAACTTGACAGCTAAAGTGAAATCTGCTTCAAATGTTGGAGTTGCAAATTTTAAACGCTTCAGAAAGGTAAACTTTTTTTTTAATACGTAGTATTAAATGCAAGGATGTTGTTGTATTAAATGCAAGGAAAGGGTAAAAATGCTAATAGTTATTTTCTTATGGTTGTACATTAGAAAATGGAATAGGAGTTATAATTATTTATTTAAAGTGTTACATATGTTTATGTCTCTTAGGCTCTTATCCTTTATATAAGAGATGTAAATAAATTAAAATGATTGTCAACAAACATTTTAAAACTACCTTCTTTGAATTTATGTTATTTTTACCCCCCCCCTCCCCCCCTTCTGGCTTTCTCACATTCTATCTCTTATTTTTCCTTGATATTTCACGGCCTCCAGACATACCCTTATTCACTTCCATTTTGACCTAATTGGGTCTTCATCTCCTCATTGGGCATTAAATCTAGAAAGAAGAAAAAACCAGAAAAGCTATAAAGAAAAAACATCAAGATTATGACAAGTTGGCAGTGACTAGGGTGATGTGGCATTGATATGGCAATCATATGACAAATGTAACTTGGGAACTTGTTAGTAGCCTGCTAAGTTTTAACAATGCTAATTGGATGTTATTAATGTGTTTATTTGTATGATTGAGTGTTTGTAGAACTGTCTAATTGATGAATTTGAGCTAGGAGGATCTATTTGACTGTTTTGCCTTGACTTATTACTCTCTAACTCGTGCACTCGTGGTGTAACATTGCAGACACAAGCACCATCTGGAAATAGCTATAGCAGCCTGATTCCATATGCAAAGTACCCATACAGGTACATATATAAGTATATAATTGACCCTTGCTACAAGATCAGCTCGTTTTGCGCAATGATCAATAATACTAATTTTGCTTGAGAGCAGAGAATCTGACTACAATAGCAATGAAGTAGTGGAATCTATAAAAGAGGAGAAGAAGAGAAAACAAATGGAGGCTAGGGCAGAAGACTTGTTTAATGAGAAGAAGGTGCGCATCTGTAATTACATGTTCGCTCATGTATGCTTATGTCCAAAAACTTCCAAATTCTTTTGTTTAAATGATGCAGGATAAGCGTCGCGGGGTGGCGGGTTCTCTACATGGAGTTTTAACTCGTGGTTAACAAAGGTGATTTAATTTGTCTCTCACTATTATGTACAAGTAGGATGGCATTTCTACATTCTTTTCTCGAATCTAATGATCCTCATAAAATTCTTGTAGATCGGCTTTTGGTTATCAACTTGGTTGTGGCAGGATTTTACCGATTGGATTCAAAATATGCTGCTGATGATCAGTGGATTTCAAAGTCACTGCGGCGATTCAGCTTTATGTATAGAGTTTATCATATTCCCCATACTGTTCAGCTATTCTCATATATTAGTTTTGCAATTTCTAGCCATTAGAAATGAATCTCAGCTTATTCTCGACCTGTTTTATGTGTCTGCCTAGTTAACTTATTAATTTGGATTGTTACTCTTATCAGCCAGTTTCGTTAGATATTTCATATTGGGGTGTTTGAATTTGATTCTTAAAATTGCTTCTACTTCTTCAGTGAGCAGTAACGGAAGTTGGAATGTTTGGGTGAAAGTATATAAATAATTTTGGTGCCCAATTTACTCCTTGAAGCTGAAGATCAGCTTATGAAAACTAAATTTGATTATGCTTATGCTTAAAAAAATCAGAAGTATAATCAGTTCCAAACATTCCCATTATACCAAATATACTTTGTTCTAACTTTTTATTATTCCGATTTTATGAAACATGTATATTTAATTTTTAGTGTAGTTTTTGACTTTTTGGGAATTATTTTAATGTAGTTGAAATACAAATAAGTTATGCATAGGGATGTATTGGTTCCGGGTCTTGGCCTCTTGGGTGGGTCAATTTTTTTGGGAGTAGTCTTGTATATATATATATATTTATATATTTTCTTTTTTTGTTTTCCTTATTTCATTCTACCCGGAGTGCAAGTTTGGTGGAGGTAGAAACAGTGGTAATAGTGGAATTACTCTAGATTAGGGATGGACTCGGGCCGGGCGGCCCGGCCCGGTTACTGTTTGAACCGGTCCGGGGGGCGGTTCGGGTCGGCCCGGCCCGGTTACTGTGCGGTTCGGGCACGGGCGCTTTGATTGGCGAACCGGCCCGGCCGGTTCGGGCCAAATTATTATTATTATTATTATTTTTTTGAATTTTTTTAAGTTTTTGCGTTGGGCTTGGTATTTTGGGCCATTTGAGGTGGTTTGGGGGTGAGGGGGAGGGTTGGGGGTTAATTAGGAAAAGCCAAAAAAAAAAAAAATAGAACCGAGGCCCGGCCCGGCTCGAACCGGAACCGGGATTACCCGGGTCGGTTCCGGGCCTCCCATTTCTGAACCGAGGCCCGGCCGGGCCTAGGCCCGAACCAGGCCCGAACCGGAACCGGTCCACCCATACTCTAGATGGTAAGGAGATACCGGTCAGTAATATGTTCCGTTACTTGGGCTCCATAATTCAGAAGGACGGTGAGCTAGATGGAGAGGTATCCCATAGAATCAGAACAGGGTGGATGAAGTAGAAGAGTGCGTCAGGTTTTCTATGTGATAGAGATATGCCGATCAGACTGAATGTTAAATTTTATAGGACAATAATTAGACCTGTATTGTCGTATGGCGTAGAGTGTTGGGCGGTGAAACAATGTCACATCCAAAAGACGAGTGTGGCAGAGATGCGCATGTGGGCATACTAGGAAGGACCACGTGAGAAATGAGACAATCAGACAAAAGGTGAGAGTAGCACCTATTGAAGCCAAGATGCGGGAGTCTCGCCTACGGTGGTTTAGTCATGTGCGTAGAAGACCGAATGATGCACCTGTCAGACGTGTTGAGATTAGGGATGGACCCGGGCCGGTCCGGTTCCGGTTCCGGGCCGGGCCCGAGCGGGCTTTTTTTCGGGTTACATGGGCCCGGAACCGGCCCGGGTTGATACCGGGTCCGGGCCTAACCGGGCCGGGCCGGGCCCGGTTCAATGTTTTTTTTTTTTTTTACTTTCTTGTTATCTCCCTACCCCCCCCCTCACCCCCACGCCCCAAACCTCCCTAAAACACCCAGCCCTACCCTAGGAAAAGAAAAAAAATTGGAAAAAAAAAAAAAAAATGAACCGGGCCCGGCCCGAACCGCCCGGGCCGGTTCAACAAAAATAGGGCCCGGAACCGGCCAGCCCGACCCGCCAACACGGGCTAAAAGCCCGGAACCGGCCAACCGGGCCCGGTCCGGTCCGGGCCCGCACAGTAGCGGGCCGGTCCGGTTCCGGGCCGGTTCGGCCCGGCCCAGTCCATCCCTAGTTGAGATGTGTGGAGAAGAAGCAGAGAAGAGAGGAAGAGGAAGACCCAAACAGATAGGGATGGACTCGGGCCAGGCGGCCCGCCCCGGTTTCGGCCCGGACCGGACACTGTTTGAACTGGCCCGGCCCGGGAACTGGGCCATAGGGTGGTTCGGGTTGACCCGGCCCGCTAGTCATACGGTTCGGGCTCGGGCCCTAGGAATGGTGAACCGGCCCGGCCGGTTCGGGCCCGGTCCGGGCCATTTTTTTTTTTTTTTTTTTTTAGTTTTTGGGTTGGGCTGGGTATTTTGGGCCATTTGAGGTGGTTTGGGGGTGAGGGGGGAGGGTTGGGAGTTAATTAGGAGAAGCCAAAAAAAAAGATTGGACTGAGGCCCGACCCGAACCGGACCCGGGGGTTACCCGGGCCGGTTCCGGGCCTCCCATATCTGAACCGTGAACCGGCTGGGCCCAGGCCCGAACCGGCCCGAGGCCGTCCCTTCAAACAGACGTGGGTTAGGGCAGTCCGAAGTGATATGCTTCTTCTTGGGTTGGTGAGGGTATGGCTTTGAAGAGATCAAAGTGGAGGGCGGGCGGGTAATCGTTTGGAGGAGTGATCTCGTATTATTGTTATTTCCCCTCATCTTTTCTTCTTCTTTTTTATTCTTTTATCCTTATATATAAACATTATTTTTATCCTTTTTATTTTATCATTTGTAAGTATATTCATCCCGTTTTATATTATCTTTTTTATTAGTTTTTTTTATTTGTATTTTCTTTCTTTTCCTTTTGGTGGTGTTATCATGTATCGAGTCATGTTAGCCGACCCCAATATCTTTTGGGACTAAGAATTGGATATTGTTGTTGTTGTTGTTCGTTCCTACCCCCACCCCCAAACACCCCCAAACCTCCCAGCTCAACTCGCCTACTACCCAATCCATTCAAAAAAATAAAAAAAAGAGGGCTTAAGCCCATGACCCGCCACAAATCCCCCCCGGTCCGGGCCCCAGGCCAAGTCCCGGTCCCTGTGGCATTCCGGGCCCGGTTTTGGGCCGGTCTGACCAGTCTCAGTCCATGCCTAATTATGCATGTCATTCATTTTAGGTCACTTTATGATTCAATGACATCACTATCTGACATTTTAAAAAGGAGGGAACATGTTTGAAACTCATCCTAATTAAGGATATTTTCATTTAACAAAAAATACTACATATAATATAACACGCCAGTAAGTACGTACAACAAACAAAGTTATACATTTGGCACATTGCTATGTACGGAGTATAAATGATCGTTTAGATACGGAGTATTATTGCACTTGTCCCGAAAAGGGAGTCACATTTGACGTGGGTATAATATTATGAGTTCAGTTACACATAAAAATGATGAATCCTGTTCCAAAAAAAATTAAATCCTTTTGATACTTTTGAAGTTTTATTTAACGGTTAGCTAAATTTATGATGTGTACGTGTCTATTATTATCATTTAACAAAGTTATATGCTACATAGCCTGGTTTTTAATAGAAAACGATTTTTGAGAGAAATATATTTGGAACAATATTCCGTTTTTAAGAATAAAGGCCTTGAGGGGGCACCATGTGATTAAATTTTATTAAATACTCGTTTTAACTGACCTAGATCACTGTACAAATGAAGTCATTGCTTAGATTTTGATCCCATATCTATGGACTCGATTTCGTGCCAAATAGCTCGTGTTAAATTGTTTTTGACACGAGCTTGACATATCCATGCCAAAATTCCTGCAAATTTTGGAGAATAGATGTTAAAAATATCTGTCGATCTCGTGTTTTTTGTAGTCATAATGATACCCTACTCAAAACAATATTTTCAATGATGTCATAAATGATATCGTACTAAGAATCAATGGGCAATGGCCATGGTGAAGTCACATAAACTATTACGTAGTAGTATATATCACTTCAGAATGGAGCCATTTTAAAAGGAGCTTCAAAATTTCAGTTTTTTTTTTGTTTTGTTAACGTTGCTTGATTGCATGTTTTGCACTTTTGCTACTGATTTTCTGAAGATAGGGGATGGTTTTGTGTGTAAAACTGTAAACCGAGCTGCCTCATCTTTGGTATGAACTTTCTTTGGTTTCACTTTTCCGCTCAAAGATGAAACATGCAAGCACGGGTACGAGAATTGTTTATTTTAGTTTGACTTTATAGGTTGTATTTTTAGATTACAATAATTTTTTTAATTGTCTTTCCAAATATGACCATCTAAGAATTATGAAAAAATTATTTCCTCTATCCCGTTACTTTATCAATTTAGTATCAATCCATAAAACCATTTTTTAATAATCCCACTATCTCCTTATTTACCAATGCTAATGGGTGGAATTGGATGGAGGTAGTAATAATTAGGGATGGACCACAACCAGGCCGACCGGCCTGACCCGGCCGGTAATGTTTTGAACCGGCCCGGCCTAGTACTGTTTTGAATCGGCCCGGACCCGATAATCGGGTCCTAGACCGGTCTGGCCCTACCCGGCCCAGATGTTACCTAGAGCGGACCCGGGTCATGTAAAATAGGAAGTATAAATGTGATTAGTAATAGCGTATAGTAATAGACTAATGTAATAGACTAATATAATGGGTGAGTCACCTAAATAAATCGTCACACACTTTGTTGGTACCTCAAAAGTCAAGAATATTTGGCGAATGTTCACAAAGTAAAAAATATCCAAACTCTTGATCCAAGATTAGATGCTCATATTACTTGTCGGTTTACTTTTATCTACGGAGAATTATAATGGGATAATTTGAGTTTGCACCCCACATTATTATCTAAATAGGACTTTGCACCCCGTTTTTAAAAATCTTTGTTTTTGCACCCCAACCCCATATGAAAAGACAAAAATGCCCTCAATCAGGAATATGTTGAAGGTCAACAAAATTGTTAAAAGAGTGGCATTTCTGTCTTTTCATATGGGGTTGAGGTGCAAAAACAAAGAGTTTAAAAAACGGGGTGCAAAATCCAATTTAGACAATAATTTGGGGTGCAAACTCAAATTACCCCAATTATAATACGGAGAATTGTTTATTCATTCATTCTATATTTCGGTGTTTGTTTGTGGACAGACAATTTTGTGTGTGTGTGTGACAGACGAGTGTACGAAAGGTGTACACCAAATTGTGTACACCAAGATTTTTCTAAAGAAATTAACTCGACCGCAAACTTATTTTTGTTTATAAATTCATCTACTAGTGTCGTAATTGACCTGATAGGAAGGTTGCCACAAGGGAGAGTTCTAGATTCAACTCCAAGCAATTATTTGACATGAAACTCTATTCGATCTCTATCAATATGAGTGAGATCAAATCTAAATTTTACATCTTCCTAGATGGTTGTTCAGTCAATTCTGAGATGTCCTTAGGGATTGTCTTTTTTGTTTGTTTATAAATTCACCTGATTTGCTTCAATGAACTTTGCTACGGAGTATTGTTTAACGACAAAAAACATTAGCATAGTTATTATGGATAACCACTAGAATTGAATAGAATCTTGATCGTTAAAGTTACTATTATAGTCAATAAAATATAAAAGTTACATTTTTACTATACCCAATACATTTATAATTAGTTATATACGGAGTATAGTTTATCATTGTTTTTCGGTTGAAAAATGTAAATTTTATTTCGTTCCGTTTTAAACATTTCATATCTCATTAAAAAGTTTTATCGACTTTTAAAACTCATTTTCGATCTTCATTTAGTGGAAAATGTGGTGGAAGATTTATTTTCTTGCCATTGATGCCGCGTAGACCGCGTATGTGCTAATTTGAGACCTTCTTAATTGGGAAATCTCGAAGTTCCAATTTATACGTGTGTGGTGCAAGTCTATATATATAGATTATAGATATAGATATCCACCGTTATTTTTTGAAACCATAGATATCCAACGTTGAAAATTCAAACAATAATACTCATGATTTAACTTTTCTACTAAGAAAATACAGTAATTGTGGGTTTGTGTGGTTTATATTAATTGATAAAGTAATAATAAAGTAAGAATGATTTAGAGCCACACAAACTTTGTCAAATATGATATAAGACAATTTAAGTGGGAATTCCCGAAAAAGTAAAACAAGACAATGTAAATGGGACGGAGGGAGTACATACCAAGAGTTGAATATTACTATCGTACTACGTTTATTACTAAGAAGAAACCTGATCGATAGAAGAGTTGAATTGAATATAGATTAAAATTAAATTGAAATGACCCAAATATGATCGTATGTTATTAATACTAGATTTTCACTCATGCGTTGCACGGGATGCTGTCATAACTATTGAATTACAGTATTTGAAAAGATATAAAAATAAAATGTTAAAGATAAAACAGTGTATACATTGCTTTTTTCTATGGAAAATGGATTTAAAAAACTACAAATTACTATACACCTCAATTTTAATAATATTTAAAACCTTTGTGGCCTGTTTTCCGTCATCATCACATGTAATAAATTTCAACCCACAAGAAGGCGTTCTCGTGAGACCATAACGTACAGCTGATGTGAAAGTCAGATGACATAAGAAAATACAACTCTCTGTAGAGATGGTCCATGACTCTTTCTTACTCTTTTTAACTTCTTAAGATGTTCTTAATTAAAATCAAATCATATATTCCAAAACCTTGAATTGAATATTCTAAAACAAAATGCACCAATTAAGTTAGTATATTGACCGCAAAAAGAAAATGAAAATAAGACTAATGATTTTAATTAAAGAAAGAAAACACGGTTTTTTTACGAGAATATTACTAAAATAAAACTTATATACATAAATATGACTATTCATTACTACAATGTAGTGCTGTGGTAACTAAAGTTCAAAACTTGAATATGAATTACTATGATTTCATTACTACTCTAGTAATGAATCATATTTTTGAAAATCATCTTTATTTTGGTCATATTTATGTAATTATTTCAGAAAACAATCATAAGTGAGTATGCAAAAATGACTATGAAACCTTAATCCTTAATGCTCAATATGAGATTTAATGTAATTATAATGTCCAAATTGGTGCACTTGAAACCTCAATAGCCAATATGAGATTCACATATACTCATGGTGTCTAATTTTGTCTCTCTCCCTAACAATTTGAGTTTATGTTTAAAATGTAAAAAATCATATTTTAATTGATAAAATTAGCAATCTTCTTTATAATAAATTTTTAATACATTAATCAAATATTGGAAAATAGGATATATAGATAATGAAAAGTCAAAACATTGGAAAATAGGAGTAAAAACTAAAGTAGCAAGTAGTTTTACTATTTTACTAAAATTCAATTTTATTATTGATTATCAAGAATCAAACGATTTTCACTAAAAAGCTCTTATCGACTTTTAAAACTCATTTTCGACCTTCGTTTACAAAATAATAAAGAATAACTTCAACATACTTAGTTTAGTGGAAAACCACACTACAAATTTTTTGTTAGTTTTTATTAGTCCAAAGAAGATTTATTTTCTTGCCATTAATGCTGCGTATATGCGAATTTGCGACCTTCTTTGGATATCTCGATATCTCGATGTTCCAATTTATCAGAACGTGTTGTGCAAGTCTATATAGATATATATGTAGATATCCACCGTGGAAGATTCAAATAATAATACTCGTTATTTAACTTATCTACAAAGAGTTGAATATTACTTCGTTTATTACTAAGAAGAAACTTGATAGAAGAGTTGAATATAGATTGAAATTAAATTGAAATGACCCAAATGTGATCGTACGTTGTAAATACTATATGGAGTAAGCTAGAGTATGATGAACAAGTACAATCTATACCTACGTTTTGAAAGATAAGAAACTAAATGAGTAAATGATAACTTCAATTCATATTAAAATGGATATGAGTCCAACATTTGAATTTGTCATATCTTCAAAATGATTTTAGTTATAATTCCTTTATTGATTCTTTTATAATTCACATCTTTTCAATTTTGTAACTCCCAAACAAGGAAGATTTCCTTTACTTCCGTGTTCATCTCTTCAAACTCTTATACTCCATATTAAACACTCCCTAAAAGATTTGAAGTTTCGACATTCGTTATAGGTAAACCTTATTGGTAAGACTAGCTCAAATCTTTGTATACTAATTGATACTAGTATCTATTAACGATATGAAATTACTCAACATGTTTAAATGTAAGTGATCTGATGACACAAATATGTGTAAACAAGACATTTCATACAAGTATTGAGAAAACAAACAAATCGTGAAATAAAGGAATCAAATGAACCAATAACATTGTATGGGAAAGTTGTAAAGAAAGTTGGACAAAGAGAAAATGTTTCAAAAACTATACATATATTATCGAATTATGAAATGTTTATAGAAATATAGAAAAAGTGGAATGGGAAAAAAGTAGGAGGGATATGAGTATGGACGTATGGTGCACATGAGGTAGTTATCCTACTTCATGCAGTTATGATATTTGATGATTAAATATAAACATTTTAGGCAAAAGCCAAATTTGAAATATATATGTCTTCTATATATAAACACTACAAGATCGAAAAGTGACATTTCTTGACACACAAAAAGTGTCAGGAAAAACAAAAAACATGGAAATATAAAGGTGTTATAAATAAGGTATTATAAATAAGTTGAATATAAAGGTGTAATAAGCACACCTTGTGCCAAAGGGATATTCAATTGCAAACCTGCAAATAATATATGGGTATAACAAACACACAATATGTGAAATGATTATTTTAGTAGCACAAAATACACACAAACCACGAATAAGTAACTAGAAGATATTATGAATTAGATAGTTGTTAAAGCACTATCACTAAACATCTAGTACAGAACAACATAAACTTAATTAATAAGAACTATATCTTTTTAAGTAACAACAATGCTAGAACTGTAACACTTCCTACACGGGCATACAATTTTTCCATCTTGACTTGATCTCTCAAAAGCAAATTTGATAAAGCTCTCCACTCCATTTATGAACTGTTCGCTTGATCTTGGAGCAGTATACTTAAACTAAAAAATAAAGAACCATTGACTAAACGTGTAAGTATAAAGTGATATGATGTTATACTAAGTATGTAAAATTTAAGGATATGGGAAAAGGTGAATATATTCATATAAGAAACCTTCAGTATTACAAAGGCTGCTCACAAAGATATTGTCGATATTGTATGCAATTTCAATTAGTTCATTAATTAAGAAAAGTTCAAAGTGAAAGGTACCAAATCTTTTTTAAGATCTATAAATCACATTTTTAAGCACCGCCTAGTGCGTAGGCCGACTAGTCGGTGACTAGTCACCGATTAGGCTTCAACTCAGAAAGTTGATTTTCCCTCTCCCAAGTCATACCAATATTTATAAATAAACAAAGCAAATAGGTTTGGGATATGTAAAAAAATAATGCATTAATCATATTTCCTTGTTGAATTAGAGTTGCAATTTGATATAAATGAACTAAAAAATATATTCTAATAGAGTAATAGTGTAATGCTAAAACAACTTGAAACTAAAAACTAAAATATTCTGGTGACATTAAGTTCGTACAACTCACTGATGTTAGGCTTCTCAATTCTTTGAGGAGTTTTGTCAAACACATTGTATGCAAACAAGAATGAGTTTCTTCATATTCTATTTCAAAAAGTACTTAATATATATCGATCATCAGTTTCATCACACACATTCATATGTAGAAATACAATCAGATGTTTACTAATTAAGCAAATTCAGTTTCTATGATCATACTTTGGGATGTAAAACACAAATCATATCTAACTATTACTGAAAAAACAATATAATATTGAGCAATGAACAAATCAATCCAGCCGACATTAGATCCCATAAAATTTAACCAATTCAGGAAAAGTTCCAATTGGGGATGGACGAATCCGGATGTTCTCGTTTGTGTTGAGCGCCATAGAGCCGCTAGAGCTGATTAGCGGTTTTGCAGGACGGCCAATCTTACGTGAAAAGGCCAGATTCATAGGCCGACCATTGAACTTTGGTTTTTGAAATGTGTAAATGTTCGTTTAACGGCCCAGATATTCATTCATTTCATTTGTTATATATTTCATAAATCTTTTTGAGCATTCCTTTAATTGTTTAAAGTGTCGGCAAAACTAATTTATATTTTTCTAAACAACTACGAAGTACTTATTTAGTTTAGTGAAGAAAGTTAGATTTTTGTTATGCATTGATAACATTATATGAACTCAATAAAAATCTAATATATTTTCTTGTCACACAAAGTGTCATTATATACATTGCTATTGTGACACTTTTGTATGTGTCAATAAAAATGTGTGTCATCAAATATAACATTTCTTGTAGTGAAAGTATATTAAATATTTTAGGCATCTAGCTACAAACTCAAAATGTTCTGATGAACGTAGCTCAACTGATAGATAAAGAGTGTCACAAGCGAAGCCTAGCTACAAACTCAAAATATCCTAATGAGCGTAGCTCAACTGGTTGATATTCTATGTTATTCTATAAGTACTTGGGCAAGAGAATTGTGATTAAATAGCATCTACAAACTCAAAATGTTATTCTATGCACGACGGTAGTGCTTTCAATTTCAATATTTGGAAATGGGAATGAAACGATTCAAACATATATTCAATTTATTTATGTAGATTATTGGCTCTTATATTTCTTGAAAGATGATATTGTATACATATACTACACCATATTTTGTTCACACATGGTTACTTGAAATAAAGTTACGGTCGATCAGTATCTATCAAATAAGATCACAGACAATTACACAAAGCATGTTTGTGTGGAAAACTCATTAGAAAATACACAAATTATCTATACGGACAATGATCAATTAATGTCGATCAATGCAATCACACATATTTTGTATATATGATCCAAGCATCACGCCATTTACACCATTTATTTGTAGTGGGATGGTTTTAGATGTTCACAAAGTTAAATGTCGAACTTTTGAAATCGTAAATACTTACATTGAGGGAGTAAACAGGACATTAAAAGTAGAAAAATGATGGAGGGTGTTAGAAATAGAGGAGGCTTTGAGAAAGAGGAAATAAAAGAAAAGAAAAGATGAGGAAAAACGGACGGCGGGGAGCAACAGACGTAGGTAATGATGTCATGGTGACATCATTGTTGCATAAAAATCCAATTTTTATTAAAATCTAACAAACTTTTTTATTTATATTCTAAAGTTTTAAAAACATATATAGAGTATCAAAATTTATGAATGGTTATGATCTTTCGTATGAAAGTGATACTCCCTCCATTCCTTTTTATTTAGCCAAACATCTTTTTTCAAGTCAAAGTTGTTCAACTTTGACCGATTATATATTTATACACGGTAATATTGATAGTATGAAAATTATATGAAAATATTCTTTATTAAAAATACTATCATAAAAGTATAAAATTATTAAGTTTCATATAAATATATTAGTTAAAATAATGGATCAAAGTTTATCACCTTTGATCGGAAAGTCAAAGATGGCTAAATAAAAGGGGACGGAGGTAGTATTACATGTAGTATAAAGTGAAAACAAATTTTAAGTTTAAAGTGTTGAAGTTTTCTTGACCTAAAAAACATGAAACACATATTTTTTACTCATTGAGTCTCCATAAATAACTGAATCTCATTTTTTTATGAAATCTGGAAAAAATAAGAAAAAAATCACGAGAATACTCAAATGGAACACGGATTTTTATAAGAATGCTCATAAAATGTTCACACATGATTTAATTGAACGTTTAGAAGAGAATCTGATAATAATCCAACTTTACATGAACTAAGTTCATTTTTTATCAACAGAAAAATGTTTAAAAATTTAATTATTTTTTAGCATCGGTATATGTATTTTTTATTTCATAATTATTCAGGGAATAAATTGAAAGAAAAGAAAATTGCTTATAATTATTTAATTAATGTTCTACTAAATTAAAATGTAAAATATTTTATTATTAATAAAATAAAGAAAAAAAATATACTTGTATGAAAATAGCTAAAATGGTCATCTAAAAACACTTCAGCCAATACATCTAGAAAATTGACCCCAACATTACGTTTTCTTATTATTCCGTATTACACAATCCAACGCGGGAAAAAAATTGAGTGTTTGATTAAAAAATCGACTGCTAAACCTGATAAATCAAAAAATAGAGTCACCAAACCAAACTCTAAATTGATGGATAAAAATTATCTATAGGAAAGATCATGACAGTGCATGTGATGACCTGAATGCTTATACTCCATCCGTTCCGAAAAAGTTAGCCAAATTTCCTTTTTTGGATGTCTCAAAAAGATTTGTCATTTCCATTTAAAGTAAAGAATATGTGGCTAAAGTTAATTCTCTCCCGTCTGCACAAATTTCAACCACACGGTTTTTACTTTATTAATCCACGTGAAAGTCAACTTTGATCGACTTTTTCAGGACGTAGGGAGTAAAACAAAGGAGAAACTTCATGGACAAGTACCTGCAAGGCTGCAAGTCCACACACAGGAACCTTCGAAAGTAAATTGACCTTTGACTTTTATTTGCTTAATTTAATGCAATATACTTCCTCCGTTCCATATTAATTGCAACAGTCAACATTTCACGTTTGCCAACACACAAGTTTGACTATTAATATCTTTCATTCCTTATTAGTTAAAAAAAATAAAAAATTCATATTTTGAAAATTTAGAATGACAGGAATTTAACAATATTTTTTTAAAAATTTAATTTATAATACATTAATTAATAAAATATAGTCAAAATAGAATATGTGAATAGTGCAAAAAGTCCAATGTTGCAACTAAAAGAGAACGGAGGTAGTATTACGAATATGAAATTTAAAAATTACTAAAAAGAAGTATTCTCCTTGCCGAAATTGATTCCTCTAACACTTTCTAAATTCACACTCCGTAATTGTTGAACCTCTTTTTATATCTCAAAGTCTCCATTAATTATATATACATCACATGCAACCTTTCCTCTTTCCATAACCTCCAAATTTCCATTCTCTCCTGGCCATGGCTGATCACCAAAAAATCTACCCGGTCCACACGGATCTTGAAAGCCCACCGGAACCCACGGCACCATTGGTTCCTCAAGGCTCATTACGGTCAGACAAAGGCCACCCGGAGCTGCAGCAGGCGGCGGAGCCGCCACCAGTACCACGTCAGCTAACACCCCACCACCGAAAACCGCCGCCGCAAATAGTCAAGAAAAGAAGGAGCTGCTGCAGAAGATGCGTGTGCTGGACGTGCTGCACCCTCTTACTCGTGATCATCGCCGCCGCCGTGTCCGCCGGCGTCTTGTTCCTCGTTTTCCGGCCAAAGATTCCGAAGTACTCCGTCGACAGCCTGAGAATCACCCAGCTCAGCCTCAACGCCGACAACAGCCTGTCGGCGACGTTCGACGTCAACATCACGGCGAGGAACCCGAACAAGAGGGTCGGAATATACTACGAGAGCGGCAGCCACCTGAGAGTGCTCTACGCCGGGACGGAGCTCTGTGAAGGGCCGTTGCCGGAGTTCTATCAAGGCCACCGCAACACGACGGTGCTGAGCGTGGGTTTGACCGGTCAAACGGGTGACGCGTCAGGGTTGCTTCAGTCCATGAGGACGCAGCAGCAGACGGAGGGCACTGTTCCGTTGGATCTCCGGGCAAAAGTTCCGGTGAGGGTTAAGCTCGGGAAGCTGAAACTTATGAAATGGAAGTTCTTGGTGAAGTGCAGGGTCGAAGTTGACAGCTTGAATGAGGCAAATGACATCCGGGTTAGGCACAGTCAATGCAAGTTTAGGTTTAGACTTTAAGCAGGCCTGTCGTTGACTTTTGGTTTTCTTTTTATTTTTTATGGCGTATTTTTCATTTTTGTTTTCCATTTTTACTTTATTATAGAGTATATTTTTTGATTTGAGTCACTTGTAAATTTTATTTATTTTTACATTGTACAATAATGATGATGACGAGTCGCTGTGTCTACACGTCATCTGATCTGTGTATTTATAATTCTATCATAAGCCATTTGCTATACATGTAATAATAAATAAGTATTCCCATTACATTTTTATTTTGTTTATTCTAGCTCAAGTGATTTAGAACTTAATGCAGACAATATCGAAAGTTAGTGAATTAAAATTGACAACATCTCATTTTATATATTAATATACAATTATATACGTAGTATATAGTGAAGATTTCCGCCGAGTTTGTGAATGAATGTTGGTAAACAGACCTCGTGTGTTAGGAAGATGGATGATTATTGTATTATGCATCATTGAAAATTTCAAAATATCGTAGTATAATACAAGTCTCTAATGTCTAATTTCAAAGAATGAAATGAATTGGCAATAATGTGTCTTTTAGATTAGATGAGTCATGACTCATGAGTGATAAGAAATGTCGATCATTAAACTACACACTATATCATACGGAGTAAAACCCTTTACACGCAAATAGTGCACGCGTAGATTACTAATTAAACTGTATCACGGTACATAATAAGATGCGAACAAGTTAAAACAAAATTAACAATCCTTTTTTATATCTATAAACTTTAAAATATGAACATTTGTACATCTTTTTGACAACGTGTTTTGTGATTGAAGTCAAATTAATCCATCCATTTGTTACTTTGTTAGTGATTAAAGACCAACATTTTTCTTACTTTTCATAAGAAGATTAGTGTTTGGATGAACTCACTCATATTAAAGAGTCCACATAATAAACTAGTCCTTACATGGACCTCTTGAAATAATCCTTAACCCAAATACTATACAGAGAAGATTTGGAAAGTGTTACAAAGAAAAAAGACAAATGTTGCCAAGTGTCCTTTGAGCCTGAGGGAAAGGTACGGTATTATGTCAATTGCAAGCCGTCAAAATAGAATAAATTGAATTTCCCCTGACTTACTAAATGAAGTTAGTACACAATAGTGAACAACATAGCTAGCTAGGGAGAAACTGCTGCCTTCATGTGTGTTTCATTTAGCATTGCACAATAGCAACATTTCCTCCCTACTTCTAACTCCATGTCTCTTCACTTGCGTTCCATCATCCTGCGTTTTTTGACCTTTCTCAGCCGTTCCCTTCTTTCCTCTTCTTCTATCTTAATGCGTTCTTCCTCATCCTCCTTCCTGGTAATCTTGGCACTGTGCCATTCCTCCTCCTCTATGTCTTCAAAAGTAGCCAACATATTACGATCATCATCATCATCAACATACTTGTTGGGATTATACCCAAATAAGTTCCTAATCTGCATAATCACGTTTGTAGCATCATTATCTTCGCCATCACATCTCACACGTCTTTTTGCTGGGCGAAGCTCCTGGCTTCTACTATACCCATCATCATGTCCATCACCAATCCTCATAGGTCTTTTTGCTGGGAGTCGGTCTGGATTTCTAATAACTGGCTGCTTCATCGGAGGTTTAGAGGGCGGAACCACTCCTTTCTGCATCACCACATGAGGTCTAGAGGAGGGCACTCCATGTTTCTGTATTGCCACAGGTGGGGATCTTGAGGATGCCCCAATTGATGGTTTCTGAATCATCTTAGACTTGCTGGATTCTTGAGATGTCTTTTTCTGCACCAATGCTTGCTTTGAATTGGCAGTATGTTGCTGTTTCAAAGGATTTGATCTGGGCAAGTTAGGCAAGGGTCTCTTCACAACAGATGTTGAAGCTTTTGAAGGAAGTTTTTGTTTGCTCACACTAACAGATTTAGGTAAACCCGCTTTAGATTTCAATTGTTCTGAGCACGATTCAGGACGAGGAGCAGAGATCTTCTTGGATAAAACAGGTTTTGGAGCAGCAGGAAGCGGGATAGTATCATCATCAGATAATAAAAACGAGTAATCCCTAGCATTCCTTATCTCCTGGATTTTCGATTTTGCCACACCAGAAACAATTTGTGCCCTGCTACTGGTATTGGCCTTTGGTCTAACAGAGTTCAAACCCCCAATCTTGGCATTAGCATTACTGGCCCTCAAAACCTTAGCAGCCAAATCAGGGTTTTCCAGTAAGGCCTCACTTTCTCGAATTACTCTTTGAACTATAACTGGTTGTGATGGACCGAAGAAACAACCAAAATTATCCTTGGATGAAGAAGAACTCTTGATATTGCGTGAGCCGGTAGCTGTTCCCGACTCCTTCTTCATGTGATTTCTGATTTCTTCTTTCAACCTTTTACGTAGTTGCAGATAGTCCAATCCCTCGTGTTCTACACTTGCATATCTCGCCATTGCTCTTCAGATGCAACAATATGACTACAGATTGCTTCAAACCTGATACCTCAATCGATATAAAACGTGCCGAGAAACCGGTTTAATAATCGATCAAAGACCCCGAAATGGATCACGGGTACGAGGAGATCACAGGCGCAGATTTTAGATCTGGAAAATCAGCCGGTACGAAAACAGACAGAAAGAAGCCGCGCCGCCACAGGAATGCTTTTGAGGGATTGATGATTTTCCGACTCCAAGGGAAGGCCATATATATACACTCCGTTTTTGGATTTGGGCGTGATCATGTGAGGACGCCTTTTACCATTTTTAAACCTCTTTCATTTAAGGTATTTTCGTGTCTAATTTTTTACTGACACTTGAATAAAATTTAAATAATGTCGATCAAAAATTTAATTGGGAAGTCAGTTAAATAATTTTTTGGAAAAAAATTGTATTTTATATACAAAAGAATTGTGCATTTTCAAAAAATTATTTTATTGACTTTGTGATCAAATTTAAACTGACATCTAGTGTGAAGCACTTTAAAATGAGACAAGCCTAAAATTGTAACTTTTACGCTTACCTTACACAGTTACTCTAAGATCATTTTATGTTTCTATAACTACGTATTTTATAAGCATCTGTTGTGTAACAATAAATAAATATTCCGCATTCTTTTTTGTTTTGGTTAATCTACCTTGATTTTGTATACTCCCTCCGTCCCTAATTTATCTTCCAAATAGGTTTGACACAAAGTTTAAGATAGTGGGTATTGTGTGGTGGAGAGTTGTGCAGAGGAGAGAAAAATGTGTAAGAATTGTTGTGAACCACAAATTCTTTGCCAAAAAAGGAAAGTGGAAGTTTTAATTGGAACGGACGAAAAGGGAAAGTTGGAAGTTTATTTAAGGACGGAGGGAGTACTATCGAGTTTTCAAATAATTGATTTGAATTTTACTAAGGTCATACGAGTACAAATTTAATCCCACATCTTTGACTTGTGCTCAATGCTCACTTTTAGTAATGTAATTTTATTCATTTGTATGTTTGATCATGTACTCCGTAATTAGTAAATCTATGAAATTTAAGTGCTTCTCCCGCTATAAATTACACTTTATGACAAAATATATATCAAAAAATTGTGACAACTGATTTTCTGTCAAAAAGTGTACTATACAGTGGAAAAGTCTCTATGTTGTAAAGATTTATTGGTTACGCAATCAAATCTGCAAGCGATTAGAATTCTACAACTACCTGTAGTCAAAACTGAAAGTTAATTAGTGAATTAAAATTGCAAATGTCTCATTTTATTAATATATGCTCAAGACTTCCGATTAGCTAGTTTGTGAGTGGATGTTTGTTAACCAACCTCATGTGTTACGGAAATGGATGATTGTTCTATTATGCATCATTGAAAACTTTACAATACAATACAAATCTCCAATGGTCTAATATGAAAGAATGAAATGAAAATTGACAATAATCTATCTATTAGTTTCGATGAGTGATAAGAAATGTCACTAGCAGAAACATTCAATCCCCAAAGCCAATTTAGTTACTTGAATTAATTATATCACCCATCATTGGAGAACCAAAAATGTTAGTATAAAAGTAGAAGATGAGGATCAATGGAGAGTTATTAAAAATCACCAAATACTCTTGTATATCGATGTTATACACACACTTTGAGGAGAAGAAGAAGCCATTGAGATTTGAGAATAACCGGTCTTTATACACACACACATATGTCAATATAGAGTTATAGACTATTACGTCATTACGTGTATATATCCTCTCACACTAATGTGAAAGTGTGTTTGTTGCTTGCAAGAGAGATAAAATCATCCGTTCATTGATCTGGATCGAATAACCAAATTAAAACTCTTGTATGAAAACAATTGCATTTTGATCTATAAGCCGCCCAAGTTTTCCATGCATGGGAGCCTCACAATGTATAGTGGAGTAGGAGTTCTGAAGTGGGGGTCGCCATGTACATCGATTATTAGGATTTAGGAGGAAGAGAGCCGGTATATCAATCAATGGGACGATTTCCTCATGGGGATATAGGTGGCGTGGATGTGTAAAACTCATCAAAATTAAAGATGGAATTGGAGATAGATTAGGGTTATTAAAACGGTTGGTTATTAATACGTCAGTCCAATTAAAATGGTAGTCATATTTTAAGAAATGAAAAGATGACTAGTAATATTGAGGCCATTATTTCCTATTGGAATCATATAGACATAGATTATCAAATGCAATACGAGTATGCAATAGTTTTAATGGGATAAATAATATATAATTTTAAGGGATGGATCGGAAAATGAAACAATTTTAACATAATGAAATAAATGGATATTTGGACTTTCGATCATACATAATTCTATACTACGTATAGTATTTAGTTCAATAAAAACCAACACGTATCAAATTGGTTTAGTGTGCAACAAATATCCCACACACGTTCCTAAGTTCAAATCGGGTTTGATAATAATTTCATAATTGATAAATTAGTCAAACGTATCCTACATGTATTCTGAGTCGCGAGTGTCAAACAAAAACAAAATCACGAACAAATCTCGCTTCCCCATACGAAGTATTCAACAATCACATAGTAAAACTTAGAGATATACTTCGTGTAACCCTACCATGTGATTTAGCTAATGGGATGCATAACCTATAACATTATTAATCAATTGAATATTCATACTTTTAGTGGTATCGGGAATATATTTCGAATCATTCATTTTAATTTTGATTTCTTGAAATTGAACTACTTGTGTCATGTGTTAAGATTCTTATTGCAAAATGACACAATTATTAAGATAATAATTAAAGAAGATAATTCGATTATATTTTTTTTATTGTCATAATTCGATTATATTATTAGAAATAGTTTTGATAGTATATAAGATTTTTCATATTTGATGATTGAATTGTCATTTAGGAGTGTCGATTATTTTCTAAAAATGAAATATGAATCTTTAGTGGGAGATCTAAAAAAGGTAAAAATGAGAGCTTTAAGTTGGGAAGAAGAGAATATAGGACAATAGGGGCTAGACTACAAATGTTTTCTCAAATAGGAGGTATATAGATCCACTTCTTAAAATTGTTTATACTCCCTATGAAACAACAGAATTCGGTATTGGAGTTTTTGAAAGAAAATGCAAAAGTGATTTTTTTTTTGCGGGTGCAAAAGTACTTTTATGTGTTCCAAATTATTCGTACAACAATTGAGAAGACTAAGGATTTTTTTTACTTAAACTGTAATTTGTTCCAGATCAGACCAGACCAGACCAGATCAGACCAGATCAGCAAATAACAGGCCAAGTAAAAACATCCTAACTTCTAATTAAAATTCTCATCCTACTCCTTTCAAGAAGTAAATAAAGCTAAGGGCCTGTTTGGTAACGGCTGCAACGGCTGAATCTGCTTAAATGGTTGAATCTGTTGAAGTTTCTGTTTAGTACGGAGTAATATATTGACTGAAATGGCTAATTAAATGTAAAATTACCATGAAGGATATTATCATTGTGTTAAATAAATGAGTGGAACTTTGCTAATAGTTTTTCTTTTGTTTGATTAGAACTCTTCAAAATATACTCCGTAAATATACTCTACCATCACAGAAGCACATCAATCCAGATAATCATGAGTGGAGGAAAAGGCGTTTTGCAATGCTAATATTTAAGCATTTAGCTATGTCTCAGTTAGAATTTGAGGCACTTCAAGTTAGGTTCTAGAATTAAAGAAGAAACTGGATCGCAGCTTATCTTTGTGAATATATATGGTCCAGCCGAGCAAAAGTCTTCTATTTGGATAAGGAACTATGAGCAACGAGCAGAAGATAATATTGAGCAGGGGGGATATATTTCGGATGTAATGGAATGACAAAGTGGTCTTTAGAATAGCCAACACTGAAATAATAATTTTCAATTAAAAAAGTAGCCTTAGGGTTAGGGTTGGTTTTTGAGTTGATAATAATTTTCAGCCAAATCAGCTTGTTTGATAGGTGTTTGGAGATTTTTTTTTTCTGTTTTCAGGCTTGTAAGCCCATTTTGGGTCTTCCAAACGGCATCCAAATCAATTCCAAACATTTTATACTCTAATCTTCTAAAGAGGAATGAACTAGTAAAAACTTAGATTACCCCTTGATCGACCCCGTCTTCTATTCTTATATTATACGTAGTACTAGTTTTGTGTCGCGCGTTGCGCGATGGTATAATGCCCAATATTTTCTACATAAGTTAAACATTGTGATTTCTTTTGTTTGGTTCTCTTGCTGTATTTGAATTTCACACTTGTTTTGGTAGCTTCAACGTTAATCTATTGAAATAGATTGTATATGGGAAAAATCCCGAAATATGAGTAAAAACGTTTCAAAATTTTTAAATAGGACATTCATGTTTTTATTTTCTAAATATGTATAATTATTGCCAAACTTGAAAATAATATCATGCTTATAGTATGGAAATGATAAAACATGATAGTAATTACTCTTATTTAGGGAATAAAAACATTATAGTTTGTAATTTGGCATTCACAAACGCTTTACTCCTATTAGGGCAATTTTTTGTTGTATAATTTAAACTTAAACTTGGAACACCCCATTTCAAGGGAAATTACTAACAGATACCCCATAAAGTAACTGTCTACATTAAAGTAAATATGGCTAAAGGGTCAAATAGGTACATGAACTAACTTAAAGTGTTCAATTAGTCCCTTACATGTACTGCGCTGTTTAACTGTGCAGTTATCTTCAAAAAATCATTTGACTTCCTTGCCGGTTGAATTTTTAGCTGAGATTTGGTAAGGGTAAACTAGACTTAATTAAGAAGATGCTCAAAAAAATTCATCAAAAAATTCCACTGAGAACTGCCCCAATTGGCGACGGCCGGGCAGCACCTCCTATATAAGGGACTAATTGAACACTTTAAGTTAGTTCATGTATCTATTTGACCCTTTAGCCAGTAAATATTGAATTGGTGAAATATTGAATAGATACCTCAAACTTATGAAATGTAATTAAATTTGAAACTCGTTCATTTATTAGTAGCTTAAAAATAAGAGCACCCTATAAGACATTTATTTATAACTTCTGTATCAAAATAAGTGTCAAATTTTTCATTTTATGGAAGTAACAAAATAAATGTCACATTTCTATTTTATGAAGAAATCTACCCCAAAAGCAGCTACATTACATTTTAATAAAGTAAACAGTGCTGCTACGGTATAAAAAATTTCCTACTTGTTTAGAAAAATTTACAGTAAATATATAAATTATCTTAAACTACATGAAAAGCATATTGAAACACCTATTACGATACAAAGGGAGTATACACTAGCAACATAGGAGGAAAACTTGGAGTATTAGAAGAAAAGCCACACCTACCAAATAACAAAGGGAAAATGGAAACTAATAATCCAACCTTTTAGCGGTTTTCTTACAATAATCCAACCTTTTGGTTATTCATGAATAATCCAACCTTTGAACTTCATCTTCATTCACTGGTCCCTGATCGGTTGATGACCTGCTATTCCAAGCTATTTTCTTATCTTTGCAAAATATTATCTTTGTGAAAGATGAAATTTATGGTATAATGATTTGCAAAGATAAGAAAATAGCTTGGAATAACAGGTCATCAACCGGTCAAGGACCAGTGAATGAAGATGTGGTGCAAAGGTTGGATTATTTATGAATAATCAAAAGGTGGGATTATTAAAAGAAGACCGCTAAAAGGTTGGATTATTAGTTTCCATTTTCCCAATAACAACCTGGACAAATTAATACGGAGCATGCAACTCCCTTTCTAAAGGAGTTCAATTGTCATAATAAAAGCTAACTCACATACGGAGTAAGAAGCTGTTCTCTTCGCCTGATCTGAATGTTTCTGATCTGAATTTTTTAAGTTCTGATCTGATCTGATCTGAATTTTTCTGATCTGATCTGATCTGATCTGAATCTTTCTGATCTGATCTGATCTGATCTGAATCTTTCTGATCTGATCTGATCTGATCTGAATCTTCCTGATCTGATCTGAATGTTTCTGATCTGGTCTGATCTGATCTGAATGTTTCTGATCTGATCTGAATCCTTCTGATCTGATCTGAATCTTTCTGATCTGATCTGAATCTTTCTGATCTGATCTGATTTTAATATTTCTATGATTATAATTATAATTATAATTATTATAATTGCAAATACAAATATAACTTAAATAAAATTATAATCGTAACTATAAAAATAATAATAATAATTAAAATTAAATTTAAAATGAAAAAATTTATACATATTACACTAATTATAAATATAGATATAATTATAATTGTAATTATATTTTTAATTATAATTACTTATATAATTATAATTGTAATTATAATTACAATATTTATCTCTATAATTGTAACTATAGTTATCAATATTATTATAATTACTCCGTAAAATAATTACAATAGTAACAATAATAATAATAATAATATTAATAATTATAATAAAAATAATAATTATAATCATAAATTATAACTATAATATAATTATAAGTATATTTATAATTAATAATAATTATAATTATATGAACATTAATTATAATATTATAATATAATAATAGTAATATAAATACAATTAATATTATTATAACGATATTATTATATTAATATTATTATTACGATAACATAATAATAATAATATTATTATTATAATTAGTATTATGTTATTATAATATTATATTATAATTATAATTATAATCATAATTAAAATTATGATTGTAATCATAATTATTATAATTATAATTAATTACAATTATAATTATAATTAATTATAGATATAATTATAATAATTACAATTGATATACTTATAATTATAAGAATTATAATTGTAAGTATAATTATAATTACATATAATTATAATATAATATTATAATAATATTAATCATATTATTATTATAGTATTGTAATAATAATAATAGTCTTCTTAATAATTGCATTTATATTACTATTATTATATTAAAATATTATAACTATATTAATATCTTATTTTTTTATCATATTATTATTAATATTATTAATAATAATTATATAATAATAATCATAATAGTAATAACAATATTAATAATAATAATAATTAATATAATAATAAAAGTGATAAATCATGTTTGAACTTTTCTGATCTGATCTGATCTGATCTGAATGTTTCTGATCTGATTTGAATGTTTCTGATCTGGTCTGATCTGATCTGAATCTTTCTGATCTGGTCTGATCTGAATCTTTCTGATCTGATTTGATCTGATCTGAATTTTTCTGATCTGATCTGATCTGATCTGAATAAAATAAGAATAAGTAAAAAGTAATAAGAATAAGACGAACAGAACAACACCTAAGTAATAAATAAGTAGTACGGAGTAATAATCAATTTAGAGTGAATGAAAATTGGAGCAGACAAACAAAAACGGAGAGTTCTACCCAAAAAAACAAAAACGGGAAGTTCTTTATAAATCTTAACGGAGATAGTGTCATAATTGGATAAAGAAATGGTTGTGCAATAATTTAAGCATACGGTGATACGGATCAAGTTAATATTGCTTTGACGTTACACCAGCATTTTTTACATTCCTAAAATATTCTAACCTTCATTGGTGTTTATATAATTTTAGATTAGATGTAGGGAGATTTGTCATTTTAGTCATGTAACAGACTGTTATCGTTATTTGTCTTATAATTTTAATCACTTACAAATTTGGTCTTGTAAACAATATTGTAAATTTTTGCGATGTAAGGACATTTTCACTGGAGAGTACACTTTCCGACAGAAAAATTAGACACCGGCGACATCTTTTCCGGTATACTATCACCGAAAAGTGTACATTTCAAGAGAAAAGATATCAAATCGAACTCAAATATTAATTAGTTACAGGATCAGCTTTGCAAGTGATTAAAGTTACATGACTAATAATGAAAACAATTGAAAAGTGCAAATTTCCTTTAATTATTTGCATGTATCTTCGGTTTTTTTTCATTTCCTATTTAATAGGTTTGAACGAGAAGTTTAATTTGGATCTGAACTGTTGGTATTTCTTTACCAAAGAAAAGTACATAAAATACAATCCCGCAACTAACTCAAATTTGTTCATGGTACGCTTTCGATTTCAATTTCATTAATGGTACGTTGCAATGATATAATGCGTGGCTAAGTTAAACACATTTGACTTAGGTAGTTAGGTAGTTAGCTGAATAGGTAGTTGTGAATGATGTAAATTGATTTTTGATGATAAATACAAGTCTTCAATTTTTGTTTCTGTTGGTCTAGGGTAATTAGGGAGCGTTTGGATCTGATTCTTAAAACTGTTTCTGCTTCCAAGGAGTAGAATCAGAAGTTGGAGTGTTTGAGTAAAAATGCAGAAGTGATTTTAGTGTTCTAATATACTCGCACAATCAATTTTTTAAGAAGTTGGGGGGACCAGCTTCTGAAAAATGATTATGCTTCTGCTTTAAAAGAGAAGCAGAAGCAGGATCAGTTCCAAACACCCCCTAAATCACAAACTTCATGGACACGAATCTTCAATTTTTGTCTCCGAATTAACCTCAATAGACTTCGCGTTCAATTAATCAGCTTCGAAGGCACTAATGTTCCGATATTTAGTGTATATTTGGTAGACATAAGTTTCCGCCTTTTCTAGCTTTTGCACTATTTACAAAGTCTCTTAAAACTTTAGTTGTATGTTTGTGGTGATACTTTTTAAAAGCTTTTCAAAAAATAAATGATACTACCTCCGTCCCCCTAAATTTTGGACAAGAGAAGGTGACATGGTTATTAATAACAGTGGGTTTAGGTGGTTGGTATTGAATTGATAAAGTAAGAATAAAGTGAGAATGATTTAGAACCACACAAATTTTACCAAATAAGGTATGAGACAATCTTAGTGGGACGGACCGAAAAGGTAAAATGAGACAATCATAGCGGGACGGAGGGAGTATTTGTTTAGATGCTACTAAGAGTTGCATATGAGAGAAGTCTGTGGCTTTTAGCATTTATTAGTTTTAACAGCTTGTATATCAAGCAGAACTATATCAAACAGTCAACATTTTACCAAACAACTACCACATTTTCCTTTTAAGATCTTTTCAGTCACTAAAAACTACTCCGTAACAGTTAGTAAAAAGCTCACAAAAGCATCTTTTCAGCTCCTTGCTCAATTGTATTAACGTTCTTTCATTTAGGGTGTATTTGGCATTAGCGGTTAACAAATAGCAGATTATGTTAGCGAGTTGTTAATAACAGATACAATTAGAGCATTTGGCTAGCAGAATAACTTGACGAATTGCAAAAAGATGTATGGCACGGGAGATGGTGGCGCGGGTTTTAAGAAAAGTGAGTTTGTGTGGTTGATATTAATTGATAAAGTAAGAATAAAGTAAGAATGATTTTGAGCCACACAAAGTTTACCAAATAAGGTATGGGACAATTAAATAGGAACATCCCAATATGATAAAACGGGACATTTAAAAGGGGACGGAGGGGGGTAGTATTTAGTAGTAAATGACTTGTTTTGAAATGCTAATCCAAATGTCGCTATTTGCGGCATTTCCATTTCAACAGTTTCGTCCAATTCAAAAAACTATATACCACATATAATTTTCACTTATTCAAACAGTTAATTAGGTCAGAATGTCATTTTCCAAACACCCCTTAGCTTGTTCTAATTACCGCATGATTTTTATTTACTTTTTGTTTGTCCCGTGTTCATTCTCTAAGAAAACAATGTGTTCATATTAATTCTATCTTTTTTAAGTATTTATATCAAACAATTTAATTTTTATTTATTTCATTTTCATATTTGGTCAGATCAAATTATGCTTTTATTTATTTAAGGAGTCAAAAAAATTAAATTTCAAATTCATATTTTTAACTCCTTGATAGTTCTAAGGACCGGAAAATAAGGATATTTTTAATTGTACCAAAATCTTGTAGTCTGACCTTGTCTATTTGAGTCTAGTCTGAATTGATTTGGTAGATGTTTGGTTTCAATGTATTTTATACTTATCAAAACCTGGCATGTTTAAGTTTGATTTGATCTGGTATGTTCTAGAACTAAAAACAGTCCAAGTAAAAACATCTTACCATCCGAGTGAGAGTCAAAAGCACAAGTATAAGTTGAGTATAAAATTTAGCAGAGTAACAATATGCAAGAAAATTGTCTCTGGTCCCTTTTTACAAGTAAAAGGTGATTATTTATACTTAAATGTCTAATACTTGGTGAATAAGTAAAATATCTAGTCTAACGAGAGTGAACCATGTGTAAGACTAATTGGTGAGAGGATTATTAATTTATTGGCACTATTCGCATGGATGACTATCCTTTGCTAACAGAATAGCTGGATAAGTCACACATGTTTGATGCTATAGCTAATTTGTAATGGATGGAGTGTCGTCAGCCCTCCCTATAATCTGTAGGAGGATTCTCCAATGATGTCTGTTATCTCCAATTGCTTTGAATGTTTGTACTGAAATGTCGATCTATGTCCAAAATACTTGTGTAATGCATCGAGCTCGGCTCGGCCTGGGCGTACTAATGCTTAGTTTAGACATAGGGAAGCTCAATCGGCTCAGTCATGGCGAAGCCTAGCTCGTTAGGATGGCCTCGGGTCAAGTCGTTGGATCAGAATTGGCCACAACCTCGGCTTGAGTAGTAACATCAGTTATAAACATTTTAATGGGTTTTATACAATCTTATTTAAATGCTTCTATACCTAAAAGCAAAAAAAACTCGCACGTTTTCCTCATTTTGCTAGAAAACACTTTGAATAAATATTCGACCAAATTTAAGGCCAGGGTGATAGAACACACACGAATAATATTCCTGACAAGAAAAGGTCAATCAAACTCATCTCGAAGAACAATTTAAGGCTACAAAATTGCAAAAATGAATGAAAGGCGCCCAACTTGCACAAAGGTCATCCATCTTTTGCCTGCAAGGCATTTAGAAATGGTGCAAGACAGATTGAAGGCATCTGCAATCAAAAGGCCTGAAAGTCGCCCGACTTCCCGGGCGTCGTGATTTAATTCGCAATACCCACCCGGCTTTTTGAGAAAACCGCCTGGTTTTTGACCCCTAAAATGAATATGCTTGGTATTTTAAAAGAGAAAGTCACCCGTCTTTCACGAAAGCCGCCTAACTTTGGCCAAATATATATATATATATTTGATTAAAACAGGCAACATTCTTCACAATCGTTCTAGGGAAAACATCAAAACCTATTAAGGAGCCTGCATTAAGAGTTTTGAAGCTTCTTCATCATATCAAGGATTATCTCATTTTCTACATTCTACCTCTACATATCCATCTCAAGAGCATCCATTGGTCATGGGAGAAGTCTTTCATGCATTAGGGAACCATTTCCCACCATTTGGAGTTGTGGTACTATTTTTTTTGTATTTAATTCAATTTAAGTATTTCAATGCTTGTAATTGTTGTAAATTTTGTAGTATTTCAAATATACGAATAAACAAATTGACTTTGAATGGTAAATTTAATTTGAAGGGATGCTTATTGATGGAAGACCATCTATTTGATCGCATATGTTTTCTTTTGGGTGTCTAATTAATCTGTTTTATTTATTTGAAAATGTCTCATACTATGTACCGGCTAACAAAATGTTTGTAACATTTATTTTATATCATTTAAGCTGTTTAATTCATAATTAATTTTTGACCAAGTTCTCAAAAACTTGGTCATCGTGGCTTGGCTATTGTAATTGTGAGAACCTCTTTTTATTTGGGTTGGCTTGGTTGATTGTATGTGGAGAGAAGATCAGGTGAGAAGTGTCTCATAAAATGAGAAGTGAGAAGTAATCTTAGTCCTTAGATTTGCATCTGATCTTACAACGCAGTAAACTTATAGACTAAATATAGAAACTTATAATCAATAAATCATAACTTATAAAGCTCTCCATAATAATTACGAAAATGTCACTGCTTCAAAAGCTCTCCGTAATCATTTTTTTGCGGTGGCATTTTCGTAATTATTTTCGAGGGGTCTATAAGTTATGATTTATTGGTTAAAAGTTCCTACATTCATTTAGTCTATAAGTTTAACTTCGCAGTTCTCAGCCTAAGAGCACTTCTCACCTGATCCGCTCCCTATATATTTCCCTATATATATATATATATATATATATATATATATATATATATATATATATATATATATATATATATATATATATATATATATATATTTAGGATCACATACAAACTAATCATAATTTACAAAGTACAAATTAATCTTGGTCATCCAAATAAATGAGATAATGGTGTAGATGAGAATACTCCCCCATTAAATTTATGTCCGCATTTAATGCTTAGTTGATCAAAAACTCTCCCATTATACACACACACAACACTCCTGGATTATTATAGAATCCTATCATATCCTCGTAGTTTTGTGTTCGGCTATTCGCCGAAAAGCTTGTTATATCCTGGGGGGAAGTTTTCGCTAGCTGAAAATATTCTTTGAGGACAGCGTCCAACGCGTCTCGAACTATAATATTTGTACTAAAATTATATTGTAGGCAACGACGGAACTAGGTCGGGCGAGCCGGTGCCGGTAGGCACCCCTCCTTTGTCGGAGATGTCTATTCTTTGTTCTTGATTTCTCCAACACTAATTTCATTGTGAATTGTTGTAACAAATTTACCATAGTCAAGGTTAGGAATGAAATTTTACGCACTCTAAGTGTTTGATGTATGTTCTCAACCAACTTATTATGATCTTTTCTTTATATTTTTGTGTATGACTACAATGTATAACATATGATTATATTGTTGGGTTTATTTTAGCAATTAACGTTGGTTTATAAATCGTTCACTTAAATGTTAAGATATATTCATATTGTGGATAGAATTATATACCCAATTGAAGATGGTGGTTTTTACAATGTCATAATCTTTAGATGAATGTAAATCATGACATTATTTACATGTAGAGTTAATCACAATCTCACTGCTATAATAGGAGTTAGATTACTTTAGCAACATTCCACTCATAAAAATTGGAGAAAGAACATATATTATTGTCGTTAGGAGTTGTTTAGAAGTAATCTCGAACCCTTAATTGGTTGTTTTTATTATCGTTTGAAAATCAAAATCCCTTCTCTTTTTTCTAAATCTTTTACAAAAACTCTTTTCAACTTTGAATCTCATAAACAATAATGTTTCCTTGTGTTCTACTCGGTGTTTCTACTGATTTTTATTACTAAACTAAGTTAACTAACACTTCTACACTTGTACTCCCTCCGTTTCTAAAAGAACCTCACACTTTCCTTTTTTGGATGTGCCAAAATAAAAGTCACACTTCCCTTATTTTCTTATTTGGCAAAGAAATCTACGTCCAAACAGTGCCAAACAGTGCCAAACAGTGTCTAAACAGTGTTCTCTACAGTAAAGTCAATTTATTTCCTTAATAATCGTGAAGTCAAACCGTGACTTTCTTTTAGAAAGGGAGGGAGTATGTTTTAGCCGATCAGCCTCAGCCGCAAATTTGGACTTATCTTGTTAACCTGAGAATCGCATTCAAGCTTGGCCTTGGTGGGCTCTGCCTCTACCGGATGATAATGACTTGGATTACGGAGGTTTTTTATGTGGAGTTGCGATCCGTGGAGTATGTGAAAGTATACCCCATCATTCCCTATCTACATGATTAATTATTAAACTAAAAATATTATACAAGGACAAATGATTTTGTATATCTTTGTCTACAAGACAATGAAAATAGTGAGTTCAAGATAAAAACGATGTATGTGTAATACAATTCAGGTAAAAAATAATACAGATTATTAATCCTACAAACTAATGATTGAACATGATTATGTAGATCCTTTTAGAAAAACACCGCATTTTTGTAGCACTTATGATTCAGGGTAGCTCGTTAATTTCAACAAAATGTGGTGTCAAAGCAGCCCTACTTCTCAGTCGTGGTTTGACTCTTTTTTAAGCACTCGTGATTAAGTGTGGCTCGGTAAGGATTGATAAAAGGTCAGTTTGACATATTTATCCACTCTTTAATGTCTAGCTCGGTTTGGGCTGAGGGGTGTGCTCAATTGTTAATCCTACATCCGATTAAAATCTCGAGTTACTTCTCATATTAGGTTATTCTCGTTGGATGTAAATTAAATTTAAGTCTTATTCAGCTAAGATCTTAGACAATTAGTATTTTACTCAAGTAGTAATTATCACAATGATGTGAGTTTTCTCGCACTTAAAATAGATAGTAGTATAGGGTGCAAGTACGAGTATTGTCTCCACATAGACGGGAAAGGGAATTAAGTATTAATTAAATTCAGCTATAAAAATAAATAAATAAATAAATAAATAAATAAATAAATAAATAAATAAATAAATAAATAAATAAATAAATAAATAAATAAATAAATAAATAAATAAATAAATAAATAAATAAATAAATAAATAAATAAATAAATAAATAAATAAATAAATAAATAAATAAATAAATAAATAAATAAATAAATAAATAAATAAATAAATAAATAAATAAATAAATAAATAAATAAATAAATAAATAAATAAATAAATAAATAAATAAATAAATAAATAAATAAATAAATAAATAAATAAATAAATAAATAAATAAATAAATAAATAAATAAATAAATAAATAAATAAAACAATTTTGCAAGATTGATTGGTTTGAAAATTAACTAATGCGAATAAAACGATTAAACTAGGGGGTTGTTTCTAATTAATGACGAAGGGAATATGGATTGATTCCGGGGTAACCAGATTTCTGGCAGATCAGACTTAATTACATGAAATTAATTTAATTGAACCAAGGTAATCATTACTTAGTTCTTACCGCTCTCGCGACGAAGAGTACAACAATTTAGGGGACCTGGCTGATCTTTCATGCGACAGGTTCCTAAATTATTGTCAAGACGAACGAACTTACGGCCTTTTAATCGCTACTAATCTCTTAGCGAGCGATTAGGTGTGTGTGAAGGTGTCTTAGAATAAACTAGATCTCTCTTAATTTTACATGCAATTGTAATTCTATTCGCGATTCTAGGTTACAAGAGATATCAGTTAAATTATTCAAACACAAATTAAACGGAATTCATGCAATTAATCCATCAAGAAACTAGTCATAAATCATGATAACCCCTTCATCAATCCCAAATCCCTAATTAAAACTACTCACAACTCATAATTGAAGAATCAACATAATTGGGATGAATAGAAATAATTGTCATTAATTAAAAAGATGGAACTTACAAAAAATTTCAAAAGATTTATGAACAAGGCTGAAAAGCTCTCTAAATTTTGTGCTAGGCACTCTCTCTAAGCCCCCCCTTGAAAACGGAGGTTTACAGGATGTTTAAATAGAAACAACGGAGCAATTCTAGCTGAAAAAAGGACACCGGGAGCACACGCACGGCACCCACGCATGGTGTGCGTCTCCCAGTGCGTCCAACAGATATTCGCGCAAAAACATACCACGCACTGCCATGCGTGGCTGGCAATAGCTCCTCGCCTCTTCCTTCTACACGCACAACGTGCCTAACTTCGGGCGCATGGCGTTCGCTTTTCACTTCTGAATTTGACGACGCTTCCTTCATGAAAGTTGTAGTAATGAAGTCCTCTATCCACCACAACTTGCCAAATTGTATGTGAATCATCCAATCAAAAGATATGAACAAAATGGTTGAGGGTCGCATTCTGAAATCGCAACAGCGATCATCTGACTTCTTCGTCTGTTTTTAACTTTCTCACCTCAGATTCTTGCAATGGTGTCTTCATATGATTAATGATTTGTAGCCCTTGAAGTTACCTTTCATATCGAACTTGAATCGTGTACATTGGATATTTCTACAAAACAATATGTTTGAAAGACTGACAGAAAGTCATCTTGATCGTCGTTTTCAAGTTCTATTCATCTTCTTTTGATCCTGTAGTCAATCCTAGATCTCTTTTATCATCAAATCTTCATCGTGAACCTCCAAATCTCTCAATTCTCTCTCAAATGCATCTTGACTCGTCCCGATTGCTTCTCAAACGCCGGTGTCAGGCGCACAAATTCCCTGATATTGACTCTAAAAATAGCAAACACGAATCAATGCCCGGTGAAAGAGTATATGGGCCTGGACCCCATGGCCCGCACACTCAACGGCCCACTCACCAGCAGGACACCCACGCGACACCCACATCGGACAGAGGCCTGCAACGTCTAAAGAAGAAGATATCACATGGGTCCCTTGGGCCACAGGCCATGGACCGCATCGTCCATGGACCGCATCATTCATAGACCGCATCGTCCGTGGACCGCATCGTCCATGGACCGCATCGTCCGGACTTCGTCCAGGCAGAATGCATTTTCCTTTTTTATGTACTAAGTATTATACTCAGCCCATTAGTGGCCCTATTCGCCCAAAGAAGGCATGATTGTTGTAATGGGCCTCCTAAGCCCAAGGCTAGGGGCCCAAATCCACATTTTTACCTATAAATAGACCCCAAAGGGCTAATTATAGGGGGTTGAGAAATATCTCTGTTCTAACAATCAGTCTAGGCGCCTGACTAGTCCCCGCCTAGGCACTAGGCGGTGGTCAGGCGCCCCGATTTTCGTCTAGGCGCTCCAACTAATTGGTTTGCCGTCTAGGTGAATTAGGCAGCCGCTTATGGCGCCTAGTTGCCCGCCTAGAGCGCCTAATCGGCCGCTTAGGCTGTCTAGATTCGCTGAACATTACTTGACTTTTCAAATTTAATTTTCTAAGCGATATACGTATTTTAGCTTTAGCAATGGATATAAAATAATGAAGTTGTAAATTAAGATAAAACTATATAGTTTGTATATGTACCTAAATTTTATCATTATTTATATTTATAACATAATGAAGTTAAGTGATTAGTTATCATATACCATGATATGCACTAATTAGTAGTGCATAAGTGTATGTTTTTACGTTTGATTTGTGTGTATTGTTTATCGTTTTATTTAGTTTGTAAACATTTATGTGATTTTAGTTGTAATTATATTTTAATCTTCATTTGTAAGTTGGAAAGTAGAGTTAGGATTTATGGTGTTGGAAAGGAAGACTTTGAAGTGAAGAAAAATGATTATTGGCTGCCCAGGACAATCACCCGGTCGGGTGAGGTATTGCACCCGGTCGGGTGAGACATTGAAATGCGAAACTGCTCAGGAAATTACATCACCCGGTCGGGTGAGGTATTTCACCCGGTCGGGTGAGGTATTTCACCCGGTCGGGTCCGACTTGACCCGGAACACCAGAACGTGCCGAAGATCACCAGAACGTGGAGGATATCTGATTTTGACCGGACCCGGTCGGGTAGGTACCTAACCCGGTCGGGTACCCGGCCCAAGGTGTTGAAAAACACCTATAAATAGCACACTTTTCCTTCACTATTTTCAATCCCTTCTTCCATACTCTTAAGTTTAGTTTAGAATAGTATTTCTTTTATATTTTTATAGCATGTTTAGTCTCCAAATGAGGAGATAAACTTCCATTTCTTGGTGTTGCTCTTGAAGCTTGTTGATTTTTAAAGTTGTGAGTTATTTTCTTATCTTCTTCCCTTGAATATTAATTATTCTCTTAATCTATCTATATATTAATGTTGGGGAGTGTTGCTAAGATGACAATTAGTTAACATCTCGACATTAATTATGATAGTATTTATTTTCTTCCTATATATATTAATGTTGGGGAGTGTTGCTAAGATGACAATTAGATAACATCTTGACATTAGTTATAGTAGGATTATTCATATTTAATCTTCTTCCTTGAATATTAATTCTTCCCTTAATCTATTTCTATGTTAATGTTGGGGAGTGTTGCTAAGATGACAATTAGTTAACATCTCAACATTAATTACTACTAGAAACGATCAACGAACCGATGGTTAATCGTTGATGGTTTCACAAGTAAGTAACTTCGGTTTATTAATGCACGGTCGTGGTTAATAAACTTAAGAGGGACTAATTTTGTTGGTTAAACCGAAACCGTTGTGTTGAGGTTATCAATCTCAATTGATTTTATCAAGGAGTTGAGAGATTAAATGCTACTATCAAGTCGGTATATGGCGGTGTTCTATACTTGACTAATAGTAAGGGTTATTAATGAACGGTCGTTGTTAATAACTACCCTCGATGAATTTGATATACTCCTCGATTGAGTATTCGAGAGGGAATAAGTTATAGATATAACAATGATCGACTAAAATATATCAACAAGTGGAAAGTAGCAATGCCAAGTCCTTTTTATCTTTGAATTAAATCACATATAAGTTGTTCATCTTTGTGTTTAATTTAATTAAATCACTCAACAATCAAAACCCCCCTTTTAATTACTAGTTACATAAAAAGAGAGTTATTCCTTTCCCTGTGGATACGAACTCTACTACGCTATACTACGTATAAGTGTTAGTATTGAATTTATTTTGAGTGCACACACGACAAAGTGCACGTCATACCACGTATGATTAAATGTGATAATTCTATCATTCATGTTTGTTAATGTATATGTATATATGTATTTTATACACACAAAAATACAATATTACTTATCATATTACATATCGTATAGGGAGCTAATGAAGAATATATTTTACGAATCTCTATTTTTGCCGTTGTTTTCTTCTTCAAATGTTCCAATGGAGGTACCTCCATCGTCTTTATTTAACGGATTTCGTCTCCATTAAGGGCGTTGGGAGTCTCAATTACGTGAGAGAGGGGCAGTTGAGTCCAGTAATGGGGGAGGGGACGTCGGCGCAGCTCCTTAAAATGTGGTGGTCCCTCTCCCTCTTACAATAGTATATATCACAAAGAGGACAACCTGATTGCTAAAGAGGAAAAAGATAACCCCCTTCTGAGCTTCCAAAAATTCTTAACAAAAAAATGAGAAAATATTTAACAAAGATTTTCTTGAAACAAAAATGACTCAATATAGCTCTTGATGACAGCTCAAATTCCAGAGGCAGAATTGAAAAAGTAAATTGGAATCTCTAAGAACAATAAGATAATTGATTCTTGCATGCTCAGATACCATGTTAAAGATAAAATATTTAAAGGAAGTTAAATGAAAATAGAAGCATAAAGGTGTGAATCTCATAAATTATTAAGGGATGCAAGAATGGAAGTGTTTTAGAATGGAAGTGTTTTACATTCCACGTTACATTTTGAGTAGTCTGCATGTATGTATATATAGCTAAAAATACATATAAAAAACGTCTTTGAAATGGTCGTTTCAAGATTTTCCCAACCCCAGCATCCATTCCCTAATGCAACCTTGGAGACTTTGATGACCCAATTACAAGCCAAAATGACCTAAGTCGAAGTTCAGATGACCCAAATGCAAGCTCAAATGTCCTAGGGCCAGACACAAATGCAGGCCTAGTTTGGCCAAATGCAGAACCAGATTCTGACGCTTGATTCCGAAATAAAGGATGCACGTGCTCGCGCTTACAATGCCACTCGGATGGACAACATCCGCCCTGCAGTCAAAATTATGAACAACCATCCTGCCCAAAACCCCTCCTTAACACTTCAATTTTGATCAAGCTGAATATGTTGTAGGTGACATCCATCATCTGAGGCATGATCAGTTGGACTGCATCAAATTTCTCAATAGGAGGGAAATAAAAATTAATACTTGTTATAAAAGAAAACACCAAAAGCATGAAAAAACCGCTACAAAATGTGAACATATAATAAAATTAACAAACCTATCTAATTCAATAAAAGGAACAAAAAAAAGCATGAGGCTCCTTAAATTCAAGGGATATCAAGATGTGTACGCATCACAACTGCAAAGATCTACACTGATCTAAACACAAATGATACACATATGATTTTATATCATGTACGAATCAAAAATATTAATCCCTTAGTCCCATTTAAAGGTTCCCATTTAATGGAATTCAAGGGATATCAAGATGTGTACGCATCACAACTGCAAAGATCTACACTGATCTAACACAAATGATACACATATGATTTTATATCATGTACGGATCAAAAATATTACTCCCTTAGTCCCATTTAAAGGTTCCCATTTAATGGTTCACATTAACAAGCCTCATGCTTTTGTTTTTTTCCTTTTATTGAATTAGATATGTTTGTTAATTATATTAGGTGTTCACATTTTGTAGCGGTTTTTTCATGCTTTTGATCTTTTCCTTTTATAACAAGTATTAAATTTGATTTCCCTCCTATTGAGGAATTTTTTTCAGAGTAGAATGGAGGCCATACATCAGCTTCCTTAATTTTGATCCCCTCAACCAGAGCCTTCTTGTCGGGCCCACTAGACTACATCCATTAGTTCTATAATGAACCGTCACTCGTTAGAGGTTCATACACACTGCTTCATCGTCATGGCCAACTAGCTAATTACTTGAGGTCCTAATGTTTGGGTAAGTTCATTCTTTTCAAAGATTATTTACCTTACCAAATTTATATATTTTTTTTTTTCACGGGATGATGAGCAGGTGAGAGAGGGAGCAAGTGTGAGAAGAAACAGGAGAAAGATGCTAAATAATGTTGCAGTTGTTGTGAACATTGTGTTGCTTTGGGACAGTTTTTTGTAACTTTGGTTTCTAATGTGATGGTCATTTCCGAAGATGCTAAATAATGCTTTTGGACTTTTGTAACTAGAAACAAAAAACAACGCAATATAGGTCTTGATGAAAGCTCAAATTCCAGTAGAAGCGGAAGGGAAAATATAATTTGGAATCTCTAACAAGAATAAGATAATTGACTGCCACGCTTGTGCTCTGATACCATGTTAAAATTCAATTTGATAAAATATTTAAAGTTAAATTAAAGTAGAAGGACAAAGGTATGAAGCTCATACATTAGGAGATGCAATAATGGAAGTCTTTTAATCTGCATGCATGTATATATAGTTACAAATGTGGGAAGGAAGTAACCCTACATATGTAAGTTGGTCCCAATGTAATAGTTGTAGTAAGAGATATAATAAATAAGAGAAAAGGGTCAAATAAGGCCTTATACTATTATGAAATCGTCACCTAAGGTCATGTATTTAATAAAATGTCATATAAATATGTCTACTTATAAAAAATAATCGGATGAGTTCTGATGACCCGTTGACAACCTATTAATCCTGATTTTAGCCTACGTGTCAATTTTGTGACTTGTAATTCAAGCAATATTAGGTAAATATTCGACGTGTGCCGTATAATCTATTATAAAAAGATGGTTTCAAGAACACTAAAATCGGGATTAGGAGGTTGTAAATAGGTCGTTAGGACTAAAATCGGGATTAGAAGCTAGTAGACGCATTTATATGACACTTTATTGATACATGGCCTTATGTGATGATTTCATAATAATAGAAGACCTTATTTGACCCTTTTCTCAATAAATAATAACTTTCCTTTCAAAATAAATAAATAATAACTTTCAATAAAAGCTATACAATTTTACATTTTAATTTGTAGCTCATTCTCCTACCCGTTGGATTGGTTCTATGCATGACAAGTGAACTTAACAACAATGCAATCCCTAACAAACGAGAATGGAACAAGTGTGATTTTCATCATACTTGTACATTTTCAAACTAAAAAATATGGAGCATAGTACATTGACACCCATAGAACAAATGTCATATATGCTCTACCTCTCATTGATATAATCTTGTTTTCCCTTCTTTTCTCCAAAGATCACCCCATCCTAATTTTATCAACTCATAGATGACAACAGGGTTTCCAATGCTAACAATAACTAACACGTCAACTTCTGGTATATTATTTACACCATTTCGCATATGTAGATTTTTTCAAAGGAATCAGATCATCATCAAGTACGTTGGTGATGGGCGCATTATTCACTCCACTCGTTCCGTAAACATTCTTGAGTTCAATGTTATATGCTTCCTTTATATTACTTTATAATTGTAACATTCCCATGTTCCGAGAGACTAGACGATTTCCCCTCCTCTCCAAATGTTCTATAGTGAAGTTTGTGTTAACAACGCAATATGGAACAATTCAGATATCTTTTTCGTCCCAACAAGAGGTGAGATTTTAGCTATTGAAAATCAAAGAGATAAATGAATTTATTGTAAACATTTTTTTGGACTAATTTAATTTAACTAATTAAATTCTAACAACTATTGTTACTAGATCTAATTGAGTCCCCATATCACATTATGAATTCTCCTTATATTATATTATAATGGTTACATTTCTAAATTGTGCGTATGAGAATTTATGTTTGCAGCCATGACTCCTTACTAAGCTCAGCTATCCTATCCAATTGTAAATCACATGTCTTAAGTGACATCGCGAGCTCAAAAGTTCATTCAAGCCATTTCCCTATTTTCAACCAAAAAGTTGTGACCATTTTGGAATTGTCTAAAATTTGAAAAATACGGAGTAATAAGGGAAAATGGAAACTAATAATCCAACCTTTCAGCGGTCTTCTTACAATAGTCCCACCTTTTGATTATTCATGAATAATCCAACCTTTGCACCTCATCTTCATTCACTGGTCCCTGACCGGTTGATGACCTTCCATTCCAAGTTATTTTCTTATCTTTGCAAACCATTATACCATAAATCTTACCTTTCACAGAGATAATATTTTGCAATGATAAGAAAATAACTTGGAATAGCAGGTCATCAACCGGTCAGGGACCAGTGAATGAAGATGAGGTGCAAAGGTTGGATTATTCATGAATAATCAAAATGTGGGACTATTGTAAGAAAACCGCGAAAAGGTTGGATTATTAGTTTCCATTTTCCCGAGTAATAATTATCAACACTAAAGCTGCTTCTCAATGCAATTCTTTTTGTGCAGGCCTCAAGGGACACATTATTAACTTTAAAAGAGAGAACCAACGGAGAGCCGTCCGGATGTGATAGATGGGCAGCTCATTCTGTATAAATTAAACAACAATGCAATCCCTAACAAAACGAGAATAGCAGGCATGGTTATAGTTCCAATGTGACTTAATTCTAGTGTGCTGCAAAAACCAATGGAACTTAACCACACAAGTAGTACTACCTCCGTCCCCCTAAGTTTGGGACAAAGAGGTGTGGTGTGGTTTTTAAGAAAAAGTAGAATTGTGTGGTTGTTATTGAATTGATAAAGTGTGAATAAAGTAAGAATGAATTCTAACCACTCAAATATTACTTAATATGGTATGGGACAAATTTAATGCGACGGACGAAAAAGGTTAAACGGGACAAAGTTTGGGGGACGGAGGGAGCACTACGTAATATATATTACTCCCTCTATCCCATTTTATAAGATATCTTTATTATTCAGTTGATCAATACAAATCACTCTTAATCTCTAACTTATTTTATGAAATTTGAATTACTTTTTGCAGGTTTTGTAGCGGTTTTAATATAGTTTTTGAATGTGTAATTTTTTTTCAAAAAAAAAAAATTTGAGTGCAGACAGGGATCCGTTTGCTTTATCGTCGGTCAAACATCGTAAACCGAAAAATATCTTATAATTCGGGACGGAGGGAATACATATTTAAATGAAATGAACATAACATAGGGAAATACATATATACTCCGAAAATATTTTATCATTGAAAAATCATAGATGTCCAAATTTCAAAGAAAACCATTCTTAAACCATTCTTAAGTATCATGCGAGCTAGACGTGGCTAGAGGCATCCACAGAAGCAGCTAACATTAACATTATTCATCATGCTCAATCTCACATGTCAATTGGGGTTTGAAGAGGACCACTTCAATTGGAGTAGTATATTATGGGGCATCCCCATCCAGGGGATAAAAACAAAGATGTATTAAAGTTTTGATCAGTTAATGAGATGGTAATAATTCTCATCTTCGTTATTCTTATGCGGATATCACCAAAGTCCAAACGGGGTCTTAAAGTGCATCAGTGCAGTACAGATTAACCCTTTTTATTAGTATTTTCACATTGTAGATTAGTGATGATGACCACTCGCTGTGTCTACACGTCGTAATTCTCATGACCTTAGCAGACATGAGCAATTAAATATCGAGCTCCAATAATAGCTTAGATATCAATTACAATATGGGCTATTCTTACCGAGATAATAATATATTTCCTAGCTATACTCTGACACAAAAAATACACAAACAAGCAACAAAAATGTAGCTAACAAATTATAATTAATATGACTTTAGGTAAAATATTTCTAAGAAAAGTAACTCCAATCAAATTTGTTTTGATATTACACAACTCAGTGCACAAATTACGTGTTTTGATGAAAATATTGGTTAATAAGTCAAAAAAGCAGGGTCAACCAAAGTCCAAACGGGGTTTTAAAGTGCATCAGTGCAGTACAGATTAACCTTTTATATTAGTATTTTCACATTGTAGATTAGTGATGATGACACACTCGCTGTGTCTACACGTCATATGATTTATGTATCTATATTTCTATTTTTTGTTTTGGTTATTCTTGCTAGCTCCATTTTGTATAATGTTTGAACATATTGACATTAATTTTGTCAACTCCGCCTAGCAAGTTGGTGAATGGATGTTTTTTGTAAGACAACCTTATGTGTTGCCTTTAATTTGGGGAATGGATTACTCTTCTATAGAATACTACGTACATATTATGTATCATTGAATTAGGTGTAGGGTGTAGGGTAGGGGTGGGTATAGGGCAGGGTAAGGGGTTATATTATATACTTGTGTACATGAATGTTTGTATGTTTATATATGTATATGGTTACTTTAGACATTTTAATGTTAAATGATGTTTTAAACCTTTTGAAGTAAACACGATCTTATAGCATTGCTTATTTTATGCGTCACTTATTAACGCAGGTCTTAATAAGCACTGTTTAGTAACCCGTGAAGTAAACATGTCCTTAGAGTAACCTACAATGTAATTTATCTAATAGGAGCCTGGCGTTACCTATAGTATAATAAATTAATTTTTCCTGCAATTGTGTCGGGCAAATATTTCAAACATTCAGTTTCATTTTGATTTGTCAAAATTTTATAGGGCAACGAGCTACAAATATTGTCTCCAACGGCTTAACTACGGGGTGTTTGGCAAATGGTTGTTGGTCGTTGGCTGATTTTGTTGGCCGATTGATAACAACGGATTCTGTTGGTTGCTTTGATCAGCTAATAGTATTAGCAGTTTGTAAAAATGATGTTTGGTTAAATAGTTGTTTACAATCAGCTAATAACTTTTTAAATGACTATTAAGGATATCAATTAATTTGTCAATTACTAACTACTTTTACATACGTATTATAAATTTTGTTAATGTTATTTACATTAAAAAATATTATAAATTTCTTTCATTCATTCAAAAAAATGTTATTTGCATGATTAGCTCACAACTATGAAGCACGGATACTTCACTAGGGTAGCGTATCGGCGTATCCGATACGTTCCCGTATCCGATACTCTAGGATACCCGTACCGCACGTTCCCGGGCCGTATCTGCAATTTTTAAAAGTTTCCACTTTTTTTTGTAATTTTTTGAAAGTTTCCGATACTCGTACCCTGACGGATACCCGTATCAACTTTTTTTAAAAAAAAATCCCAAAATTTACTTGATAAAATTCTAAAAAAGATGAAAATCTAAAACTACATTTTACTTGGTAATCAAATAATAGGCCTATATGGTTATATCCGAATTAAGTCATTAACTCATACTCCGAATTGGGTACTTGCACTTTTAATTTCAAGATTGTAATTGTTTGACTTATTTCTCGTTTTAAATTAATGACTTATTGACTACATTTATATTTCGAGATACACTAGTGTATATGAGAAATATTATGAATTTATTACTAAGTATCTTGAAAAAGGAAAATGTTTCAATGCAATGAATGGGTAGACATCATAGCATATTATATGTATGTATGTATGTATGTATGTATGTGTATATATATATATATATATATTCAAAAAAAATCTATTTTTAATATTTATAAATAGACCCCTATAACTTTTAATATTTGTTAATACACCCCCATAACTTTTAATATTTATAAATATGGCCCCGTATCCGTATCCTACTTTTTTTGGTTTTGACGTATTCCCGTACCCGTTTCCGCGTTTCCGCGTTTCCGCGTACCGGTATCGGTGCTACATAGGCTCACAACTGTTTTTATGATTGACAAAAATTATAAAAATATTATCAGAGGCAATAATTCTTTTACACATTATTTTTAATGTTTTAGAAAAACCCCAATATTTTGTTTGGAAGATGCATAACCCAAAATTTTAGTATGATTAGAAATTAGAATAAAAGGAAAAAATAGCATCAACGAATCAACGATGTCTTGACAGAGAAAAAAAACGACAGATGGGTAGATAAGATTAAGGAAAAAGAATCAACGATGTATGGGGCCGTATGGGTAGATTAGGAAAATCGACAGAGGAAGTGAATCGGCCAAAACCAAAAGTTTGACTGTTCAGATAAAAAGCTAAATAAAAAAGTTATATAACCAAAGACTCGAGTTAGCTGATTCATTTGGTCAAAATGCCAAATGTTGGTCAAAACAGTCAAAAAATAGCTGGTATGCCATTAATCAAACACCCCTTACGTCTAGTTTACTAAAAAAAGAAAAAGCTTGGTAAAAAATTAGATTGGGCTAAATACCCGTACATGATTTTTGGGGTATTTCGAGCATCTAAATAGAGAAATTGCCCTGAAAAGGAGTAAAAAAATTCCAAAATATGATTATCATGTTTTTGTTCCCTGAATAGGAGTAATCTGCTAAGTTTGGAAAAAAATGTCATGGTTAAAGTCTAGTAATGCCAAACTTGACAGAAATTTACCCCTATTCAAGGAACAAAAAATATGATGGTTCTATTTTGGAATTTCAAAATGTTTTAACTCCTATTTAGAGAATTCTCTCATATAAATATGTATTCCCTCCTTTCCGCTAAAAGATTCTCACTTTCCTTATTTGAACCGAGTGTCGTATTTAAAAGTTTACATTCCCATTTAGAAAATAATTTACTCTCTTTACTTTTTTTGAAATTTTCTATTTTATCTCTGTTTACCCAAATAACTTTATTCAACAATTTGCCTAAAAAACGTGTCACTTATCCACGTGAACCATCAAACAGGACAGAGGGAGTAACGATGTTTTCTTTTGGACTGAAATTTGCTGGTCCGGTCTGGTCTGGTCTGATCCGGTCTGGTCTGGTCTGAACTGGTCTGGTAAACGTATGGTCTTTGTGTATTTTATAACTACAGAAATCAAGTCTAGTCTGGTCTGGTCTGATCTGATCTGGTCTGGTCTGGTCTAGTCTGCGACTAAAAATGGTCCAAAAGAAAACATAAGACACTCTTTTTTAAATGCCACTAACGTAACACATTACTACATCCGTAACTTAAAAATCTTCTCATTTCAAAAGTAGGTAGATTAAGAATAGTGAAAGATGATATGAATTATTGAGGGTATGATGGGAAGATAGTTGAATAATGTGATGGAATGTAGGATAAATCCAAAAAAGTAGTTGTAATGGTGTATTATTTTAAGAATTATTGGGGGTATGATTGGAAGATTGAGAAATGGGAAGATTTTTTTGTTACGGAGGAAGTACATAGTATATTATTATATTCTTTGTTTGTTAAATGTCAAGATCCATTATTGTAATGAGTTTCAATCTTAAAAGTATCATCATAGTAATACCATCAAAATAAAAGATACTCTTATTACATGTGTATCTTTTTCCATTTTCCTATTTATATTTCAAGCATAACTGACCGTTTTACACTTTTAATAGGTTTACTAAAGAGGGAATTCCCTAAATAGGAGTAAAAACGTTTTGAAATTCTAAAATAGGAGTATCATGTTTTTTATTTCTTGAATAGGAGTAATCTGCCAAGTTTGGAAGAAAATGCCATGTTTAAAAGCCTTGTAATGCCAAACTTGAGAGAAATTTACTCCTATTCAGGGAATAAAAAACATGATACTCCTATTTTGGAATTTTAAAACGTTTTTACTCCTACTTAGATCAATTTCTATTTACTAAAAGTTCACTTTTGGGTCTAAGCTCTTTGTATTCTTTACCCAAGAAAATGTATCTTGTGTATATAAAGTTCATTAAACACAAATGGTTGTGATGCATTCATCTCAGGCTGATACAAAAAAATGCGGCGTTCCCTCTAGTACGTAAGGTTTGAGAATTCCGCCGTCTCTCGTGCGGTACGGATGATGGAGAATGAAGGTTTCAAGAACGGAGGCAGAGAGCAGATTCTGCAAACGGCTCTGCTGGGGTTCATGGCGGCGTCATTGTATGGCGTCCTTCTTCGAAAAGGCCAGATTTCGAGCGACAATGGAGGATCAAGTAGAGAGGTACCAATGGTATGGCCTTCTCCTGAACCGCCGCCAGGGATTGTACAAGGTACTAGAGTCTGCGAAAGTTTTCCTATTAGTTATTATTTTGTCATTTGATTTCTTGTGATCGTCTATGTTGTTAGGTTTGTCAGTCTGCTTGGGATTTCGGCCTTTTTTTTATGTCATTGAGTATATTTGAATCTATGGGAATAGGATGGCTGTGTGACTCTGTCAAGCCCGATACATGATTAGCGATTCTTGTTGCTTTTTAGGGGTGATTATCTCTAAGTCTGGTCATATGATTTTTCAGTCGTAGTTGTTAGAGTTTAGTTGGTGTCGGTTTTGTTTTTACATTGATTGATGTAATGATCCTGAAACTTATGATATGAAATAAGACTAGTTGATGATGAAAAAGTTCATTAAACACAATCCACTACATCAAAATTTGTTCATGGGATGCTTTCAATTTCAATATTTTCATAAATGAAATGTTGCAAAGATATACGGAGTAATGCGTAGGTGACTAAGTTAAACACATTTATTAATATCAATGCATGTGAAATTATGAATGCAAGATCTATAAATGAAAACACAGACTACTTCGTGGACAAGGATCCTTCAATTTCTGTCTCCGAAAGTTAAAACACAGGAAGCTTCCAAGGTATAGTTGGGATTCTTTTTTTATTTGTGTTCATATTTTTTTGAAAGGTGATTATGTTCATATTTAGAAAATGGAAGATATTAATATACTAAGAGATCATATGGTAACATTGAAATTGAGTGAAATTTGTTGATTCTGATTAAATTTATGAAGTTTTTGATGAACTGTTGGATTCGTTGATTTTGTTGAATTAAGAAAAAGCTATTTAAAATATGCTCCGTATTTTATCAATAAAGTAAAGAAAAAATTATACTCGTATGAAAATAGCTAAATTGGTTCATGCAGCATCTTCAGTCGATCAAACCAAAAAAGTAACCACAAACCCACTTATTTTAATTATTACACAACTCAACGCGCTAAATCAAAAGTTACATTGAGTGAAAAATTGAATGATAAAGCTGATAACTCCAAAAACATGATCACCAATTAAATCAGTTACAAATAATGTGGAGTAGTGCTCTTCTTGCCCAATTTTATTAACGTTCTTTCATTCGTATATTCTTATTACTCCTTTGATCTTCAGATATACTACTACGTAATAAGGAGTACTATACAGCCTCCATTAATTGTCGATCTCTTTGAAAATTTCACATCAAACAATTGGGTTTATGTTTATTTAATTTTTATATTATATAAATATAATCCGTACATTGAGTGGACAGAATGGCATACCAACGTAACCACAACTTTTTAATTATTAAAAAATCATTTTTTTAAAATGCATCCTATCCATCTAATACTCCGTATTTTATATTTGCAGTGCATCATCGATCTTAATTAAACTTGTACACAAAATTTTTCTTTACCGGAGAACTCCTATCATTTATGCCAAAATTTATAAAACGGTTCGAATTACAAATGGGTTGCTAACTTGCTATGATAACTTTTGTCTTGTATAGCATTTGAGTTTGATCAATAAGAGTAAATCGAATATGAAGATATCATTGAAAATTTATTTCACATATTTATATTGCTCGAGTAAAATTTCAATTTTGGTTCAATGATTTTGTGTAATTGAATATTTTTGGTTTCATTACATTTACATCAACAGAATTGTAATTTAGTTTGACTATTGAATACGTGAATACTTTTTGTCACGTTTACGATTTTAGGCCAGACCGTTTAATTTGAACAAAAGATTCAAAATGTCTGGACCGGGCTTACTAACCCGACTAAATGGACTAATGAACCAAAGAGTGAGATGCAACCGAAGATGCTTGTACTGGACCGGTGGCATCCTCTCCGCCGTGATCATCGCCGCCGGCGTATCTGCACTTGCCGTATACCTTTCTTTCCGGCCAAAAATCCCGAAGTACTCAATCGACAACATAAAAATCACCCAATTCAGCACCAACCCCGACAACAGCCTCTCTGTCACATTTAACGTTGTTATCGCCATGACAAATCCCAACAAGAATGTCGGAATATACTACGAGAGAGGCAGCCATTTGAGCGTTTCCTACGCCGGGACGGAGCTCTGTGAAGGGCGATTCCCGGACTTCTATCAGGGCCACCGCAATACAACGGTGGTCAGCATCACATTGACCGGTCAAACAGGGGATGCGTCTGGGCTGCTTCAGTCCATGATGGCGGAGCAGCAGTCGGAGGGAAGCTTTCCGTTGAATCTCAGGGCAGAAGTTTCGGTGAGACTTAAGCTTGGGAAGTTGAAGCTTACGAAATGGAAGTTCGTGGTGAAGTGTAGAGTGGATGTGAATAGTGACAGCCAGGCTAATGACATCCGGGTTAAGGGTAGTCATTGCAAGTTTGGATAGATATTATAAATGAAAAATAATTAAAATATCTCAAACTTTGAAAAGGTGTAAGGTAAGCGCCTCAAACTTGAATATGTAATTTAAATACCCAAACTTTATATAAATAGTTATTTTAGCACCTTAGTCATGTATTTTTTTTTCTTAAATGTTAATTTTTTGTGTTAATTTCATAAATAAAATATTTTATCATTCATGAAGATACAATTAACATTATAAACTTCCATTGTAACTCCCCCTCTATATAATTGCAAAGTTTTCAATTTGATATTTTAAATTATGCAATTAACATCATTAATTTACATTTTTTAAAGAAATAATACATGATCATGGTGTTAAAATAACATTTTATATTAATTTTGGGGTATTTAAATTACATATACAAGTTTGGGGTGCTTATCTCACACCCTTTATAGTTTGGGGTATTCTAATTATTTTTCCCATGATTTTTTTTATTCAATACTATTTAGTCACTTTATAGTATAGAAATACGGAATTCAACAAAGAAATCTATACTTCTATACTTGTTGTATATAATAGGAAAAGATTGGCAAACTATTTTGCCGCTCAAACAAATGTAAGTTCTAGAAATTTATTGTAATTAGTGTGAACAGACACAATCAAATGTGTTGGAAAAAGAATAAAATGGCATCTCTAATGGGGGATGCCTAGCCCCTACACATTCCTACATGTGGGTCTCATTTTTATCTCACTTTTATTGTGTGTAGGACCTATATATATCTTCATATTTATTTTCATGTTTCATTTTTCATTTTTTTACATTACTTTTAAGCTATTTTTCATCCACTTTTACTCATCGAATCTAGTGTAGAAATCATGTGCGGACATTGTTAGAGTCATTTGTTACACTTTACTTTTATTTCATTTTCTCCTGCAAACCACTTTCTCTACACTAAATCAAAATAATTATTCTATCTCTATCTCTCCCCGATCTCAAATAGGATCGACTATAACTTCACTAGACTATCCCATCGGAGAGATAGGATACGAACCAAGTGAAGAATGCGTGCCAAGAGTGAGTATGAACAACCTCTTGAATGTGTTTTTCATGTTGAAGAGATGATTTACATGCATGTAATAGTGTATGTTGCAATAACGCAAATTACATTTACGGTTCTTTTTAATCATTATTTAAATGTATGTGATGCTTGATTTTATTTGTGTTTAAAAGTGTGTTAGGACTTAGGATTCTAGTTTATTAGAATTTTCATTGGAATTGAGGCCTCAATCACACACCAAGAAATACACCTTATTTCTAGATGAGGCCAGCCTGAAACTTTGTTGAGGCCGAACAATAGTCTGCATACTCCGTGCCAATCTATATATTTATACAATTGAAAGTCACATTTGTTAAATAATAATACACAAATAGCTAGACTCTCAAATAATATTGGTATAAATATACCATGTACTGCACACTATTCAATACAGCCAGTTGATCCCATTTATTGTTGAAATACGTTCAAGTTAGTTAGTCAGTTTATACGCTAACAAACTGGTATCAGAGCCGGTGATCTGCGAACTCTGAAATCCCAAGAACGATAATGGCGATGAACAATCTCACCTCAAATCTCCCTATTCTCGACGGCAAGAACTGGCGACGATGGTCCATACAGATGAAAGTTTTGTTTGGCTACCAAGATGTTCGTGAGATAGTGGAAGGAGGAGTTCCGGCTTTGACCGAGAGATCCACAGAAGCAGAGAGGAGTGCTTTCGCTGAGAACAAGAAAAAAGACTGCAAAGCAATGTTTCTGATTCATCAGTGTGTTGATGATGCTCATTTCGAGAAGATTGCCAATGCAACGAGTGCTAATGAAGCATGGAAAATCCTGGAGGAAAGCAATGAAGGAGCAGATCAATTGAAGAAGGTGAAACTTCAGTCAATGCGTAGACAATACGAATTGATGAAGATGGAGGCGAATGAAAAGGTAGATGATTATGTGAATCGCATGATTTCACTGACGAATGAAATGAAGTTATGCGGTGAGAAGATAACAGAGCAAAACATTGTTGAAAAGGTATTAAGAACCCTACCTCCTAGCTTTGATCACATAGTGGTAGCAATTGAAGAATCTAGGGATCTTACAACGTTGAAATTGGAAGCACTGAAAGGTTCCCTAGAAGCTAATGAACATCGAATTCTGGAAAGAAAGGCTGATAAAGCCACTGAACATGCTTTGTCTGCCCAAACTACCAAGAAACCATTCACTGGGAAAGGAGGATTTCGTGGTAGAGGCAGAGGAAGAGGTAGGGGTAGAAGCAACTCTGGACAGCCTAACTACACTCATGATCAACACAAGAATGAACAAGAAGGAGCTGAAACTTCCTACAAGCGTCACTACTAGAAAAAGGACTTTTAACAATGAAAAATGTTGTCGTTAAAAGCTCAAAAGTTGGTCGTTAAAATTTTTAACGACCATTTTTTTTTCGTCGTCAAGTGGTTGTTATAGCCTCCGTCGTTATTGGTTTTAACGACAAAGTTCATCGTTAATAATTTACGACGATACATGATATCATCGTTGCTTATTAACGACAAGAAACTCACTCATCGTTACATAATAACGACAATATAATTTTTCATTGTTATTTCTTATACATATTTCTAAAATCATTACCCAATAATGATAACGCTTTATAACAGTAACCATATTTTCCGTTTTATTAAACGTATGATTATTAATAGAATACTTTGTTATCAATTAGAAATTTAGAACAACATGAAAATATGAAATGAAGCAATTGTGCATTCAACAACCCATATGTTATTATGTACCAAACCTCCAATAAATTCAACAACTCATATATACAACTGTTGTAACTTGATACAATATAATACGGAGTCATCATCTATATAAATAAAATAAAGTCTCAATACATAATTGTAGGAACACATATGTATCATTAAATAAATATATGAAAAAGTGAATACTAAATCAATATTAAGTACGTAGTGGTTCAATGCCCCATTGTTGCGCTGCAACTTCAACTCTCGTCTTTATTATCTGCAAAGAAGGGCATATACTTTAGATTTTCTAACAAAATGACATAAATACTTATAAGAGAAATAATATGTTTCTTTAACAAAATTATATTTCAATTTTATACGTAGTATGAAACAATCTCCCTACTAAATTCAATAGGGGTGTTTATCAAATGAATATGAAAGAAATTCAATCTGAAACATTCCCCCTACTAAATTCTATCCCGTTGGCAATCTAAATGCATCAGATTCTTTTTGTTGGATGTTAAGCTGCAAGTCTTACCATGCTTCCCTCTGTTTCCGAGCCCGTTCCTCATCAATAGCCCTTGATATTTCACAATTTCATCCGACTCATAAGAATCATCTAAATCTAATTCCAATTCAGAAATAGAACCTATGTCTCAAACCCAGAATCTACTGCTGATTTTTTCTTGAAACATAGTGGACCAATTATTGATGAAGATCACATATGTGGGGTATCAAATTTTCTTTGACATAAAGGAGATAGTATATGTTAAGCCCTCATAAGTGAGAAAATGGGTTGCTCATAGAGGAGCCTTTACAAGTTAGGATCTAATTTAATGGGTTGCAGTTTGGTCGTTGAGGAGCTCAATTGGTAAACTAATAAATAAGATACCAGATTTGAATAGAAAGTATCCAAAATACACAATGATTTACTCTCCTTTGTCTTTTTCTTATGGCATGTAAAAAATAAATCGTATTTAAAGAGTTTTTTGTAGGATGAAGTCAGTGTGCACCTTTGTAGCAAATTTAAAAGCATATCTCTGAAAAAGTTGTTCGGCCTCCTCCTCCTCTGGTTGTTAATTACCAACAGGAATAGGCATTGATATAGACCTACAAGAAACAAGTGCATCATTCGTGAAAGAACTATACCAAGCTGCTCACTGACCTCAATATCTCTGTATATAAAAACATTTCTATTTCTAATTAGCAAAACAAGAACAAATACTCTACTCCTCACGAGAACACAAGTCATAGTGGGTTGTTTTTTAGCAGAACAAGAACAAATAATCTACTCTTCACGAGAACAAATACTCTAATTAACAGAGCACTTAATTAAAATAGATACTGATCCACATGTAAGTTTAAACACTGAACTGCAAAGCAATATGACCATCTAATTAGGTCATTCTAGTATAAAAACATATTTTATTAGGGCATTCATATATAGAGAAAAACTCACCTTTGTTTGTATCTTCATTTAATTTGGTCACTTACAAGACTATTTGACTCCATGCGCCCAACAGATATCTGCATTCATCAATACTGTATTACATAACCATTTTTTATAATCATTATGTAAATTTGAGTACCTATATTTACAGCTTCTTCAAAACAGCACACACATAATTAATGCTATGCTGCCATTTTTCGATTATAAAGGAAATTTGTACTGATAGAACAATGCATTCTAATAGTGCTAGTATATTAGTGATAAAGCAATCTCCATCAACTCAAAAATAAAACTAATGAAAAGTAAGCTAATGGTTATTTGACCACTTCTATGCTCTGTTTAAATTGAGTAAAAGCCTAGCCTTACTCTTCACAATCAATGAACAACCAATCAGTTTATCTTGGGTTTCTCATCCAAGTGCATTTTTTAATCAGCTTTTGAGTTTCATCTCTTTGAGTAGCCTTAGAGAAGTAGCAGGTTAACTCTAGCAGGTTTAAGATTTGCACCAAGATCTGTAGCCATACACTTTACAAAAGTGGGTTAACCTGCACCAGTTAAATCCAACAAAAGAACATGTTCATTATACTTCATAGATCAAGCCTGAATAAAAATTGTGCAAACTTCAAACCCTACGTATTATAATGGTTATATATCAAATATATAGCAGAATAAGCATTTATACTGATAGAGGCAGTGGGCAGTCAGTGATGGCGGGCAACAGAGACTAGGTCCTGAAGAGAGGGTTGACACTTCTCACTCCTGCCTTGAAAATAGAAGATAAAATTACGGATATTCTTAAGTTATAAAGATAAAACAATCACGCCTAACAAGGGGAAATAGAAGCTGCCCCAACAAAAGATACATCCTCATATTTCTTTTGTACTAAGTAGCCCAAGTATACTTCGGGAAAATGACAAAAGAACTTTTACTTTCAGTTTTTTCCAGTCCTGACTATATCTTAAATGAACCTTTTTTGGCCTTCATCCATGCCCAAGATATACAGTAGATCAACTAAGATCAAGATTCAAGAACCAGCAGGAAAAAAAAAGTAGTGGAATGTTTTTATAATCTTCAATATATCCCAAGTATACAGTAGTTATGACGGAATATGCTCTTTATATACACAGCCAATTACAATGCAGTCTCTTGTTTCCTTAACACTCTTCCCCGTCTAGAGACGTTAAAAGTGATCAAAAGAGGGACTTTCAGCATCAAACTTGTTGGAGGAAGTTATTATCTTCCAAGCAGCCACCATTTCTTCTTCTATTTGTCAGTCTCCACTATAAGCAACTCTGTAAACACAAACTAGGATCAAGTGTTTGCAGTGTTTGTCCCAGTTAAGTGCTAATAAATAGTAATTGGCCAAATATAATAATTAAATCCAACGCCTGCTCGTGGATATAATTAGCTGATTTCATTTTTAATGTATTGTAATACTCATAATACTTCATTGGAGCAAGTTTAGCAATTCGATTATTTAAGAAAACATAGATGTAAAGATTAAAACTCTCAGCGATTCATCAAATTAAAGCAAATCAGACAAGAAAATAAACAGAGCAAGTAGGATTAAATAAATTTATACAACAAACATCTAGATTGCTGAAAAAAATAATAAATGTTGAAGATCAAAGTTACCTGGGACAGGAAGAATGAACTGTCAGACGAAAATATAAAGGAAAACCCTACCGGCAGGAGAAACTTTCGGCAATCGAGCGAGAGGAAATTTCAGCAATCGAGCAAGAGGAAACTTTCGGCGATTGAGTGAGAGGAGGCTTTGGCTTTCGATAATCCAGCGAGAGTAAGATTAGCGATCGAATGAGATGAAACACCGAGCGAGTTAAACAATTGAGCCAGAGGAACGATTGAATGAGAACGAGTTCAATCCTCTGGAAGCCATTTGCGGTGATTTCCAAGATGCGGATAGCTATGCCTAGGGTTTATACTCTTATCTATTCGACCCAATTAGATGAGGTCAGGGAACAAAACATTTAAACTGGAGTTAATATTTAAGCGGCATAGTGAAACAATTGGAGTTAAAATTTAAGCGGCATAGTGAAAACAATTGGAGTTAATTTAAGCGGCATAATGAATATTTATAATTAAGGGTATTCGAATTTCAAAGTGATTGGTTTTTCTCTTGATTAAATTTTTAATAGTAGTACGGAGTATAACTTATCGGAAAAAACAATTAATTAGTAATAACGATGATTGTTCATTAATCAATAACAACCACTTCCATTATTGTCGTAAAAGATAAAATTTAATAACGACGAATACAGTAGTTGATGTTAAAAGATACTTTTAACGACAATAATTTAGGTCCGTCGTTATATAGTGGTCGTTAAAAGTCCTTTTTCTAGTAGTGCGTGGTGGTTTTCATCAAGCAAGAGGTGGAAAGAAGAAAATTGATAGGAGGAAGATAAAATGCTTCAACTGCAATAAGATTGGGCATTTTTCAAATGAGTGTAGAGCACCTGCCCAGGTTGATCAATCTGAGAATGAAAGACACAGAGATGAAGCTAATCTGGCACAGGATGGAACTGGTTCTGATGAAGAACCTGTAACATTGATGATGACAACTCATATGGTTGAAAGTAATGATAACACTTGGTACTTGGACTCAGGGTGTTCAAATCATATGACAGGTCACAAGAACTGGCTTGTTAACTTTGATCATTCCAAGAAGAGCAAGGTCAGATTTGCAGATGATCAATTGATTGCCTCTGAAGGAACTGGTGATGTTGTCATCAAGAGGAGTAACGGTGCTGATGCTTTCATAACAGATGTTCTTTTTGTGCCAGGTATGAAGAGTAATCTGTTAAGCCTTGGACAGTTACTTGAAAAAGGTTTCACTATGCATATGCAGAAAGGGACACTGGATGTATTTGATTCACTTGGAAAACTAATATTTAAAGTTCCTATTTCCAGTAATAGGACTTTCCAAGTACAAATTTCTGCAATTGAGTCTAGGTGCTTAGTCTCTGAAACTGTTGATCAATCTTGGTTATGGCATTTTAGATTTGGACATCTGAATTTCAGAGATCTGGTGAAAATGCATAATCAAAATATGGTCAATGGTCTGCCATCCATCAAATCTCCTGACAAGCTGTGTGATTGTTGCTTGATAAGCAAACAAACCAGGAATTCATTTTCTGCATCTACAACACCTAGAGCTACTCAATTGTTGCATGTGGTTTATTCAGATGTATGTGGGCCTTTTGAGACTGATTCATTAGGTGGAAATAGATACTTTGTATCTTTTATTGATGAAATGAGCAGAAAGTTCTAAAGTTGAGGAAGGCTTTGTATGGCCTTAAACAAGCTCCTAGTGCTTGGAATAAACGAATTGATGCATTCCTATCAGAAGTTGGGTTCAGGAAGTGCAAAGTTGAACATGGAGTGTATGTTCTAAACAATACTGGAGAAGATATATTGCTGATATGCTTATATGTAGATGATCTACTTATAACTGGAAGTGATTTGATTAAAGTAAATGAGTTCAAGTGCAGACTGAAGAAGGAGTTTGAAATGTCAGATCTTGGAGAACTATCTTTCTTCCTTGGTATTGAATTCCACAATACTAAGTTAGGACTGATAATGCATCAAAAGAAGTATTTGTCTGAAGTTTTGAGAAGGTTTGGGATGCAGGAATGTAAGTCTGTAGAAACTCCTGTAGAAGTACACACCAAACTTGATAAATCTGAGAATGATTCTAGGGTGGATGCTACCCTATACAGACAGATCACTGGTTGTTTGAGGTTTTTGTGTCAAAGTAGACCTGAAATCTCTTTTGGTGTTGGTTTAGTAAGCAGATATATGGCTGATCCCAGACAGACACATTTAACTGCTGCTAAACGGATTCTGAGATATCTTAAAGGGACTCTCAGTTATGGAATATTATTCTCAAGAGAAGAGGTGAATAAGAGTGATGAAAAGAAGTTGTATCTCACCTCTTATTCAGACTCAGATTGGGGAGGAGATAAGGATGACAGAAGAAGTACAATGGGCTATGTATTCTTTCTGAATACAACACCTATATCCTGGTGTTCAACTAAACAGGATGTAGTGGCTTTATCTACATGTGAGGCTGAGTACATTGCAGCCTGTTATGCAGCATGTCAAGGAGTATGGCTGATATCTTTGATTAAAGAATTCATGCAGAATGGAGTTGATGCATTGGAGTTGTTTGTTGATAACAAGTCAGCAATAAATTTAGCAAGGAATCCAGTTTCTCATGGCAGGAGTAAGCATATTGAAACAAGATTTCATTTCTTGAGGGATCAAGTGAACCAAGGAAGGATTTGTCTGGTTCATTGCAAAACAGAAGAACAGATTGCAGATATATTGACTAAAGCTTTGAAGTCTGAAAGTTTCAGCAGATTTAGAAGTTCACTTAATGTTGTGATGTTTTAGTTGTAATCTGTTTCCTTTGATTTTTAGACTAGCTATCTGGTATTAAAGGGGGATGTTAAATAATAATACACAAATAGCTAGACTCTCAAATAATATTGGTATAAATATACCATGTACTGCACACTATTCAATACAGCCAGTTGATCCCATTTATTGTTGAAATACGTTCAAGTTAGTTAGTCAGTTTATACGCTAACAATATTCATGCCATGTGTCATTCTATTATTTACTCTTGCCACATGTCACTATACTATTTACTCACATTTAAAAGTTAATACCATAACTTAATTACAACTATTCTCATTTTACCATTTTTTACTATTGCCGTTTATCATAACTTTATTCATAAATGTATAAATGATAGGAAATGCTATAGAAAGACACTTGCCGTTACAATCTAATCATTTACCCACTTTCCATTTAAAGTTTTATTATAACCATTTAGTAATTTCCATTTAGCCGTTTAGTATAATATATATAATAATAGTGTTATAGTTACCCGTTTATTATAATTAAGTATAGAAGATTCTATATAATAATTTATAAAGCAATGTAATTGTCATAATTTATTGTGAGGAATACGTAATTGGTATTAATTTATGAGGAATATCTATACTCTTTACTTCCAATTTTATGACATATTTGGATATCACATTGAAAATAGGTTAATTAAAAAAACTTACACCGAGATAATTGAGTCAAATTGAGTCAAAAGACCTTATTTTACATATCTATACTTTTTGTAAGAAAATAATTTATATGGAGAAGTTCAAAACATTAATCCTAACACTTAAGTTAATTATAATCTAATGTTATTATTATTGTGTATTATCAAATGTTAATTCATTATCACAAAATTATTAGTAAACTGATAATGTTCGGCTTAAGATTCTAATTGAATTGAAAAATATCATGATTATTTAGAAAATGTCAAATAAGATAATTCGTGTATAATTTGAAAAATGGTTTCAATGAGTATATAATTAATGAGGTTATTGATGAAAACTGGACTGTTATAGATATATTATTTTTAATATTTGGTGATTAAATTGTCATTTAAAAGTGATGAGAATCTTTAGCTGAACTGAGATGAGGGAGGATTTCGTTATTATTAAACAAAACTACATACTTTGTATGTTCTAATGCAAACTTTTAATTGGAATACAACAAAAATCTCAAATCACTTAGTGGGAACCAAACCCAAAGCCTCTTTCTTTTTAAACTGCTATAAGTTTTTTTATAGTTAAGTTTTTACAAAAAAAATTCACAATTCATAACATCTTTCATTATTTGATATCAATATTGCATATATAAAAATACAAATAAAAATGAAGACACAATAGGTTGAGGTTTTTTGACTCAGCACCTTTTACATACACTCAAGTTCAAAAATTAACATCTGATGATTGTATAACGTAATTTAATTTGCACAATTTTCAGCACAAATTAGCATCTCACGATTGCATAGGGAACATTTTATTTATTGACTGAAAGTGTGAATTAGGAGGCATTAAGTGGCACTAGCATTCTCTATTAGCAATAAATAAAATGTTCCCTTATTGCAGCATGAAAACGCGTTATACAATCCTGATATTTTATAGCCCGTTTGGTGACTCCTATATTTGGCTTATCAGTTTTATAAGTAATTTTTTCACCAAACACATAACTTTTTATTTCGCACACTAAATTTTATGATAATCAAAATAAGTGAGATTCGACTACCATTCGAGTTACTCTTTTTGGCTGAAACTATTATAAATGAACATTTTGAGTATTTTTCATATAATTTTGTATGATGATAAATAGTCCAAGATTATAAAATAGTGAATTTAATTTTATTAACTTTAACCAAAGACCAAGAATGTTATTGAAAAAAATGTAACAATGTGTTCGAAATTTGCATCAAAACTAAAATTAATACTATGAATTTTAAGTGCTTCATTTACAATGAAAAATAATAATTTTGCAATTTAAAATTAAAGAGTTAATATTTTAACATAAAAATATATCTTTATTTTTAACTCTTTAATTTTTTTATTTTTCAATTTCAAAATTTAAATTTACAAAATTTATTTTTGTTTTTTTGTGAAAATTTATTTTATTTATTTAAATTCAATAAGGGTCAATTTAATTTGCTCCTTTATAGGAACATTAGGGGTATTTTTGCACTTTTTAGAAGTTCAGGTGTATATATGTACCTCCACATATACTTCATGGGTATATTTGCACATTTCCCTTATTTTAAAATATCATATACAATGTCGCAAAATATTTTGAGTGAACACATTTCCTCTTATATATTGAAAATAAAACGTACAATGTCATGTGAGGATAATTACACGCTTTCTATCATTACGTGAGACATTATTGTCTCTTCATCTCAAGTCATTACTTAGCTTCCTACGTTACACATCAAAAAATTCATCGAAAGAGTTTCAAGCTATAAAACTCTAATGAAATTCTCACTCTCAAAGATTATCAAAAGGTTTTGTTCGACTAATATATTTGTGTACTCATATAGACTAAGTATATCTATATATTTGCAATATTAAGATGGGACACTAGGAGTAAGAATTTTAAGGCCATATGATGGGTAAAAATATTCGCATTTAGAGGCCGTTTGTCAACACTATTTTTCGACTTATGAGGCTTATCAGTCAACTTTTTCACCAAACACGTAATTTTTTCTTTCGGCACTGAATTGTGTAATAAGCAGAAAAAGTAAGGTTGAAGTTATTTTTCTGGATGTATTGGCTGAAGTTACTGTAGATGATCATTTTAGCTATTTTTACATATAATTTTTTGTTTATTTTATTACTAAAATATATTTTCAAAATAATTTTTTCTTAAATCAACAGAATCAGCTAATGCAACCATTTCAGCCAGAACTTCATTAATTTCAACAGAATCAGTCAAATCAGCCGATTTTCGTGCTACTAAACGGGCTCTTAGTCATTATTCAACATGTTTTACACCTTTGAGACCCTAAGAAACTTAAGGCCATAAAAAGCGTAAAATATTTCTTCCACATTATATATTTGACAAAATTAAGTGTTTATACGACAACAGTTTATATTAACAAATTTATTCTTAATTTGCAAATTTTATTATCCCGTGCATCGCACGGGTAGAATACTAGTAACTATCATTTAAAATCAAAACGGACATAAGCCAAGCATTGCTACTTTGAAACACAACTTTTATTATTTTAATAATATGTGCCGAATTAAATTGAAGTACGGTGTTTGTCATGATAATGTTAAGATCTTTGATTGGATATTTGGATATACTAGATCTATTATAGCATTTGTCAGTGTTCTAAAAGGTGCTAGGCGCTAGTCGGGCGGTGACTGGCCGCCTAGCGCCTAGCCCGCCTAGGCGGGCGCCTAGGTGTTTTCCTTTATATCTTTGTTTTATTTTTATTTTCATTGAATTTTAAATATATTATCAATAATTTTATAATATTTTGACAATAGGAATAGCTCACATAATCATTAGATATTATGGTTTTTGTAGAAAAATTATAAATAATAAAATAATTAATAGATAAATGTAGAGATTTATATTTTTTAGTCTCAAAAAATGCACATAGGCATTCTAATTTTTGTTAAATATTTCAAAATTATTTTTTATCATAGTAATATGAAACTAAATTACGGAGTATATAGGAATAGAATATTTATTGATCAAACGTTGTTTTAAGTCAAAACGGGGAAAAAAGTTGGGTCGGGAAAAAAATTAATCCAGACCGCCTAGTCACCGCCTAGCCACCGCCTAGGCGCCCAACCGATATTTTAGACCGATTACACCAAAGTCGGGGCGCCCGGCCACCGCCTAGCGCCTAGGTATTTGTTCATGATAATGCTAACATCAAAAACTCGAATATGTGGCATTTTCTTTGGGATATAGCAATATGTGATGCCCAGACCACAAAGTATTTTCCAATGTTTTTTACACTTATGCATTAAGATAGATTTCAAATGGTATATTGTTGTGTTAGTTTAATTTATGTAATTTTAGGAGCCACGTACATATATTTTTAGCTTTACTACTATCCAAGTGTTAAGCTAGGATGGATTGTATTTGCATTTACCTTGGGGAAAAAGTATTTGTCGTGCGATGCTCTGCGAAAAAATACATTTTATATTTTTGGGCAAAAAGTAATGTATAAGGATGTCGTATTACAATATTTTGTCTAAAGACTAACGGAAAACTTGCATAAACCTTATACTTGTTGCCGGAAATATGATACAGAGTATTAAGGAGTATATTACACGTATAGCACGTGCAATTACCGAATGCTCGAATTCCCAAAACATTATATATACATAATTAAAAATGCATGGGCTCTTCTACTTGATTCGCCGGCCAGGACACCTAGTGCTCATAATTTATTAAGACACGAGAGATGTTCAAAAGTAAGAAATATACATATACTATCCTATAAAGTATATGACACTTGGAATAGTTGCATATGTACGTCGTGTAGGTGGACTAGGCATCATATCGTAAAAGAGAAATTGTAATAAAACATAGCACATTTCCCTAAATAGGAGTTAACTTCTAAAATTCTCCAAATAGGATTAAACATTAGTTTTTACCCCTAATTACCCCTGTTGTAATTAATTATTGCCCCCCTAGTTCCCTTGGGCAACAAGGGCAGTCCGTCGGTGGCGGGGCAGGATGTTGGTAGCGGCAGCAGTCCGGTGGTGGTGGTGGTGGCAGGCGGCCGGCGGTGGAGCTCCGGCAACCGGCGGAAACCTTTATTCTAATTCATTATTGCCCTCCCTAGTTCCCTTGGGCAACCAAGGCAGTCCGTTGGTAGCGGGGCAGTCCGGCGGTGGCGGCAGAAGATTCCGGCGGCAGGCGACGTTGGGCGGCAGAAATGCTGGGAAACTTCCAAGAGAAAAATCTGGAAAATTTTCCGGCGGTGGTCGCCGGAGCTCCGGCGGCTGGCGGCGGCGGCGGCAGTCCGGTGAAGTCTGGCTGGGGGCAGAACTGTAGCAGCAGGCAGCAACAGGCAGGGTATCCTTGTCCATTTACAAAAAAATACTCCTATTTTGGGAATTTTAAAACTCTAATCCTATTTTTGCACAAGTCCTATGTTTTACTCCTATTTTGGTAATTGCCCTATCCTAAAATTAGTTACATATATAACACGACAAAATACCATTTGAAGATCTAGTAATATTTAAACACAAATGGTTAAATGATATCATAAACTTTAAAAGAACATCGATCAATAACAAAAAAATGAAAAACTAGAATTAATACAATGATGGAATGATCTTAAGTTATGAATTGATGGATTAATACAATGAAAAGAAATAGCTCATTAAAAGACATTTTTATCCCTTTTAAAACCTGCGTGTATGCCTCTCCTGTTTTTTCTCCTTTCACCTCCTAAGGCCACGTGGCCTCCTAATATTTAAGAATGCTTTTGCTGATTTGCTCACCAAAAAAATAAATGTATGCCTCTAAAATAAATTGGAAAAATAAATTGCTCATTTGCTGTTTGAGGTGAAACGAATTTCACAACGTAACGTAGAACAAAAAACGGCAGCAATAACGTATTTAATTATTTTTGCTTAAAGTATATGCCGTTTTTTCTATTAATAACAATTCTATATTTGCCAAAAAAATTACAATTCTAAAAGAATCATATCAATCATACCTCATACTATGATTCCATGACTCATTAATTAGTATTTTCCAGAAATAACAAGAATCATATCAATAATTTAATCCGGTTTTATTTTTGTTCTTAATTACTTCATACAAATTTTGAGCCTTATGATTAAAAAATTAATACACCAACAATTTTAACATTCTATTTGTGCAAATATTTTTCACGAAACATAAGAGTTTCGTACACATTTTCTTGCATATGTAGTGCTTTTAGGTATAAGATAAGATAAGCGAACTAATAATTGAGCAGAATAATTTTATCTCAAATATGTAGTGCTTTTAGGTATAAGAAGATCAGGTCCGAAGGGGACTTCTCATATGTAGTGCTTTTAGGTATAATAATCAATATGAGTCCTTAAGGGGACTAATATTTGGACGGAAGAGGTTTCTCTCCCTTATGTAGTACGTTTTTATTATGCACGGAGTATAAAATAAGCTGACTAATAAACAATAATAATTGATCAAGAGAATTTTCTCTTTGTATTAGAAATGATAAAAAGAGAATGATACAAGTGTTATAATTTTTTTCATTTTTGCTCTATTTTTTTATAAACAATATATCAAATTTCATAATGAATACGATCTTTCTTAAGAGAGCACTATTGCATATATAAAATTTAAAAAACTGAATATATACTCCGTATAAACAAAAACAAACTGAAAGCCTTAACAATCTAATGGTAGAATGTAAGTTAAAACGGAATCATGTAATTAAGTAATGAAGACGTAGAAGACCAGTATGACATCAAAGAACTGTTTAGAGGAAACTGAATGGCGCATAACCTCTTGGTGTGGAAGAATTGACTGCTTTATTGAACTGCTATGGCGGGCTAATAAGGTATTGACCTACTCAATTGTGTGAAAGATAATAATTTCTTTCTCTCATAAGCAGTGCTTTTAGGTATAAAATAATCCAGCTATCAATTGAACGGGAAATTTTTTCTCTCATATGTAGTGATTTTGGGTACTAGAAGATAAGCTTGCTAACAATTTAGCGGGAGAACTTTCTCTCTTATATGTAGTTCTTTTAAGTATAAGATAATCAGACTAACAATTGAGCTGGAGAATTTTCTTTCAACTATGTAACGAGTTTAGGTGTAAGATAAATCGGCTAACAATTGAGTGTGAGAATTTTGTTTCTCATATGTAGAACTTTTAGATGTAATATAAGATAAACCGGCTAACAATTGAGCGAGAGAATTTTCTTTCTCATAAGTAGTGGTTTTGGTATAGGAAGATAAGCTTACTAATAATTGAACATGATTACTTTTCTCTCATATTTAGTTATTTTAGCATGAGATAAGCCGTCTAATAATTGAGCGGGATAATTTTATCTCTCATATGCAGTATTTTTATGTATAAGAAGATAAGAAGATAAGCTTGCTAACATTTGAGCGGGATAACGTTCTCTCTCATATGTACTTCTTTTAAATACGTAGTACAAGATAATTTCGACTAACAATTGAGCGCGCGGGAGAGTTTTCTCTCCCATGCATAATGCTTTTAGGTATAAGATATTTTTTATAAACAATATATCAAAATTCATAATGAATACGATCTTTCTTAAGAAAGCACAATTGCAGCCTAACAATTGAGCGGGAGAATTTCCTTTCTCATGAGTAGTGATTTTGTTATAAGAACATTAACTTGCTAATAATTGAACGGGGGAATTTTCTCTCAAGTGTAGTGTTGTTATGTATAAAAGATAAGCTGACTAACAATTGAGTGGGGAATTGAGCAGGAGATTTTCTCTCTCATATATAGTGCTTTTAGGTATTAGAAGAGAGACTTGCTAACAATTGAGCATGATTACTTTTCTCTCATATTTAGTTATTTTAGTATAAGATAAGCCGTCTAATAATTGAGCGGGATAATTATATCTCTCATATGCAATATTTTTATGTATAAGAAGATAAGCTTGCTAACATTTGAGAGGGATAACGTTCTCTCTCATGTGTAGTTCTTTTAAATATAAGATAATTCGACTAACAATTGAGCGGGAGAATTTTCTCTCCCGTGCGTAGTGCTTTTAGGCTATGAAGCACGGATACTTCGCTAGGGTAGCGTATCGGCGTATCCGATACGTTCCCGTATCCGATACTCTAGGATACCCGTACCGTACGTTCCCGGGCCGTATCTGCAAATTTTAAAAGTTTCCATTTTTTTTGTAATTTTTTGAAAGTTTCCGATACTCGTATCCTGACGGATACCCGTATCAACTTTTTTAAAAAAAAAATCCCAAAATTTACTTAATAAAATTCTAAACAAAAATGAAAATCTAAAACTACATTTTACTTGGTAATCAAATAATGGGCCTATATGGCTATATCCGAATTAAGTCATTAACTCATACTCCGAATTGGATACTTGCACTTTTAATTTCAAGATTGTAGTTGTTTGACTTATTTCTCATTTTAAATTAATGACTTATTGACTAAATTTATATTTCGAGATGACTAGTGTATATGAGAAATATTATGAATTTATTACTAAGTATCTTGAAAAAGGAAAATGCTTCAATGCAATGAATGGGTAGACATCATAGGATATTATGTGTGTGTGTGTGTGTGTATATTCAAAAAAATCTATTTTTAATATTTATAAATAGACCCCTATAACTTTTAATATTTGTAAATACACCCCCACAACTTTTAATATTTATAAATATGGCCCCGTATCCGTATCCTACTTTTTTTGGTTTTGACGTATCCCCGTACCCGTTTCCGCTTTCCGCGTACCGGTATCGGTGCTACATAGCTTTTAGGTATAAGAAGATATGCAGTATTTTCATGTATAAGAAGATTAGAAGATAAGTTTGCTAACATTTGAGAGAGATAATGTTGTCTTTCATATGTAATTCTTTTAAATATGTAGTATAAGATAATTCGACTAACAATTGAGCGGGAGAATTTTCTCTCTCATGCGTAGTGCTTTTAGGTATAAGAAGATAAGCCGTCTAACAATTGAGAGGAATAATTTTCTCCCTAACATGTAGTGCTTTATGTATAATAAGATAAGCTTGCTAATAATTGAGAGGGAGAAATTTTTCTCTCATATGTAGTGCTTTTAGGTATTAGAAGATAAACTTGCTAACAATTAAGCGGGGAATTTTCGATCTTTCACATATGTAGTTCTTTTAAGTATGTAAGATAAGATAACCCGGCTAATATTTAAGCGGTAGAATTTTCTATCTCATACGTAGTGATTTAGGTATAAGATAATTCGGCTAACAATTGATCAGAATAACTTTATCTCACAATTAGTTCTTTTAGGTATAAGATAAACCGGCTAACAATTTAGCAGAATAATTTTCTCTCTCATATGTGAGCACTAATTTAACTAATAAGTAGCAAGTTCTTATTCAACTAATATTTGTTAATTTTAATATTTTGTGTTCACTTAAATTTTATGTCATTCACTAATTGTACTAACCTTTTTAGAATAGTATTTAATTTTAAAATTAATTTAATCATCAAAATTAAATAGTAGCAAATTCTAATGATGAGTGGTGTCAATTAATTTTCCATAAGATACTCTTCATCGAACATTTATTGTGTGTGTATTAGGTTATTATACTCTTAGTTTGCGAAAATGTACAATGCTAAAAAGTTATTTTTATTTTTACTTTTAATTAGATTCAGAGTAAAAATATATGCATCAACTTCTTTTTTCCGTGCGTATGCACGGGTACTATACTAGTTAAATAACCTAAAGATTAAATGATATCATAAACTTTAAAAGAACATCGATCAATAACAAAAAAATGAAAAACTAGAATTAATACAATGATGGAATGATCTTAAGTACGTTGTGAATTGATGGATTGATGACTTTAAATAACCTAAAGATTGATAAAATTTGAAGTATAGTCTCCAAATGTTGACTTCTCGTTAAAATATTTGAGCACATAATGTATTTTTGTGTAAATTTTTCAACTATGGCGCCTTTTGAAGGTATTGCACCAAAGTTCTCCGAGCCAACTCAGAGACTTCAAAATTTTAAAGACTAGTGTAAAGCCCGGGGCAATGCCCCGGTGGCGGCACGTCAATTTGTGAATCATTCATAGGAGACAAAGTTTATAACACATTTTTACTATGATCTAACCACAAACAATAATAAATTTATATATGTTAAATGATTATATATTAAATTATCCATCATCATATATATCACATATTTACTGCATGTTTGACAGACATGAGCCTCTCTCTTCTATCTTTTGTACTTTTTAAATAGTCTCTAAACACTTCTAATTATATGTTTGGCATGACAATTATTAAGAGCATTTCAAAAATTAAAAGATCTTTTTTTGAGATGCTACAGAGAGCAACACCTGAGAAAAGCATGTGATTTTTAGTATTAATTAGTCCTAATAGCTTGTATACCAAATAGAACTAAATTAAGCAGTCAGCTTTTTACCAAACAGTAACCTCCTTTTCTTTTTAAGATCCTTTCAGCCACTAAAAGGTAATAGTTACTAAAATGCTCACAAAAGTATCTTTTCATCTAGTTGTGATTGGGGTAGCAAAAGTCACAGAAGTCAGCTTTTTACCAAATATACCCTTTTATTGAGGTAGCATTGTGATTGAGGTCACTGCGGTTGCGCTATTGCGGCCGTGCGGTGTAATTTAATTTACGTTCAAACAAAATAAGAAAATAATTATTGTTGATGTCTTCATACGATCTGATATGTCCCCGCTGCGGCCACCTTACGATTCCGTTGGGTTACATAGTAGATTTCCCCCGTGAATTGAAACTGCACCTCCATTGTACGTGGCCCGATGCGGTTGCGTTACAGAAGGCAACCACAATATTGCAGTAGCTACATGTGTTGCAATCTAAGCCTATCCTCGTTGTGGCCACGTTTCATTGGGTTTCGTTGGGACGATGGGAGTACATTATTGATATTCTTGTAGCAGTTCATAATTGGAGAATAATAAAAGTGTTATGTATGAAACTTTTTCTCTTCCTTTTTCTCCAAATGATGAGTTGGCCTATTTAATGTGAATAGCTATTCATGGACTGTGTGAACTGGCATTGCGAGAATTAATTAAATGTTTTAATAAAAGTGATAATCAAATTTTTAGTAGCCAATCATATATTGACTCATCATTGATTTATAATTCAGTTTTGCTATATATAAAAATAGATTGTCAAATAACAAAAAAAAAAATCAACATAAAATCTTTTCCAGCTTAAACATACATTTTCATTACTAAAAGTCGCTCGTAAGAAATAATTAAGTTGATTTGGAGCCCGTTTGGTAATTTCAAAATCGGCTGATTCAGCCGATTATAGTGAAACTTATGAAATTATGGCTGAAATGGCTAGATTGATTGATTCTGCTGATTTATGAAAACATACTTAAAAATATTTTATTAGTCAAATAAAGAAAAAATTACATGAAAAATAGCTAAAATTGTCTTCTAAAATAACTTTAGCCAATACAGTCAGAAAATAACTTCAATCATACTTTTTTCATTATTGCACAATTCAACGCGCAAAATCAAAATTTACGTGTTTGATGAAAAGGTTGACAAATAAGCCAATTCAGATCTTTCGATGCAATTGTTGATTTGTAATTGGGAGGGTGTAGAGTTTAGTCGTAATATTAGGGTGATGTACTATCGGAGTCCTATTCACTTGTACGATCTAAGATGTTTTTACTTGAACTGTAATATGCCCCAGACCAGATCAGACCAGAACAGACCAGAACAGATCAGACTTGGATAGTTATAAAAAGACAAAGAAACCAGATCAGACCAGACCGACAAATTATACCGTCCAAGTAAAAACATCCTTAGGGCCTGTTTGGTAACGGCTGCATTGGCTGGAATGGCTGAAAATCCTTAAAAGACTGAATTTGCTGAAGTGAAAGTGTTTGGTAATATATTGGCTGATATGGTTGATTGAGTGTAAAATTACTATAAAGGGCATATGTTTATTTGTGCTAAATATATGACCAGTTGACCATTACCCGACCTTACAATCGCATCTCTGTTCTATCAATAACAAATGAACCAGAACCACCAAAGCCCCAAAATGCAAAAAGAACAGTGCATCTCTGTTCAACCAATTTCAAGTGAACAGAGCATGGTTTTGTATTCTCTCGTTTTGCTTACAATACAACTAAATAAACATTTACAAATCAACCAGGCAACAACACTCAAGCTCCATCATAATTCGTATCCGTATGACACTTGAAATAAGCACAAGCAACAATTCGTCGATCTAGAATAGAGGGCAACGCACAATTGAAGAAGAAGCTAATATGATTTTTTATGGAAACCTGATTCATCGATCTGGAAGGCTAAAACTATGGCGCAGTCAAGCAGGAAGTCTTCGTACTGCAAGGACAAAACTATGCGCAGCCATGGAAGAGCTCATCATCGATCTGTAAGGACAAAGTAAGGCCAAGAAACGGAAATGTATTATTAAGCGTAAAATAAAAGGGTAATAAGGTATTTTAGGTTTGCAACTGCATATTAATAACTTTCAGCTCAAAAAGTAACTATTTTGTTACTTCTTTGGCTGATAAGAAAAAACAGCTCAATCAGCCCACTAGCCATGTGTTTGGCTTTATTTTTGCATTTTCAGGCTTTTCAGCCCATTTTTAAGGCTCCAAACGGCCACTTATTGTTTTATTCAAAATATATTGTGGGTGCGGTTGGGTAATACTGTAATAGTGTGTTAGCTCCCAATTCAAATTAACATGCGACAACAAATTATTATCTTTCGAATACTATGTTAATATTTCAATATATTTCAATAATATTAACAAGGCTAAAGGGTCAAATAGGTACATGAACTAACTTAAAGTGTTCAATTAGCCCCTTATATAGGAGGTTCTGCGCGGCCATCGCCAATTGGGGCGGTTCCCGGTTGAATTTTTTGATGAAATTTTTTGAGCATCTTCTTCATTAAGTCTAGTTTACCCATATCAAATTTCAGCTAAAAATAAAATTGGGAAGACAGTCAAATGATTTTCCGAAATGTACTGCGTTGTTTAACTGCGCAGTTATCTTCAAAAACTCATTGGACTGCCTTCCCGGTTGAATTTTTAGCTGAAATTTGGTATGTGTAAACTAGACTTAATGAAGAAGATGCTCAACAAATTTCATCAAAAAATTCCACCGGGAACCGCCCCAATTGGTGACGGCCGGGTAGAACCTCCTATATTAGGGGCTAATTGAACACTTTAAGTTAGTTCATGTACCTATTTGACCCTTTAGCCTATTAACAATTAATATGAGTTAGAAAATCATAGAATAGTCTTTCATCAATTGTTCAAATAAGTGATGCATTTAGGATCGATATCATGTTGATGATCTATTATGGTACCATACAATTAGCGATAGATATATCATGTTGAATTTGATGATCTAGTTATCCTTTTTTTTTTTTTGCGGATTAAGCGGTAGTGTTATTTAATACATAATACTCCGTATTAAGTGGTAGTGTTATTTATGTTGTTAATACAATTATTAGAAAATTTTTAACTCACTTTTGGTATGTAGAATAATGGATTTTTTGTAATTATATATATATATATATATATAATATTGGTGTCATATGAAAGACCTTAAAAAGTTATGAATTTTGATATATTTTTTGTAAAAATTGGATTATAAATATAAAAGTTATATCACTTTAAAAAATAGAGATTTTTTCTCCTCCTTTTACTCTAAATTAGTTGTAGTGCACGATTTTGAATTGTGGTACGGTGAACATTGAATTAATTAATTGTTTTAATAATAGTGATAATAGAATTTGCATTGTTCAATAAGAGGCTGCCACATCATCGTTTTTAACTCAAATTTACTATATAAAACAATATAGATATGTGACGGAATATAGGTGGGTTTGGTGTCGCAGCTCTATAGTCCTACATTGAATAATTGGCATTTTCATAGGTCTCTCACGGGAGTTCTCCTAGTATTTCAAACGCTCTTTGATGATCAAGATCATGCGTTGTGTAAGTACGTCCAAAGATGGTGTTTGTTAAAGTCTCACACATGATATTTATAAAAGAATTAAGGCTTAAGGCTTTAGCTCTAGCTAAGGAAAATGGGGCGATGACATCAAAGACCCAAGAAGAGGAAGTGAGCTCCAACTTTGAGGAAGCTAACTCACAATCTTTAGAGGAGGAAGGAAGCTCGGGTAGGGCCAGCACTCTGCCAACTGAGGAACCAAACCGTGATACTCCATATGGTAAGATAACTTCCTCTCCTATTGATGAACTGGAACACACTGAGGCCATTGAGGAACCAATTACTGAAACAAATGCAGTTCTTATTGAGGTGCCAATTGTGGAGGTTAATGATATAAATCAGTTTGCAATCACTGATGACACAATTGTTGAAATTAATGAAGAACCTAACATGGTGGATGAGGTTCTTATTGAGAATGAATCTGAATATATTATTGACCCACTTGTAAAGGAGATTATGGATAAGGAAGCCAAGGCTGGAAATGGAGAACCGAATGGAGCTAATGCTGCAAATGTCATCCAAAATATTGTAGAGGCTGGGAATATTGAATCTTCTGGAGTACTTGTACCGTTTAAGGAACCTACTGCCCCGGCTTTGAAGGAACCTGTACAACCAAAGTGGGGTTCCAAACCGAGCTTTGTGTCCCTTTTCAAAGACAATAGGGAGCCAAACAAAGGGATGAAACTAAGATACATTGAACCGAAGGGGGACATAATCGATCTCTCTACACGTGTGCTATCTTCCATGACTGAAATTTGGGGACACTGCCTCGTTGCTTATTTTGATGGGAGATACCCTGGATACAAAAATCTGCAAGTCTTGGTTCAAAAGTGGGGTGTTCCATGCCGTTTTAGACCCCATGACAAAGGATGGGTCATATTCAAGTTCCAAAATGAGAATGATAGAACAAAGGTACTCATGGAGGGTCCTTACTCTTTGTTGGGAAAAGCCTTCACTTTGAAAATACTTTCGGATGATTTCTCCATAAGCGATGAGGAATTCCTAAAGGTCCCTATTTGGGTACATTTCCCTCATCTTCCTATGAAAATTTGGGAAGAAGATATTATAAGTGAGGTGGCTTCTAAGGTAGGCATTCCTTTGACCACGGATAGGGTCACACTTGAAAAAGCTAGATCCAACTTTGCAAGAGTACTCATAGAAGTGGATGCATCTAAACCACCTCCACTAGAATTCAAAATCAAACTACCTAATGGCAAACTTCATACTCAATATGTGAGGTATGAGACCTTTCCAAATTATTGCTTCCATTGCAAAAAATTTGGTCATCATGCCTTTACATGTAACATCATTGCCGAGATAGAAAAGAAAGAAAGAGAGGATATCATAAGAAAAAGCAAAAGCCACATCTGTGAAGAACAAGAACCCGAGATGACCAACAACAAACAAAAGAACAAAGATGACATTGAAGAAGAATATGATCCAAACTTTATCACAAAAAGGGATCACCCCTTCTTTAAGAAGTTCCGCTTTTTCAAATTGGGGTTTAAAAAACCTCGAAGAGGGGAAGGAGGGACATCGGACTTCAATGATGGTGAAGATCAACTTGTCCGTAAGGTGCATAACTTTCATGATGTCTACCAAGACGAAGTGGTGATAAATATGATACCCGATGAGACTCTCATGCCAATCATCAAAGTTACTCATAAAAAGGAAGTGGACAAGAAGGCTACTGTTATCAAATTGGATCACCACCTTAAAGTTGTTAAGGAAGAGGAGCCGGGTATGTTTTTCACTAAACAGTGCCTTGAAACCCTCCCAGGGATCACACCTACCAACCAAGGGTATTGTTTCGGCCCTGCTTTCATGAAGGGGGTTTTTAGACACTACCTTTGTAGATACTATGAAGATGGTTGTCCTAGAGGGAAATCAAGTCTTGTGAAACGTCCAAGTATGGTTGACTACAAAGAGACCCGTGTTGTCAAAGATATAAGGGATGCATACCGAGATGATGTTATTGTTAAGTTGGATCTAGACAAAGACAAGTCACCAAATATACATCTTCTACACTTTGGACAAGTTCAAGAAAAAATGGTGCGACTTGATAACTACTTGGATGTCACCCAAAATGAGCTTACCGTGGGACTTACTTTCACGCTCAAATGTTTGGAGTCTATTCCGGGTGTCATAGCTACCAAGGAGGGGTATGATTTCACATCTTGGTTTATTCAATATTCATATACTCTTCTTTATCTTACTAGGTACAAAGAGAGGACTAAACCGAGGGCCAATTTTGAGGGCATTGAAAGAAGGAAAGGAAGGAGGAAGAACACCTACAAAAAGTCTTGATGTTTGTGTCCGCATGGAATATTAGAGGCCTCAATAAGGTCTCCAAACAAAACATCATATTTAATTTTATTCGTACTAATAATATTCGTCTATGTTGTCTACTTGAAACCAAAATGACCACCACTAATTTTGATAAGTTTAGATCAAATAGATGGCCCTCGTGGTCATCGATTACAAACTTTGATAAGATTAATGGGGGGCGTATTGGAATCATTTGGGACCCACTCTTTGTTCACGTTAGCATACTTGAAATTGATAAACAACATATTCATTGCCATGTGACATGTAAGACAACACAACTTGTTTTCTTGGTTACTTTTGTATATGCACTCTACACGGTGTTGGAAAGAAAAGAACTTTGGGATCACTTAACCAATTTGGAGCCACACATTCATAGCCCTTGGCTTATAATGGGTGATTTTAATTGTGTTGGTAGTCCAAGTGAGAGGATAGGTCCTACTCCCCCTTCGGGCTACCTAACCCAACACCTAAATGATTTTAAATTACAAGCAAACCTTGTTGATAGCCCCTCCACGGGTGAGTTCCTTACTTGGAATAGAGGATCCCTTTGGGCTAAACTTGATAGAGTTCTTATTAACTCTATGTGGTCTACCTCGGGTATTGATTGCAAAACTCACTTCCATGATATGGAAGTTGAGTTTGATCATGTAGCCTCTTTAGTGACTCTCGGCCAAACCGTTAGTACTAAGTCTAGACCTTTTAAGTTCTATAATATGTAGCTCAAACATGAAAAATTTGAGACCATCCTCACTAACCATTGGTGTATGGATGTTGAAGGTAGCTCCCAATTTATTTTGGCAAAAAAATTGAAAGCACTTAAGCGACCACTAAAACAACTAAACAACCTTCACTTTGGGCATATATCCGAAAGGGTTAAGGACTCCAAGAAAGAACATAAAAGACTTCTTGGTCTATCTATGCTTTCTCCTTTGGATGAAACTCTTAAGAATGAGCTATCTTTGGCTAAAAAGAAACTCCTGAACCTCAAAGAGGCCGAGGAGGATTTTTATAGGCAAAGGGCCAAGACTAATCATCTTGTCCAAAGTGATAAGTGTACCAAATACTTTCATGCTATTGTGAAGAAGAACATTGCTAGAAACTCCATTACGGCCTTAAAACTCCCTAATGGAGCTTCTACCACTTCTATTGATCAAGTAGCTACAGAATTGGTTAATTATTATACCTCCTTGTTTGGTACACACTACCCTTCATCCCCTTTGGATCCTTCTATTGTTGCATCGGGTAGTTGTTTACCTACTAGTTCTATTGACGATCTTATTGCTCCTATTATGGATGTTGAAATCAAAGAGGCTTTATTTGATATTGGCGATAATAAAGCACCTGGACCTGATGGGTATACCTCGGCTTTTTTTAAAAAGAATTGGAGTATTGTTGGTCATGATTTCATTAAGGCTGTCAAAGGTTTCTTTGGTTCGGGTAGGGTTTTAAGGCAACTTAACCACACGGTTATTGCATTGATTCCCAAAACCAACCACTCACCCACTCCTGCTGATTTCAGACCTATCTCCTGCACTAATGTTGTTTATAAGGTCATCACAAAGATCATTTCTAAAAGATTGATCCCGTGTCTTCCTGACCTTATTGACCCTGCCCAAGGGGCCTTCGTTGATGGTAGACTCATGATTGATAATGTCTTTGTTGCACAAGAACTTGTTAAGGGTTATGCTAGGAAACATATATCGCCAAGATGTATGATCAAGGTTGACCTCCGTAAAGCCTATGACACTATCTCTTGGGATTTCCTTGCAGGTATGCTAACACACTTAGGGTTCCCTGATAGATTCATACATTGGATTATGGAGTGTGTTACCACACCCTCTTATTCCATATCTATCAATGGGGTACTCCATGGCCACTTTAATGGGAAAAGAGGGCTTCGGCAAGGGGACCCTATGTCCCCCCTCTTATTTGTTCTCTGCTTGGAGTATTTATCTAGACTGTTGCATGAAAGAACCAAACAGCCCTCTTTTAAATACCACCCTAAGTGTGGTAGATTGAAAATATCACATGTTGCATATGCAGATGATTTGATGCTATTTTCCAGGGGTGATACCAATTCTATCAAAATTTTGATTGACTCCTTAGAGGAATTTGGTAACATATCTGGCCTTAGGGTCAACTATGATAAATCAAACATCTTTTTAGGGGGGATGGCTTATCATGAGCTTGATACTATTCTTGGTTTGGTGGACTTTAAAGTTGGTGCATTCCCGGTCAAATATCTTGGAGTTCCATTAGCTCCCTTGAAATTATCTGTGACCCAATATGCTCCTCTTTTAGAGTCCATTACCACTTTTATTAATGCTTGGAACCTAAAGACATTATCTTATGCAGGAAGGATTGAGTTGATCAAGTCCGTCATACAGGGTGTACACTCTTTTTGGTTACAAATGTTTCCCATTCCTAATGTTATCCTTGATAGAATTACATCCATTTGTCGTATCTTTCTTTGGGGTTGCAAATTCTCTAGGGTGTCCTGGGCTGACATTTGCCTCCCTAAAGAGGAAGGTGGACTTGGTATACATGACACAAAGGTTTGGAACAAGGCGTTGCTAGCAAAAACTTTTTGGGACATACACACCAAAAAAGACACTTTGTGGGTCAAATGGGTCCATGGTGTCTACCTAAAGGGTAAGAACGTGTGGGAATTCATCCCACACAATAGGGACTCGCAATTGATGAAGAAGATTGCACTTATCCGAGATGAAATACTCTCCAAATTTCATGATATCCCAAGTGCTATACTCGGCCTAAGTGCATTCCAAACCAATGGCAAACTTGTATCCTCTAAAGTTTACAACTTGCTTAGAACTAGGGCCCCCACCCGCAGGTGGATGTCCTTTATATGGAAAGATTATATCCCTCCAAAGTTTTCCTTTATTACTTGGTTGGCATTCCGGAATAGGTTAGCTACTTGTGATAATCTTGACAGATTAAATGTAGCTAACATTTGTGTTTTGTGCAAGGGTGGACCAGAAACGGTTCCACACCTATACTTTGAATGTTCTTTTTCAGGGAAGGTTTGGAAAATGGTCAAGGAATGGATGGGCATGCCACGGCTTATGGGGACCCTAGCTAGCTCGGTTAAATGGATAAAGAAAGAAAGGAGTGGAGCAAATGTACAAGCCAAGGCATCTCGGATTGCATTTTGCCATTCTATTTACTGGATCTGGAGGGTTAGGAATGCTGCTATTTTTGATGGTGTGACCCCAAAGGAAGATGAAGTGTTTGCTAAGATAAAGTACATTGTGTACAAAGTTTTATATACCATCTATCCATATGATTTGGTTGTATTTTGAGAACATTGTATCCATCACCTAGTCTTGCTTGTGATTGGCTTAGATGTAGCTAAGGTTGCTATTATGGCACCTTATGTTTTGCAGGTGATGGGTTATCCAAACTTTGGATAGCCTCCATTTTTGCTCAACTTTTTGCTGTACAGACAAACACTTTTGGATGTTTCCTTATATATACTTACAGTTCATCCAAAAATATAAAAGAATTAAACACTATATTAAGATATTAGCTACTCCACATATCAGTCTCACCTTTTAGGATGGAACTTGAATCTTAACACCTGAATAAAATAAATGCCAACACAATCTAGATGATGTCCCACCCCATATCTTAACATTTTCTGGTTCTTACAAACGCTCACATCCTCTTTTGGCTGTTACGAATGACTAAGAAGTATATATAAGGTCTTGACTTATTTTGATTGGTGATCACCGATCTTTCTTTACTTTTGGCCATAGTTTACGTTTGCGACTAAACTTGAGGTTCTTGTTCGATTTCTCTCTTTTTTAACAATACATAACAATTATTACGTATATAACTAGGTATAACTTTTATCACATGTAAAACACAAACACTAAGGATAGAGGCTATTACAATTCACATGCTCAAATCTTATATTTTACTCTATAAATTTGAATTTGTCATAAGTTAACAAATAAGAAAACCCATATTTGATTTTAGCTTGACAAAATGTCCGCTTCATCGGATCAATACTTGACATTTGAAAGAGATTTGTAACATTTGACCAAATTAAAATTCCTCAATTCCGGACTAGAGTTTCTATCTCCCATTCTTCCCAACGTTTCGAGCCTCAAACTTCAAAGCTATGTTGCACGGATACGGATACGCGGATACGTCGATACCCAGATACGGGTACGGCGATACGGCAACTTCGAAAATTATAGGATACGGGTACGGGGGTATATTTATAAATAATAAAAATATAGGGTATGATTTGCAATTACATATAATCCAAGAGTTCATAAATAAAGTGATGATAGTACGAAAAATTACAATCGTAATAAAATTTCAGAAATCAACTAAAGTACCAATATTGCAATTTCTAATTAAATAACATTTGATTCGCTACTCGCATTTGATTTTGGCATCTACGGTCTTCTGAGTCTCATGATTGCGTAAGAAATTTGGGGCCTTAAGTTTAGATACGTGTATCCCGGACCGGATACGGGTATCAGAAGTTTTTATTTTTTTAAAATAAGTCCGATACTTTTAGTAAATTACGGATACGGACCCAATACGTACGGGACGTTTATCGGTGAGTATCGGATACGGATACGTATCGGATACGCGGATACGGCATCCGAATGAAGTATCGGTGCAACATAGCTTCAAAGCACAGCTAGAGTCAAATACTCAAACACTGAATGATACGTCTAACACATTGAGAGATTAGGAGGGGATGAATCCCTATTATAGTATGAGAGTTTCAAACAAGATCGAAGGATTCAAAGTTAAGAATCATGAGAGAAGTAGAGAAAAGATGAGAGTCGTGGAGTTGAGGTCTCACGAAAGGATAAGGAGTGACTAAAATAAACTAGGGTTGCACAAAACAGGTATTACGTATTTCCTATTAACATTGGAACATGATCTGATAATGTGACTATTAAGAAAAATGAGTTTACGTGATTCATACTGAACTCATAAAATAAAAATAAAATAAAAATGATTTAAAACTACACAATATTTTCATAAATTTTGTACGAAACAACCTTAACGAGACGAGGGTATATTGTACTTCGTATTACAAAACTATGTTGTTCCATATTCCATCCGTCTCATCAAATTTGTCTACTTTTCTTTTTTGTTTGTCTAAAAAATTAAACTTTACTACTTTCGCTCTAGGGAAATGAATTTGTAGCTTTCACTTTCATCTCTTCTACACATATTTTAATAATACAACTTTTATTCTTCTTATTTGGCATTCAAATTAAAATAAGCAATATTCAATGGCACTAGTATATGCGCATATGCGCGTATACTATTTCATTTCATGTATTGAGAGTTTGAGACCGGTTGGTGGGAAAACTATGAACCATACTCGACCCCGCTACTATACCCGCCCTTTACCATATGCCCAACAAATTGTGTTATCCAACATTTTAACCTGATCATGTTATATCGACAAACCAACACTCCTAATCAAGTATGGATCGGTAATGCGCTGCTAGAAACTGTACACATTGGAAGAATTCCTAAATCTGATTTTCGCGCACATGTCTTGAACTTGTCAGTAGAGGTGAACTTATTCTCGCATTGGTGGTTGGTTAATTCGAGATGCTCATTTAGATTCATCACAAATTACTCTTAATAAGAGTAAAATGTTGTTTAACTTTCTAAATAGGAGTATACATATTCTTACTCTCTAAACAAGAGCATTGTTTTAATTTTCCCTTCTCCTCAAGCTAATTATCTCCCATCATTTGCAACTTCCTTCTTTGCTTATCATCTAAAGTTTGTGCAACGACAAGGTTCAAGGTGAGACGGTGATTTATGAACGCAATTTTATATATAATTCATGACCTCAGTCCTCAAATATAGATGAGTATTAATTCAAGACCTGAAATGTATCGATATAGGATTTGAATGATGGAATACTATCAATTTAGTTGTCTCATTTGCTTTTCACGGAGTTTGATAATTACTGTAGGCTTTATAAAAAGTACGATGTTTTGGTATTGTAGTGACCCTGTAGTAATATTGTAACTCCTTTTTGGGTGAGTTTTTTATTTCAAAAAGGGAAATGAGACAATTAATTTGATACACCCAAAAAGAAAAGTGAGACAGCTAAAGAGATATTGAGGGAGTAGTTTTTAGTCATTCAGATTTTATAATAAGAGTTATTCATCAGTTGGTCCTATATCGATACATTTCATCTTTCAGATTTCAAATGAATAATTAATATTTTAAGAAATAAATGATATGTTCATTTGTGATATAGTGGCGGCCATGCGTATGGCCGTTAACGAGCTGAGCCTTTTATCGAACTATTCGAGCTCGAGCTCGTTTTCAAATTTAACAAGTCGAACTTAACGAGCTTTCGAACTCAAACCCGAGTTGAGCTTTAAATTTAAAAAATTAATCAAACCGAGCTCGAACACCCCGAAATTATTAATACGAAGTATAATTTATATGTCAAAACGTGGCTAAGCCTGGACTGTAAATCTGTAATGAGAATAATTAAAATGTGCAGAAAGTTAAGCATGATCACAAAAACAAAAAACCTGGTTGTACGAACTCATCCGGCGCTCGGTTCGTTAACAGCTACGGAGTATCAGGGAGTCATATGGACTAATGGACTCCATAGAGTTAGGAGGATGACGTTGTAGAAAGCGGACAAGTGTAGGACGATGACGTTGTTTACATTCTCTCCTCTGTCAACTTGTTACTGTTCTCTCTCTGCAACCATTAATGGCAGAAACGCGACATCTATGGTTGACCCCTTGCTGTATAACCGCTTCCTTACTCAAAGAAGAAATATTTCTTCCTATACCAGCATCAAGTCCCGAAGCTACATCGAGTCCAAGGCGAAAGGTTTCAAATCGGAGGAGAATCCCCGTCCCTCAGTGGCAGATATTGACGCAGATGCAGGAAAACCAGAGCTCAAAAGCCCAATTTTGAAAGACGAGAAAGCAGAATTGCTGGGAAAAGTCTGGGAATGGACACTGCTAGTGTCGCCCTTCTTCTTCTGGGGAACGGCTATGGTGGCAATGAAGGAAGTTTTACCCAAAACTGGGCCTTTTTTCGTGTCTGCCTTCCGATTGATTCCAGCAGGTTTTCTCTTAGTAAGCTTTGCTGCTTCCCAGGGCCGGAAATTCCCTTCAGGGCTGAATGCGTGGCTTTCTATCACACTCTTTGCACTGATTGATGCTGCTTGCTTTCAGGTTTCCATTCTTGTGCTTTCTAATCAGTGCGTGTGGATATGTTGGGGCTGATCGACTAATTAAAGGTCTATTTCAATGGCCGACAGGGTTTTCTTGCTGAGGGGTTGGAAAAGACATCAGCTGGTTTAGGCAGTGTAGGTTGAAATTCTTGAGTGAATTATTCTTATTCCAGAATTTACATAGTTTATGAATCACCTTGGTGTTAGTTGAATCGAGAATTACCTTGCTGTTAGCAAAATCACTTTGTGTGTGTGGCTAGTGTGCATGCTCTTTTCACTAATCATGGGAAACAGGGGCGGAACTCGGGGTCATGGTGGTCAATTGACCACTTCTCAAAGTTTGAACATGTAGAGTAGTGAAATACCATCGATTTGATATATTGTAACTCTTGTAATACGAGTCAAAAGTTATGAATCATGGAAAATCAGCATCATCTAGACTTTAAATGAACTGAATTTGTCTAGTAATACGGAGTATTAGTTACATCCCCAAATTTTCAAAATAACGTTTTATTCACTCATTAGCTAAGTGAATTTTATAATATATTACAAATATATCAAATCAATAGCTCTCTATATCTCATATGAACTAATGTTTACGTAGTATGATTTATCTCATCTACATATGAATTATTCAACTTAAGCATTGACTTAAAACGATCCGACCTTTTGATGTTGTACATGTCCCAGTTTTGACCCCCTGGGGATGATTTTTTTTGCTCTGCCACTGATAGGAAAGACATAGGACTTGGTTGGTAAATAAGAAGGAAGGTAAGAGGCGGGTGACTGGGTGAATTAATAGGATTAGTAAGACTGTATTTTGTATTGCTTATATCTCCACTATATTTTTATGGATCTAAATGCAGAAGTAATTTAAAAAGTACTCTGGAAATCCAGTCACCAAACAAGCACTTAAGTGATTGCTGGATTAATATTGTAATTATGTTTGAGAAAGTCATCATCCCTTATGTTACATACACGCATTGTTTCAGGTAATTATTGATTCACAGCCTCTGACAGTGGCTATTCTTGCTGCACTGTTATTTGGGGAGTCTATTGGATTAGTAGGAGCTGCAGGGCTTGTACTTGGGGTAATAGGTCTTTTGCTTCTTGAGGTATATGCCATTGTTCATTCATGATGTGCTGGTTTATTCTTTATACCTTCCATTCTAAGAAGATAACCACACAAGCAGATTATTCTCATATATGATTCTAACTAACACGCAGGTGCCTGCACTGAAGTTTGATGAGACTAATTTTTCTCATTTGAGGGAAAGTGGGGAGTGGTGGATGCTTCTTGCTGCACAAAGCATGGCAATTGGCACAGTAATGTTTCGTTGGGTTTCCAAGTACTCTGATCCCATCATGGCTACTGGATTGGTATAGCTCCCACTTTATCATAAGTTTTTAGCTCAACTAGGGTCTGTTTGGTAAGGGTTATTTGGTAAAGTAAAATCGTTCAGTGAAGTAAAATTTCACAGCGTCAATGTTTAGAGTTTTATTTTTATATTAAAAGAATCTGTTATGCAGCACATGGTTATTGGTGGCCTCCCTTTGGCCGCTATCTCCGTGATTAATCACGATCCTGCCCTTGATGGGAGTTTGGGGGAGCTTACTTCAAACGACGTTTTGGCACTGCTGTATACATCAGTGTTTGGAAGTGCCTTGAGCTATGGTGTTTACTTCTACAATGCAACATCAGGTCAGTCTAGCTTCATTTATAAATGAGCATTTAGGAGCAATCAATGTTTAATGGCTAGAAGGCATTGTGTATCATTCTTGTCATTTTACTCGTATAACTTCTATTCACCACTTAACAGCTCAAAACATATCATTTTTATTCACAAAGACCTGGCTAGGTTTTGCATTTTTTTTACTTCAGTATGTACTGTTTTAACACACTGCAGGCAGCCTTACAAAGCTCAGCTCACTTACCTTTTTGACTCCCATGTTTGCATCAGTATTTGGGTAAGACATCTAAACAGAAATATTTTCATACTTTATGAACTAGAAATGAAGATAACAATTTTCAGCTGGTGTTAGATTTGTTGTGTGTGTGATCAGGTTCATATATCTTGGTGAGACCTTCACGCCTCTTCAATTGGTTGGCGCACTGGTAACACTGGGAGCAATTTACATGGTTAACTATAAAAGCATGGGTGAAGCATGAAATGTTTTTAGATTACTGCACAGGGATTCACCTACAAATGTTTGCACCCTTGGAGAGTACCAGAGCAGATTGTTTTTCATTTTTGTTAAAAGAGAATATATACATGTTTAACATAACATGTGAAACATGTGATAAACTGTAATGAAATGTAAAGTAGTGTAATCAGATATATTTTGAGTGCAAACTTATTGTTCCAAACATTACCTACTTACTGACGCATTCAGGCATACATATATATTTAAAAACATGAATGAAACTACCGTGTACATGAAGGAAACTAACGTGTGTGTTCATTGATTCCAGTTATACAAATAATAACCGGTTCCTAACTAAACCAAATTTTCTAAAAATACCAAAGCACAAGACAACAAATATAATCTGAAGTGTGAAACCACACGCATAGACCCTCGCTATGTTCCTCTCAACTTGATGCGGTAGTAGTTGCAGCAACTGCTATACCATGGATGACATGTGGGGACCACCTCCAACTCTGACATTCCCCACTCCACTTTGCTCCATATCCCTCTTCTTCTTCGCAGCCAGCCTCCTCGTACTACTTTCATCCATAATAGTAGTATCATGCCTTTGAACTCCGGCTAGTGGGCTCCTATGGTTTTCATCCCCCCTGCTGTAAGACCTTGAAGTTGAGTCTCCTGAATTTGGTTCCCAAGAGGAAGAAGATGAAGAGAGCCAATAAGGCTTCTGTTGACCGCTACTAGCACCTGCAAAGCTGTTACTTCCAGAGGATTCTTGATCTTCTCCATCACCCTCCTCATCTTCAACAATATTTCCCCTTCTCAAAGTCACATACTTGTGAATGCTTGGCTCTATTGAGGAGGATTCTTGATCTTTTACACCTATTATGTTATTCGTGTTAACAAACTGATCAGATTTGAAGTTTCTTCTTCTGTCCTCAGAGGTGGAGGAGTTCAGGTCAGCCACTGCATCAAGGATTGAACAGGCCTTGGTGACACAAGCTGGGAGACTGAAAGCTGAGGGGGCATTTGGGGTGTTCTTTTGATGAAAATTTTGGATATCTTCAAGCAATAATGCTGTGTAGTTTTGAGTGGAACTTGAGGAATTTGATAATAGAGCTTCAGGGTTGATGTCTAAATCTCGAGACAATCTAGAGGACCTGCTTCTTGTTGTTACTGTTTTAAGGCTTTCTTCTGCTCCTGCTGGAGTAATTAAATTGACTTTAGCATTATTCCCCCCAACCACTTTGTGCTCCTCCACTATCACATGATGCTCCTCCTCTTTAGTTTTGTTGTTAGAACAAAGCTTATTGGTATTACTTCCTTGCAATCCCACTTTCATGTTGCTGATATTATCTCCATTGATCTTCTGCACCTGAGTGTAATCAAGAAAATATACCTCATATTCCAGCTTCGAACTTTGATGTATCAAGACGAACAAAACTATGAAAAAGTTGTAATCGATATGAACACTTTGACTCAACAAATTTAGTCCAAATATATCAAAACTATTTGACTCAACAAATTTAGTCCAAATATATCAAAACTATTTGACTCAACAATGATATGGATAAGTTTGAATATTTGATGTGTTTTTGACTGGCAAACTTTCTTTAGATATTATCGTGTCATGGCTTAAACCGTCTGCAGACACCACATGCCTATAGACATTCATGTCATTATTATTGAGGGCCAAGTCTAGTACCTTGAGAGTTCAGGGGTCAAGGTTATTTGTCAAGAGCTCATTAGGTATGCTCATATGGGCATACAAGTCTTGAAAGAAAGAAACATCAAACACCTCAGGACGGTTGGGCTTTTTAGCCAAATATCGCCATATTTCTACTGTTTTTTACCTATCCTTATTTTTAAAATGAAATTATACTTTTCCTTTTTTGTGTTGCACTGTACCAAAGAATGAAAGAAGAAGATACAATATATCTTCAAACTAAGAACAAATACACCCCTAGATTTTCTATTATCATAGTCAAAATTTAAAAATAAAAAATTTTAAAGTTAGCACAAATATGGGTTTATGAACAAATGGCTGAGAGAAATGGGAGATGCATATGTTCTCTATTAAAGGGACTACATAATTCAAGAATATATTTATTCTAGATTAAAAAACATTTGCATTTGATCATTCCGAAAGAAATCTTAAATGTGCATTTGTTCCATGGACATGTAAAATCAGGGATATATGCTCGTTCTTCCACTACAAAAAAAAATTACATATCCTTGTAATTACATATCCATTCAACCATTTTAACCGAAAAGTAGTCAAACACAATCACTAAACACTTTTATTTAGCCTATCCTCAACCAATTCATTAATATCAGTTATCACCAAGCTGGCTCTAATGTTCAAGGTCATTTTTAGGATATTTTACTTGGGTTAGATTAAGAGCACTTTTCATCCATACCATCACATCTTTTAACACTAAAGTGATGAAACCAAACAGCAGTAAAACAAACTTAGCAAGCAGCCATACCTGCGAAGAAGAATTGTGTTTGGCAGGCTTATTATTAGTTCTTCCTGATGGTTCAATGATCACATTAGTGTCAATCTCACCCAGAGGGTTTCTTCTGAAAGGAGAGTGTTCTGCCTTCCTAGAATTGCTCCTGCTTAGCGAAGGCTGCTGCTGCTGCTGCTGCTGGTTCGTGGCAGGGGAACGAGCCCGAGGAGAAGCCACAGCGGTGGCTCTTGAACCATCACCGCCACCTCCACCCACATTCCTCCTCACCTGAATCCTCTTCACAGCAGAAGCAGCCAAGATGTTCTCTCCATCAATGCTCTTATCCATTGCCACAGTGGCAGGCACAGAAACCATCTTCCCTGGCCTACAATTGCCAGAAGTAACTGTGTTTGGTGATTCAGACCTTTTTCCAGGAGATCTGCTCACCCTCCTCCCACCACCAGCAGCTCCACCACCATTTCTTTCTCTGCTTCCAGATCTTTGCTCCTGTGGGTCCCTCTCCCTACTCGGAGTCCTCCTTCGGTTTCGGGAAGACGTGGAAGGGCTAAGGCTATGCCTCGGCTGGCGCTGCTGCCGTTGTCTCTGCCGGTGGAGTCTCTCCGTTTCCCCATCAGCCTCCACATTCTCCTCCGGGCCTTCGTTTTCCTTATCAAAGTCAAAGCTTCTCTTTGACCCAGAGTACTTCTTGGTCTTCTGTAGGCTCCCATTGTTGTTGTTTTCAGAAGATCCAACAGATCTGGAAGGGCTCCTACTGAGTTTCCCACACTGAATCAATATGGCATCAACCTCTTCCTTCGTGCAGCTCGAAGTCCTCACTGGGGCAGAAACGACACTCAGGTGACCCAACCCATTCTTAATTGCCGGACCCTTGACCGGTTCGGAAACCTCATCCGGGTCCTTCTTGGAATCGCCATTTCCGTCCACGGACTGCCGCTCTGTCTCGTGGCTCTTCCGGTGCCTAATGACGAAAATCTCCTTCTTGACCGCTCTCCCTTCTTCTTCTGGTTTCTTCTTCTGGAGATCTGGGGGTTTAGTCTCTTGCTTGGAGGGGTTCGAGTTAATTGCAGACTGGGCTATGGTGGGAGGAAGAGGAGAAGGAGAGGGAGCAGTAGCGCTCTTCTTGCTCAAGCAAGTTCCCATCTTTTGCCCCCAAAAAGTGAGAAGTGGGAAAATTACAGAACTGGGAGAGAAGGGAACGGATAGAGTTCGAGAAATCCACTGATTTTTTGAAAATAAAGAGAGGGATTCAAAATTTGAGTGCAGGCGGGGGACAGGGCAATGTGAGAATAGAGCCGTTATGGATTCTTCTTCTTTTGTGGCAGGAAATGGATAGATAATAATAATTGTGTCAGGCTGTCAGGTACTTAGTGCCCTCGCTTTCGCGTAATAATTAAGAAAAGCTAATTAATAGACACTGGTGTACGTTTGGTTTGAATATAAAGCATTAGTTTGAGAAAATAGGGAAAATGTAAGATGATTACCCGATTCATATCTGTGAGGTACGTTTGATGGGCACGTGCAGTTGTACTCCTTTGTCCCATCTCTATGTCGTTCTCCTGATTTTTATTTGAGTTAGGATGTTTTTATTGGCCCGTAATTTGCTGGTCTGATCTGGTCTGGTCTTGTCTTGTCTGATTATGTATGATTTCTTTGTATTTTTTATAACTATCCAAGTCTGGTCTGGTCTGGTCATGTGATTCATGTCTGATTTCTTTGTATTTTTATAACTATTCAAGTCTGGTCCGGTTTGGACAACTGGTCTGGTTTGGGACAGATTACAGTCGAAGTAATAACATCCTTATTTGCATATCACATTATACTCTCGTAACTATTGAAGAAATTGAATAAAATTATGGAGCATACTAACATGCTCATTAGAGCATCTCCATTCATGCTTTCTGAATAAACGATTATTTCATAACACATTATTGTCACATCACATTTTTCAATAAATTTCAAATAATCTCCAAACTTAAAACTATTCATCAACAATAATGCTCAAATAATTAGTTTTTTGCGGGCATGCATTTAATGTTATTTAACTACAATCTAAAACAATTCGGGATTTGAATCTTGATACCGGATTTTATTTTTCAATAATGTCACTAAATAATCTCTTACTCATAATGATAATATTTAAAATAATCTTACACGCCATCAAATTGATCTTCAAATAAACTCATGAATGAGGATGTTCTTATGGATGTTCTATCTTTTCTTTATAACTCTTCATCTTTTCGCCTTTAGATGTTCTAAAAACTTTGATTCTTTCACTTTTATCAATGAATTTGTGGTTCATTTTTTCCTACATGTGCAAAAATTTCAACTATATGATTTTTACGAAGTACCCAATACTATTTCTCGTGTTAATCAAATTTGACAAATTTTTTAGGGTCAGAGAGAGTATTTGGGAAGACCGGAAGAGTAATTGGTAAATCAAGTTTGACATTGCGAACTTGAAATGGAAGATGCAATCCCCATGATATGGACCAAGATCGAGTGTGTTAAACCGTTCTTCATCATCCTTCTCAATTCCAGAGCCTTCAATAATTTGTTCAGTCGATTGCCGAAACAAAATCAAAGAGTTAATGAAACAAACATCATGATCTCTCAGCTTTCCGATTTCCAACGAGCGTTCCTTTAGGCAAGTATCAACCTCTTTTAGGCGAGCATCGATCTCCTTCACCTGAGTACCTCGCGTCACCATGAATGAATGAATGAAAGGACCAATGTAAGGTATTTCTACCAAAAACACAATAATAACAAGTAAAATAATAACAATATCGATCAACCACCGTTTGCTATAAAAAAAACTCATATATGAAGTGCCATTATCTCTATAACACTAGAATTCAGCACTAATAATAGAGCTTAATATGCTAATGAACAAACAAAACTTGAACCAGAAGAAGATTTGTCCAATGAATCCACTCCCTCTCTCTTCTAACAAACTAGCTTTTATATTGACTCATATGTCATAGGTAATCCTCCAGTCTTTTGTTAGTGGTTCTCATTTGGTTACTCTTCCTCACACTCACGCTTTCGGTACATGTTGTCACATTCCCTTCCTTTATTAATGCTCACGTGGCTCCCTCAGCTCGCTTATTTCTGAATGGAAAACCACAATATGTTCCATACATTTACTCTTTATTTATTATATTTACATTTACATACTCTCTTATCTTTCATTAAATTCTGTTAATCTTGATAAAAAAAGTCGTGTGCAAAATTTGTGCAAGCCAGATAAAAATAATAAGAATCACCTATTCATTATTTAAAGTGCTTGATAAAACTTGTAGGGCAATCATAAACATAAACAATCATTGGCCATTAGTCTCAATTATAAAGTAGGAGAGTTCAATCAAATAGACTATAAAATGACTCATTGTTACTAAATGTCATCTCATACTGTTACTAGATTCATTTCAAATAACATGCATTACTTTATTTGTCTCTTATAACGTACATTGTCCAAAAGTTTTTTTTGTAGTCTTAAAAACTTTGTCACTTTCCACTTTAAATACACTCTTCGTCAGTTCGTCCTAGAAATTACTTACACACATATTTGTCAAAGACAAAGTTCTGATTTGAATTTCTAGTTATACCTCTACTTTATGTCAAATCAAATTAAAAACAAGCAAGTAAAAAGAGTATGATTGTGGCATTTGATATTACTCCTTTCTTCTCCCTAACTTTGTCTCGTTTTACTTTTTTTGGTTGTCTCATTAAGTTTGTCTCATATCATATTTGGAATATTTGAGTGGCTACAAATCATTCTTACTTTTTCACACTTTATTAATTCAATATCAACCACACAATTCTATTTTTTTTTAAAACCACACCACATCTCTTTGTCCCAAACTTAGGGGGACGGAGGTAGTATGAATTTTCTTTTATTGAATTCGAAAATTTATTTTGGGACAGTCAAATAAGTGAAGTAAGAAGTTATTTTGGAGATGAATGTAGTAATTAAGTTTTTTTCTTACTAATTATCTCTCATCTGCACAAATACCAATTACGTAATTTATGTTTTATTTTTCCATGTGTTGATCAATTCACGACAAAGCTATATATATGTGGCATACATGCCTTATAAGAGAGGGATACTAGTGATAGATACGATGTTTGGTGGTATAATAAATGGACTAGATTGTTTTGGAAGAGTACAAAGATGTAAAGCAAAGAAGTAGATTTGGTACGGAAAAATTTGCTCGAGGGACAAACTGAGAGAGTAGTAATGTAGTATATATTCTGAGACAAGATTGGGTATTTATGTCAATAGTTGATGAGTATTTGCGGTATTAATTCAATAACGTCATATATTGAATATGCCTACAACCATGTATCTGAATCATACATTTCCGGAATACTCAACTTCACATTTTCAAATCAAAGTTTTGGCTATATATGTTTGGGGCAAATTCTAGAATTGGGTGTCTTTTGGATATACATTTTGAAACAGATTCTATAATTTGGTATGATGTTGATTATTTCTCGGGCAAGTTCTAGAAGGGGAGCCTCTTGATATACATTTTGGAGGCATATTCTAGAATTGGTCGTGCGTTTGCAATATACTTGAGGTGAATTTCATAACCAAATGTCTTTTGATTAATTAAACTCGCACATTCTAAAATCAAATGCCACAATCTATTTTGGGCAGTATTTTTATTTTATTACACCCAATTAATTCACTTTAATTCAAAGAGTTTAATTCAACTTCATTTCACTGTTCATGTATTTCATTATTACTTGCCTTATCTTTAACCTATTTCATATATATCAATCTTCTAACCAGTTTGTAGGTATAAAACTTTCATGATGTGTATCACCATCATGTGCTGATTTTTCCTAATATAACCATTCTAAGAGTACAAATATATTTATGCAACTCTTCATAATTTCTCATTCATGCTAAGTAGACTTGATTTTCTCTAGAGTTTTGTCGTCCTCTAGTACCTCGAAAGTAATTGCTCCACTAAGAGTGTGGCTGTTCCTCTTAAATAATCGATCTTGGACTTGATCTCTTTTTGTTGTATCTCGCTTGATCTAGTAGATCATATCCGCTCGTGCCTCTAACTTTAGTGTAGATGTCATAATCAACTAGAGAAAGTACACCTAATAACATAGTCATAACTTGAAAAGATATATGTAAATAATAGAGTTCACATTTCAACAAACTTCTTTAGATGCAAACACTTGTAAATATATATACACTATACAATATTGTAGAACGGAGACACACTCGAATTTACTACCCCTAAACACTCACCAAGTGGTAAAGGAGGAAAAGAGGGTATATGACTGATAGAGTATTAATTCTAGAGAGAAGTGAGAGCTAGAGAGAGAAAGTGAGTAATTATATTTCTCAACTTGGAACCCCCTATAATTAGCCCCTTGGGGTCTATTTATAGGTAAAAATGTGGATTTGGGCCCCTAGCCTTGGGCTTAGGAGGCCCATTACAATAATCATGCCTTCTTGGGCGAAATAAGGTCACTAATGGGCTGTGTACAATACTTAGTAAATACAATGAAAAATACATTCTGCCTGGACGAAGTCCGGACGATGCGGTCCATGGACGATGCGGTCCACGGACGATGCGATCCATGGACGATGCGGCCCATGGACGATGCGGATCCTGGGCTTCACCCAAAGAATCCGGGTGATGTCTTCTCTCTTGGACGTCGCGCGCCTATGGCCGATGCGGGTGTCCCGCTGGTGTCTTTTGGGCCGTTGAGTATGTGGGCCATGGGGCCCAGGCCCATATACTCTATCAATGACTATGCTATATGTTGAATGCTATCTCAAAATAATAACTCTATTATTATGATATTGTTACATATGATGCACTCTTACTAACATGTTTTGTTATCGAACATGTCTTTCAATTTCCTCCATCCCTAGTTCACCAATCACCAATTCACCATATCATGAACTCTATCTCAATTAAAAAGATGCTTTGAATTTGTATGTAAAATATATTTAAGAATTTATCTCAATTTTTGTTGTTGTAACATTTTAGTTCAGTACACCCATGCCTATACTACTGCCCAGTTAACACTTAACAGACATAAGAATTGTAGAAAGTAAAAAACCCAATTAGTTGATTTTTACTTGTGTGGGCCGAACCTCTTCTAGATCTAAATGAATTAAACCCGCCCTTTCAAAGTACTTCGTAAAATATTTTGGCCCAGTTCAGCGGAGAAATGCATATGATTCAACAATAGAGAAACTAAAATGTTTTCAGAACGGCAAGAGTTCAAGGCTTTGCTATCAAGCACCTGCAACCACCGGACTCCGACAAGTAGCATTCTATTGAAGATTTATTTAAAGGACGACCCTGATCAGCAAGTCAGTGTTTTCCTTCCTAAATTTCATGAACTTTGATCTCTAAATGAGTTCGTCATTTGAGTTCTTAACTTATTTACGGGAGTACTATTTATGCTTTGGTTGTTAATATACTAGTAGTATATTTTTAACAGTTCTTAACATTATGCAGTGCAGTTCAGTTGATTTTGTTGATTTTTTAAACAAGTAGAGTCAATATTGTCATCCTGCTTTCAAATCCTGTCAATATTGTGGACTAACTTCAATGGGAGTTACTCTATTGATATTTAAATGAAACTCAGTTATAGGATAAAGTTAATGTCTATATTTCATTTGGACGGTTGATATAGCAACTTATTCAGATGATTGTATTCAGTTGAATTACTTCAGCGGATAGAGATCCATTAGATCTCAGTGAAGCTCAACTATTGAGTGTTTTAGTGGGAGTTTTTTAGCCACTGTTTTTGTTTACTACTCCGTAGTTTTACCAGTGAGATATATCATCAAATTATATGCACTGATGTAATTGATAATTTGATACTAGTGTTTTTCAGAGTAAATAGAGCCTATTTGGTGTAAATAGAGTCTTGGATTCGAAATTCGGCTCATAAGGTGTGATAATAAGAAAAGTAGGCATGTAAATGCTTTGAGATTTAAGTTGCTGAAAATGATCATCTCAGTATTTTTGTCATATACTCCGTATTTTTCTTAAAGATGATCAGTAAAATATATTGTTCGTTTCCCCCCATATTCCAATTTTCAATGTATTCTATTTTTCCATTTTGGATTAAAATTCATGAATGTGTTCAACAAATTCAATCAGTTCAACTATTTTAAGCTTTACCATATAGTATTTTTTTTCCTGATGAAGCAGAGGCAATCATACTGTCTCTCTTTCTTGATCATCGACAAGTTTAAATAAGGCAGGATAGCCCATTCCAAAGCCCAAACTCCTTAAAAAATATAGTCAGGATTTTGCTGTTAAGACAAAGAGAAAGTCACGAGAGTTTTTGTCTGACAAAATTAAACAAATGACCACTAACATATAATTTGAGTATGTTACTCCCTATGTCAAGATACTCCTTTCATCTTACTAAACTATTCCAAATTGGAATTGCATGTGGAATAAGAAAATAATTTGTGAGGTTAAAGTTTGTGTAAAAGAAAGAGAAATAATATAAACCACAACCTTGTTTCCGATTTCTATAAATGACAAGTGACACTATTTTTTATAAAATTATACTCCGTAGATAAGAAACTAGACAAAGTTTAGTAGGATGGAAGGAGTACTTTTGTTTTTTTAAGCTCTAACTAATCTAACCTGAAGCCTAGACTGAACTAACAATGCAGAAAGGTAGCCTTTTTCTGAATCTAAAATAACACGTCCCAAAATGTTTGAACTTTTCTTGGTCCCAACTAAAACCAGGTGTTACATGGCCCACCTGCCCCACTCCCTAAATGGATAAATGTAAACTAAAGGGAAAACAATGAGTATTCAGTTACTTTTTTTGTGTTATTTGTGTACATTCATGTGACATCCAATGTGTATTCACATATGTTAAGTTAAAAAATGTATGCCACATATTAGTGCACATAAAAAATGTTTACCCAGCCTTACTAGCTGCAAAATGGAGTATTGAATAACTTTTCTCATTGGCTTCAAAATATTAATATGAGGAAGGGGGAGTAATTTGATAGGTCCACAAAGGCACAAACCTACGTGACTCATGATTGGTAAACTTTATCCAGGCTAGCTAATAGTGCAATGCACGAGTGTTCAAAAAGTTCGCCATATTCAGAGCTAAAACCCTACTCCGCAACATAGCAAAGAAGAATTTACTGTAGCAGGAACAGTCTAGCTACACTTTGAGGTAGTCTTGATTTTAATTTTATTTTATTTTATTTTTGTTTCCATTCCTAGATTTATTGCAAACACTTTCTGGTTCTACTATTCTGCATGTATGCTCTTAATAAAAGAGTTTATTTTTAAATTTATGTGAAAGATGCATATATACAGGAAGTATATTTATTTTTTATAATCACTTTTTTCAGAAAATGATCGAAGTGGAGGCTGATGATGACTCCAAAGCTACTATTCATCAGAATAATGACATAGTAGATGTTGTCTTGTCTTGGTCATTTGAGGATGTTCTTAACAAAGACCTTTACAAGGACAAGGTTTTCCCTTTGCATACCCTATTTTCCATTGAAGTATTTCATTTTACTCATACCATCCTTGGTGCTCTCAAATTGTAGCTTCAGTGGTTCTCTGATTTCTTTCAAGCTCTTAATTGGCAAGTTTTTGTACATTGAGTTGGTGTTGCCTATTTGGTATTAATTCATATTAAAAAGCAACTGCAATTGTTTCATTATTCTCACTTTTGTTCCTGTTGTTATAGTATTAAAGCCACAATGCATTGACATGGTATGTGTATAAAAGTAGGCTAGTTAAGTTACTTTTTTCCATTAATTCTTGATGGAAGAAATAACTATATGTGGCTAAAGATATCATAGATTAAAATGGAAAGGGATAATGCCTAATCATTCAGCAATGTAGTTTTGTTTTTTAATCCTCTGCCTAATCTTTAGTTGCCTACCCTATTTATCAAGGCTTATGCATAAATAGCATAATGCATCATGAAGACCAAACAAAATGTCAAAATGCCCATCTTATTTGGTGATGAATTACTTGTATTGCAAGGCTATGCAGTAAATTATTGTTTATGACTTTACAACTTTTAGTAACTAATTATAATTTCTCAATCCCCCCCCCCCTCCCGAAAAACCACCTTTTCGTGTGATAAATGTCGGGTAACATTTATCTATTCTATTAAATAACATTTATCTATTATAATTTCTCAATCATTTTCAAGTCTTTCTGGTTCTCTTGACCATTCTAAATGCTTGTTTATGTTTTTCAAATCCCTACAGGTGCAGAACATACCTCTTGAATTTGAGTCTATGTCTTCTTATCTCAGAGCATTTGCTCTCCCTCTTGTTGAGGAAACTCATGCTGATTTGTTTTCTAGCATGGATACTGTGTCAAACGCATCTACATACAGAATAATGTCTGTTGAGTCCGAAAAAGAAGAGCTTGGGTATGATGGGTTATCTAAGAAACCAATCTTCACTATTGAGACTGAAACAAAAGATGCTTCACGTGATCCTGAGACAGGCGATCTCATTGCCTTTACAGATGTAATCCCAAAATGTGTTGAAGATCTGAGTAGACCCACCATGCCCTATCTTACTGCCCTAGTTCAGAGGGTGTCAGATAAAAGAGACCATTTTAGGATTCAGATTCTACCATCCAAACGCATCTTGCGTGAACTAGCCAATCAGATACTCCAGGAAAATAAAACCTTATATGCTGTTTTCCTTATAAACATGTTGACAAATATTCGCATTTGGACTGCATTGAACTTGAGGTCTGAAGGGAGGAACCTGAAAATCATTGAGAAAGTGCTGCAGCCTAGTTATTCCGTAAGCATCATGCCTTCTAAACGTACAATCTTGGATATATGTTTTGCCTGCCATAGCTTTTATGATTTCCCTAATGCTTTTCCAATTGACTATGACACTCTTTTCTCTGTGAATATTCATTCTTTTTTCCGTTTATCATTTTAATTTAAGAATACATTCTTACTTACCAATTAAGAAGTGGGGCTTCCAATTGCATTTTTACTGACCAAAAATAGACCAATTTAAACAAATTCTACTCTTTTTTCTTTTTGTTCTTCATGTTTCACATAAACTGACAGAGTAAGGAAAGATGTGGTCACTGCTTGAAAAATGGAACATATTCTGCTTCTAAATGCCAAGTACTTGCATCAACTCGTGCTATGACTCTGAATGAATTCCAACAAGGGGCAGTAGAGATATGTTTTGCAATAAAGTATTGTGACCACGAGAGTACAACCAAACTAATTTGGGGTCCTCCAGGAACAGGAAAAACAAAGACAACATGTGCGTTATTATTTGCACTTTTAAGTCAGAAATGTAGAACACTTACTTGTGCTCCAACTAACATAGCAGTAGTAGAAGTTGCTTCAAGGCTTATGCGGCTGGTGATGGAATCTCTTGACTGTCTTTCTTATGGCTATGGACTTGGGGATGTAGTTTTGTTTGGAAACCAAAAAAGGATGAAATTGATCGATGTAAGCGAACTTAATCATGTGTTTCTTGATCACCGTATAAAAGTTCTAAAAAGTTGCCTTGCTCCCAAATCCGGCTGGTGTCATATATTGGATTCTTTGGTTTGCTTAATCCAAGATCCTGAACATCAATTTAAATTGTACTTAATGAACGACCAGGATGAGGATGAATGTTATAATATAGAATACAAGGATGGTTATTGTAGTGATTCTTGTGGATCTATGGATAAGGGCTTCAAATATGAGGCAAACATGAGGATTTGGCACGAAGTCTTTGCTAAATCTTTGAAATTAGACAAGGAGAACCGGGCTGCCAGACAAGGTTGCCAGAATAAAAAGTCTTTCCCTAAAAAAGACAGTAACCTTCCAAGACGTAGAGTAAGATTAAAATTCGAGGAATTTCTCATAATGAAATTGAGCTGTAAAGTAGAGGACATAAAATTCTGCATTGTGAATCTTATAAGTCACCTACCAACGTCGTTATTATCGATAGGAGTGGCAAATGACATGACAAAAGCTTTAAAGTTATTGGGGCATTTTCATAGTTTACTATGTAGGTTTATGGTTGCCAGTGGTAACTTGAGAGAAGTCTTCGCTAAAAGAAGAGGTGAGCAAAGAAATGTGGATGGAAGTATTGAGCTGGAAGTGGTCAAAGATGAGTGTCTGCTGATACTCAAATCCCTTCCTAAGCGTTTCTTTGTCAAGGCAGACAAATACTCAATGAAAGAAGAAATATTGGAAAGTTCATGCCTACTTTTCTGCACTGCCTCATCTGCCATCAAATTATACTGTACAGAAGTAGAGTTGTTAGTTATTGATGAAGCTGCTCAGCTCAAAGAGTGTGAATCAACTATTCCTCTGCAAATTCCCGGTCTTCGTCATGCTGTGCTCATTGGGGATGAACAACAGCTTCCTGCATTGGTCAAAAGCGAGGTTTGCACAGTCTTTTTTTTTTTTTCAAATTCACAAACTGGATTTTATTTCTAATAATAACTTTTCTGGGTCAGATTTGCAAAGAGATAGGTTTTGGAAGAAGCTTGTTCCAAAGGTTGGCAACACAAGGTTACAAAAAGCACCTTCTCAGTGTCCAGTATAGAATGCACCCTTCAATAAGCTCATTCCCAAACAAGGCGTTCTACCAAAATAGAATTTTTGATTCCGCAAGTGTCAAAAGTGAAGTATATGAGAAGAGCTTTCTTCAAGGTGACATGTATGGCACTTACTCCTTTATTGATGTGCGATGTGGAAATGAAGAAGTGATAAGTGGGCATAAATTCAGGAACATGGTTGAGGTAGCAGTGGTTTGTGAGTTAGTTGCAAACCTCTTTCAAGGTACAACCCATTATGACATTTAATAGCTTTTGGACTTTTTACTTTAGAAGTTCATTTTTTATTTACTTCTATTATTTCTTTTCTTTTCTTGTTTCAGAATGTGCCAGGTGGAAACAAAAGGTCTCTGTTGGGATCATATCACCATATGCTGCCCAAGTTGATGCAATCAAAGAGAATGTTCAAACTGCATACAACATACATGCATATAGTGGCTTTTCTGTTGATGTTCGCTCTGTAGATGGTTTTCAAGGAGGTGAGAAGGATATAATTATAATCTCAACTGTAAGATCTAATGGGAGTGGATCTGTTGGCTTCCTTACTAGCAGTCAAAGGGCGAATGTTGCTCTTACTAGAGCAAGGTATTATTTTGTAATTTATTAAAGGGAGATTTCCCAAAATAGGAGTATAAACAATCTGAAATTCAAAATTGGAGTACTATGTTTCCCTTCTAAATAGGAGTAAGTTACTGTCATCCTAAAATCGTATTGCCGTATGTTGGCATTAATGACAATATGAATGTCATAATTTACAGTATTATCCAAGCATGACAGTAATTACATCTATTTAGTGGAAAACATATTACTTCTATTTCGGAATTTCACATTGCTTTACTCCTATTTTGGATAATTTCTTTTCATGATAATTTTCCTGGCTCCTAAACTACTAGAAGATGCTGTGCAGGCATGCCCTATGGATTATTGGCAATGGAGCAACTCTTAAAGGCCGTGATTCTGTTTGGAGACAAGTTGTTAATGATGCAAAGAGTAGGAAGTGTTTTTATGATGCTTGTAAAGACAGAAACTTAGCAAAAGCCATGGCAGCTTCACTGGTAGATGTTGACATACTTGATATCAGACTCTATTTGGAACAGCGACTGTTCAAATCGGTGAATTTCCAGGTATGCCCCTTTGATTTTTTTGGATTCTGTTTCTTTTATTGGCGCATATGAACCACCAGCTCAGCATGGGGCCACTGTTTAACTATAGGATATCTCAGCTACCAACCACGTTTTCTCAGAAGATTTGGATGCTCGAGATTCATTTGCATGGCTTTCTTGGCCAAAAAAATCTGCTTGGCCTGGTGGAGGATCCATTTTGTTTTTTTAATCAATTCAGAACTTGGAAAATGCCATAGAACGAAAATAGGGGGAGGAAAGAAAATGTAGGAGAAAAAAAGGTTCACACAATATATCAATGTTAGATATTTTTTAAACTTCGTTTATTTTGCATATTTATAATATAGAAAGTCTAAGGGTATAAGTGCGTAAAAATTTAAGAGTTATATTCAAATTTGATTTCCCTTGTATTTCCAAGATAAAAACCAAACAAAAAACTGTCTTCTGCAATTTTTTCTTTATCTTTCTCTACGGTTTCCTGAGTTCCAAGCGTAAATGGAAATGTTTAAGATTGATGAATAATTTAATTGTCTTCTTGCATTTATGACTTTTGCCTAAAGTCCAATTTTTACTTCTTTTGGAAAAGTTTGGGACTTTATATAATTATATTTGTTACCCAAGGCATCTACATCTCTGTGTACTACAGGTGGTCAATGTCCATGAAAGCTTTTGGAAATCAATGGCAAGGATAAGTAGCATTGATTTTCGTAAAAAGGCCATATCTCTACTGATGAATATATCAGATGGTTCACATCAGCAGCCTCAGAATAACCGCCTGTGTGTAACAAACAACAATAAGATGCTCACAGAATCTTTGCTTTATGAGATTGACGGCCTCGTTTATATTGTTGCAACCCTTGACACCGTACAGGAGGCTTCCAAGGCTACTGAAGTTATCAACATCTGGGATATACGGCCAGTGGTTGATAATATTAATAATAACCATCAAGATCCTCTGCTACAGTTATGTTTGCAGTTTGCTGCCCTCTCTCTTAAGGGTGAACCATAATCCCCCATCACTGGAAGCTTTTTTGGCACTGGAAGCTTGTTTTTGTTCTTTAACATGGGTAAATATACATACATACATACATACATATATATCATTTGGATAAATCATTCCACAAAAAAAAATTGGGCATATTTGACAATTGCTTCATAGCAATCACAAATTCATTCTATCCAGAGTTCCAGATTAGCCATTTTTTGTACAGAAGAATGTGAAACCTAAATTTGATGTGTTATAATATATCACTTCTTTACACTCATGACATGATATTTGATCTTATCAACAACTTATTTTACTCGCATTTACAGGCTATACATCGCAAATATCATAATATGAGGAATGATATGCCCCACTTCCTTTGTTATACATTCTTATGAATTACTACAACATCTGGAAGTAATAATGTATTTGGCGTGCGATTTTTTTTTGAAAGGAGAAAGAAACTTTATTAGTAATAAAACCAAGATTTGTGAACTTCTTCACAAGCTTTCCTTTCCTCTCCACAGTCCCACCTACTCACTTTGCCTGGACGGCTGGACATGCGAGAAGTTGGAAGCATCGATCGGCCAACAAAGCCAAAATACTTCCATTTGTAACATCACAACCCTGGAGGTTCCCAAACCTCACCGACTGAAAGCAATAACAATCCAAATTAGCGGTGGACCCGGGCCGGTTCGGGCCCGGCTGGGCCTCGGGCCAGAAAACTGGGGCCCGAGCCCGAACTGCCGGTGGCCGGTTCCGGTTCCGGGCCAAACCGGGCCGGGCCGGGCCAGGCCAAACCGGTCTTTTTTTATTTTTTTGGTTCTACTATTTAACCCCCTACCCCTCCCCCTCAACCCCAAACCACCCCAAACCACCTCAAATGGCCCAAAATACCTAATCCAACCCAAAACTTAAAAAAATGTCAAAAAAAAAAAATTAAAATCCGAACCGGGCCCGAACTGGCCGGGCCGGTTCACCTAAAGCAGGGCCCGAGCCCGGACCGCCCATCACCCGGGGCCGGGCCAAACCGAACCGATGGACCCACCGGGCCTCGAGCCGGGCCGGGCCAAACAGTAACCGGGCCGGGCCGGTCCCGGGTCGGGCCACCCGGCCCGAGTCCACCCCTAATCCAAATGAAAGAGTACGACAAAAACACCAACGAAATGACTACGAAATAAAAAAAACTAAAAAATAAATAGATTTTTTCTCTTGTCAAACCTTCTTCCGCTTAGTACCATATATGCTCGCAAACTGAACATGTGCAAACTCTTGACACGTAGACTTCCAAGCCTTGGTTCTTCAGTTGCTCCACAGTGGCGTCTCCGGTGGGGGGCAGTCAATAGCATTAGCAGCACTCTTTTGCACCCTCTCGGTTCCCATAATTCGCTTGACCACTGCGCTACTTCCTAGTTTTTCTGCCAAGTTCCTACCGGTTGATTACTACATCGCCTCTGCTGTGTCGTCTTGAATCTCTCTTATCGCTTGAATGGCTGAACTTGTTGAAGATGTGCACCGGCGATCGAGATCACAGCTCCAGTCGCACCTCAATTTGTCCTTAGCAGTTTCACCTAGGCATGGCCTCGGTTCGGGCCGCCCGGCCCGGGACCGGCCCGACCCGCTACTGTGCGGGCCCGGCCCGGCCCGGTTTTCCGGGTCCGGGTCCGGTTCGGGCCGGAGGCCCGGGGGGTGGGGCGGTTCCGGGCTCGGTTCATGGGTTTGACGGCCCGGCCGGTTCGGGCCCGGGTCCGGGCCAAATCTATTTTTTTTTTTTAATTTTTTTCATTTTTTTGGGCTGTTGGGCTTGGGCTATCTGTTTAGGCCGGTTTGGGGGGGGGGGGGGGTTGGGGGGGTGGGGGGTGGGGGGGGGGGGGGGAAGAAAGGAAAGAAAAAAAAAAATTAAACCGGGTGGCCCGAACCGGACCCGGGACCGCCTTACCCCGGTTCGGGGTCAGGCCTGCTATTACTGAACCGAGGCCCGGCCGGGCCTAGGCCCGAGGCCCGAACCGGCCCGGTTCAGTCCACCACTAGTTTCACCTCCTCTAGATGGGCTGCTCACCACCGCTGAAACCGCCCAAGTCTTGCACAAAATCCCTGACGAACCTCTACCGAAATTGGACATACACTGTAAAACCCTAGTTATTCAAAGAACAATATAGACCTCATTTTGAAATTCTATATTGCGTGTCCCCCAGTTATATCATACCGTATAAAGATATATAGATATCTAAAGATCTCCGATGGTGGTCTTTAAAAAACGAAAGAAAATAACTTAATTATTATTGATAAAAGTAACAAACATAACAATCAAAAGTCAAAACATTACAATCATAGCATTCAATGATACACTAGGGTGAGATAGATAACAAAACAGCCCCATAGAGACGCTCATGTTCGCTAACTCTGCAACCATGTAGACTTGTACCGCAGTGTGACTGTTCATGCTACTTAACATGGCTTCGATTGACTAGCCACCAAAAAGGGATAATTAAATTTGACAGTTTTCTAGTCATCGGTAAGGAGCCAAGTACGAAAATGATCCTTGTTTCTCCAATCACTTGAAAGAAAGCAATCCATGCAATCTCATCTTCCTAGATCGACGGTGGTTCAGGAGGGGGCTATCATCTCCGTTGGTGGTTAATAACGGGCATTGCAAGTCATGGGTTTGATTAATAATTTAATACCTCTTTGACAGAGTTTTACCAATGCCAAGTACGACTAGAGGCTAGCTCAATGGACGCGACTACGTGAGTTGAGTTTAATAAATAAATCTCTTTTATCTTATTTTTAGCTTTTTGCTATGGAAAACACAACTCTCTTCGTCTTATAAAATTTAGTCAAATTGATTTGCGCACGGAAAAACTAAGTAAATTTTGCGTGATTGATATTTGTATAGAAAGATAGAAATAAATGTAACCACATATTTATTACTTTAAATTGAAATTATTAAGTTTTTTGGAATATTAAATTAGGAAATTTAACTGATCTTTATGGTAGAGTAAAATAACCTAGGAAAACAACTTATATTGTTGCATGTTCCAGGATAATTTTAGACCACAACTATATGCATATAATGATAAACCATGGTAGCATACAAGGTTACGTTGGCATAAGTGGAGCAAGCGAAATGTTATGTAGTTGGCTACTTGGCTTGTATGTAGCACGTGGTCCATAAATGTTTGTTGGATTGTGTGTATAACTCAGCCTATAAATATTGAGTAAAAGGTCGAATTTGCATACAAGGGGTCAAATAAGTCTTTATATAGGAGGTTCTGTCTGGCCGTCGCTATTTGGGGCGGTCCCCGATGGATTTTTTTATGAAATTTTTTGAGCATCTTAGGATGTTTTCTTTTGGACTGAAATTTGCTGGTCTGGTCTGGTCTGATCTGGTCTGGTCTGGTCTAAATTGGTCTGGTCTGGTCTAGTAAACGTCTGATCTCTGTGTGTTTTATAACTACGGAAGTCTGGTCTGGTCTGATCTGATCTGGTCTGGTCTGGTCTGGTCTGGGACTGAAAACAGTCCAAAAGAAAACATCTTTATTCATTAAGTCTAGTTTACTCATACCAAATTTTAGCTAAAACTTCAATCGGGGAGGCATTCAAATGAATTCTTGAAGATAACTGAAATTTTAAGAATTCATTTGAATGTTTTCCCGTTTGAAGTTTTAACTGAAATATAGTATGAGTAAACTAGACTTAATGAATAAGATGCTCAAAAAATTTCATCAAAAAATTCCATCGTGAACCGCTCCAAATGGCGACGACCGGACAAAACCTCTTATATAAGGACTTATTTGACTCCTTTTATGCAAATTCGAGGACCTTTTCTCTATAAATATTTGTGTAAATATGTTCTGTAAAATGGTTTGGGAATGCAAACAAAAAAGAGTGATTTGAGAGAATAAAAGAAGTGTAAAAGCCCAAATGAGAGCATCCCCAATGGGATAGTGGATGTGAGTAATGTCTATCCTACGTGGCATAGGAGAGAGATAGAGATAGAATGATTATTTTAATTTAATATGGAGAAAGTGGTGTGTATGAGAAATGAAAAGGAAGAGAGAGATATGAGTAAATTGTAGAGAATGTCTATGACAATGTCCACAAATAGACTTTACACGGGAATCGATGAGTGAATGTGGATGAAAAGTGGGTTAAAAGTGATATAGAAAAATGAAAAATAAAATAAATGTGAAGATATTTAGGTCCTAAACATAAAATTTGTGAGATAAAAAATGGGGCCATGTGTAAGAGTGTGTAAAGAAAGTAGACATCCCCATTGGGGATGCTCTGAGAGAGTCTATGTGTGAGGTGGATTGTTTTGTAGGTGAATGAATTTAACTAAGTCCGCTATTGTAATTGTCTTTATAGAAGAATTTTCCCCGCAACAAGTAATATGAGAGCATGATTCGTTTGGCTAAAATTTCAAAAGGTATTAGAGAAAATATGGTGCCTTAAAATTTGTGATTTTAATTTATGTAAAAAAATCAAATTATGAGCATACCATCATATTTCTTTGATCACATAGTCTTTCATAAGTTTTCTAGCAATGAAACGGATGCAAGACACCACCACACGCCGCCACACATTGGAGTGTCATTCCACTCACAAACACGTGCCATATATTATGACTATGAATCATTACAATAGTTTTGGTTCTAGCGCATTTTGTTCAAAATATGATGCACTTTTTGTGCACACTAATGCGCTATATGCACACAGCGATATACTTTCACACGCTAAACTTTAAGATATTTATGAAAATGACATTGTGTTTTTACTCTAAAACTTCATCACATAATTAGGTAAATTAGTTTTTGTTTGAACGATAAACTATTTATGCACGTATATATATACCGAGTACTCCGTATTATTTAGTTCAATTCTTACATGACATGCATTATAATCTCTCACTTAATTTTAATGAATGTATTTAAGAGGTATGGAGGCATGAAGCTTCCTCCTTTTCCTATATATGATACGTACTGGTAGTACGTATTTGCAGCCATAGTATGTATATAACGAATTTCAAGAATGAGCACATTAAAAGATGGGGAATAATGTTTTGAACCTTGAACTTTGAAAATGATCTTGAATAATCAAAGTTTTGATATTTGATACTAGATTATTTTTCAAAATAATCTCTTCAAAATCTTAATATCTCAACCATGATCTCAAAAATATCATCCACATCATCAAGACAATCCCCGAATAAACCTATGGATGGGGATCCCCTTAGCGGCCTGTTTGGGATTGAGTGTTAGCACGTGTTTGTAATGGAAGTGTTAAGGGGTGTTTAGTTTAACACTTGTTTGGGAGAGAGGAAAAAAATTAGAGTTGTTAATAAGTGTTTGAGGGTGTTAACAACAACCTTTCTAACACCTATATTTATCACTTTTTTAACACCCCAATTTGGGCAATAATTGTCCATTTTATTTCTACTTCCAAGTCCCAACGTTCATCTCTCTTGTGACTATCATCCTTCCTCCCGGTGACTGTTCTCCTTCTTTCTCCGAGGCTCCCGGCCAGTGGACTGTTCTCCACGTTTGTCTCCTCTTCCCCCAAATTCTCTTCACTTATTTGTATAGGCGTAGAGCAAAATCTAGCTTGAGGTGTTTTCCTGCACAAAAAGATATACATATGGTATATCAATTGTTCTTCGCCATGACTAGTACTACGGAAGCATATGGATATTTAATATCCACGAAGTATTAGATTAGCAATGCAAAACTGGTGAATTTCATGGTAGTATTTGACGCTCAGTGCTCATCCCAATCTTTCATGTATGTTTTACTTTCTAACCATCCAATGATTAAACTTTAGTCCACTATTTATATGAGGATATTTTTGTCAATTTAAGTGAAAACACTTCCGATCTATTACTAACATTTTATTTTTCTAACTCTTCCAAACAATGTAAGATTATGCTAAACACTTACACTTATCTTCCCTTCCGGGCCGCCAACAACACTTACTAATTTAAAAATGCATTTATATTTACTTTCGAATTACCAATTGGTCTCCCAAAACTGAATGAATTGATTTTTGTAATAGTCAATTAGCGAAACACTTAAATCCTATGAGCTCGATCTGACCTCATAAGGTAGATTTTTAATATTACCATGTTTTCTCTTTGTCACATTCTAAAGATTAGGGTGCCTCACATGCGCATGCTGCATTGAATTTGTGAACATTAGAAACAAAAAGTGATAGTAACATCGAAGATAAGTTGGCAAAGTCTCGATTGCCATGATTTGATCACGTGCATAAAAAATTGAATGATGACAAAGTAGATGAGGAGAGAGCTTGGTATAAGTGGCAAGGAAGAAAATTACCTAAAAGATCTGAATTAGAGGAATCAAGAATGATGTGGTATTTATTGTAAAAAATTCTTGATGTACACGTTCTTATACACACCAGTACACCTCCGTGTCTGTGAGAGATTGTTTTTGGGCTCACAGACAAATAAAACAGGCTTGTTTTGTCTGTGGAAAATTCTACAGACAAAACAAGTCAATTTTTTTCTATTGATTGGAATTCACAGGCAAAAAAACTCTCACAAACATGGAAGTGTACTGATGTGTATAAGAACATGTACAAAAAGAAATTTTTGATTTATTGTAGTCTTGTTGGCTTGTAAATGGGGAGCAGTGATGCAAAAATCTGGCTCAGTAAACTAAACGACGTATTCTATTTTTACTGCGTGGTTTGCCCCCACGCCATTATTCACTACAAGAAATCAGAACGACATCTCTTCCTTCCTTTTTAACTTAAGAAGCTTTTCACTTTTCACCTTCGCATTCTATTTGATCTTCCCCCTCATTCTGGTCTATATATTTTTTTCTCTTTACTTTCTTCCCTTCCTACTCTTCACAATATAGTACATATATACGTCGTTTTCCTTAGTCGCATCATCTTTGCACTTTCATGCTTTTGTGGTTTTGCCTTTGAGACATAAACTCTGTTTTCTGGTTGACTTCAGTCAACCTAAGTGCTGCAGGTCCTTTACCTTCTTGGTCATAAATTTATAATCTCCTTGCTTTTTTTTTTTTTCTGTACGGATTTTCCCTCTCCTTTGGGTTTGCTCCATATTAAAGGCAAGAAAGATCCCACTTTTTCTTTTAAGGTTATGGAATGTTAGTTTGATCTTCATTGTTTCTTCCAGGAATTATGGAAGCTGCTCAGAAACGTGCAGAGAAGAAGCGCCAAGGGCAAGGCCTGATAGATGCTGTGTTTTCTTGGTCCTTGAGAGATGTCATGAATGAAAATCTATTGAAAGACAAGGTTTGATTCTTTTCACTTCTTTTCCTAAACAGGAGGCAAACATAATTTTTCTTTAATAGAAATATGAATCCAAGGGCAAAGGCAGCCTTGGTGCACTTGGTACGGTGTTGGTGTGTGATCGAGAGTTCACGGGTTGTAGTGAGATCCTTCCCCGATCTCTCGGGGCGGCACTTCCCCGAATTCTCGGGTTGGTGTGCACTGATCTGACCTTTGCCCTTGGAGTATTGGCTCTTCCCCGAGAATTGTCAATGTGCACCGACACTATGTAGCACGGAAACTTTTGTGGAAGAACACGTTTCCGTTTCGGAAACTCTACGGAAACTCTTTTGAAACTCATGGAATACTTTCAGGTCAAAGAAATTCCAAATAACTTCATGTCAACGACTCAATACCGGAACTCATTCGTGTATCCACTCCTGGAAGAGACAAGAGCTGATTTGGTCTCCAACCTGAAAAGCTCACTCAGGACAGCCCCTTGTTGTGAGGTCCTAGACGTGAAAATCTCAAAGGGTTTCAAGCCTCCCAAGGACTTACTTTACACCATTCGAGCTAAGAACACAACTGACAGGGAGGGCAGTTTCTTTAATGATCATGATGAGGGTGTACAGCACCTGCCCTACAATCCAGAGGTAGGTGACCTTATTGCCTTCTCTGATATAAGGCCGAGGAGGATTGAGGATCTCAACCGGCCGAAGCTGTCCTATCTCTTGGCGGTGGTTCAAGGCCGGAATGGCGGCGGTTCTTCGTCGACGTTTCCAGTCTTGGCTTCTTTACCAATTGACTTCCGGAAAGGGGACGCTTTGAATGGGTTCAAAAGAGATAAGCTTTTTGCTGTTTATCTTACGAGCTTGACTACAAATAATCGGATTTGGAAGTCTCTGCACATTGACGAGGAAGCTGCCAACTTTAATATCATCAGAAACGTCCTCCAAATCAATCCCAATGTTAGTCACACTATTTCACTAATACATACGTAGTACAAAGTATTTACAAGTACAAGAAATTGATCTAATTGGACCAAAATATATAAAGTTCAAAAATACTGAGTAGGATTTAGTATACACTTCGTAGTCTCATTAATAAAAGAATAACATGATTACATGAATACAACTTTCTAAAGTAAGAGTGAATAAGTATCTTATATGGTTGATATTGAATTGATAAAGTAAAAATAAAGTAAGAATGATTTGGAGCGAATCAAATTCTACCAAATTTGGAATGAGACAATTTTAGTAAGACGGACCGAAAAAATAAAATGGGACAATTTAACGGACGGAGGGAATATTTAAAAACTATCAATGTTTTAGTTTTATTTAGAAAATTTTCTATGTAATTATTTAATACATGCTTTGTGATTATTTCCTATTTTAGAACGATTTTAACTCTTAATAGAAGTAATAAATATAAATAAAAAGGAACATACTATTTCATTTAGCCTTAACATACGCAACTGTTAGTAGTTCTTACAAACACAAAGGAAGACAAAAGTGCTAAGAATTAATCCATTGTCCCCCCAAAAGTGCTGTAAAATAATGAAAGAATGTGATGGGGAACTGAATTCTAGTGACTAGCTCATCCAAAATTGGGCAATCCATAAAACCCTCTAAAATAAACCGGAAAATGTACTAAAACCGACCCAGACCCTATATATTGTGAAAACTAGCCCCGGAAGTGACCAGGACTAAAGACTGGGTCACGGGTTAACCCGAACCCGGTTGGTTAATCCGATCAACGCCGGACAACCTGATCAACGTAGACCCGACCCGACCCGACATCCTTTCTAACCAAGAAAATTGGGTCAACGCCAGACAACCCGATCAACATAGACCCGACCTGGTTTTTTTTAGCACAGATGCGGGCCGGATTTTCCCTGGTCAACTGGGGTTTTCCGGTTTTTTGTAACTTTGAGGTTTTTAACTAAGCGAAACGGGTTTTAATCTGACTTGCCGGGTTTTGGGTTGACTTGGCCGGTCCGAGTTAGTTTTTTAAACATAGCTAAATAACTAAATAATATAATTGATGTGAAAAGGAAAAAATGAGGTTTTAGAATATCAGGGGTGTGCGCATTATATAATTATTATTATGAAGAATATAGTTATTTTATACAAAGTAAATCACTTTAATATATAGTTTTTTTTGCCATCACTTTAATATATAGTTATGTGCTTATTAATGCTACCTTTGTCTCAAATTTATAGTAATATCTTAAAAAATGTGAAAATATCCCTTTACTTCTAAAATGGATAGGTGAAGATACACCCCTAAATAATATGTAAATTTACTTAAAAATATTCCTAATATTATTAAACAGTAGTTATGTGCTTATTAATGCTACCTTTGTCTCAAATTTATAGTAATATCTTAAAAAATGTGAAAATATCCCTTTACTTCTAAAATGGATAGGTGAAGATACACCCCTAAATATCCCTAATATTATTAAAAAGTAGTAAAATTTACACTTATTGACTCTAGATAAAAAAAATTATAAATCTAAAAATCCAATTTGAAAAACAACATAATTAAAGAGTTAAAATAAAGATTTATTTTCATGTTAAACTCTTTAATTTTAAATTGCAAAATTATTATTTTTTCCTTGTAAACGAAGCAGTTCAAATTCATAAAGACTACGTATTAATTTCAAACACATCTATTAACACCCTATCGAAAGAATAAAAATATATTGTAGAATTTTGATACAATTTTTATACCAACAATATTAAATTGTGATATACAAATAATAAAAGAGGAATTTGACACAAGTAGTTTTTTTTTCAATTTTGAATTTAAAATTTTAGAAATTCATTAATATTACACTTTAAAATGTGGTGGACAAAAATATTATCTAGTAAATATTAATGATTATCATTGTGTTCAAAGTTAGTCATAGTCACTAACAGTTACTAGGTAATTTTTTTGTCCACCACATTTTTATTGACAATGACGAATCGATGGAAAATTATGAATGATGACCGGATCCAGACGAAGTGTCTGGTCATGAGGAAGAGTGTTTGAAGTCCCACAACAAAAAATTATGAAGTAATAAATTGTTGTACGGTATAAAAATTTGGGCTACTCCTCTTAGGTTGAACTTTTAGTATAGAACTTCAACTCTTAATAAAATACTACGTACTTGTTTCTTATGTTTTAGGGAAAACTGTCAAATAGGTCCTCGAACTTTCATAAAAAAGTCAATTAAGTCCTTCTATAGGAGACTCTGTCCGGTCATCGCGATTTGGGGCGGTTCCCGGTGGAATTTTTTGATGAAATTTTTAGAGCATCTTGTTCATCAAGTCTAGTTTACTCATACCAAATTTCAGCTAAAATTTTAATCGGGAGCACATTCAAATGAATTCGAGAACGCAAAAATGCGCAATTATCTTCAAGAATTAATTTGAATGTGTTCCCGATTGAATTTTTAGCTGAAATTTGGTATGAGTAAACTAGACTTGGTGAATAAGATGCTCAAAAAGTTTTATCAAAAAACTCCATCGGGATCGGAACTGCCCCAAATCGCGACGGCCGGACAGAACTTCCTATAGAAGGACTTAATTGACCTTTTTATGAAAGTTCGAGGACCTATTTGACAGTTTTCCCTATGTTTTATGTGATATAAACCTACCCTCATGATTCATTTTGGTATCTTTTAACTGATATTCAAACATTGTGACAGGATGAAGGAAACTGTGCACTCTGCACCCATGAAGGAATGAATCTAAGGAATGTCAGGGAAGCCATTCAACCATTTGGCTTGGATAACTCCCAGGAAGAAGCAGTTTTGAGCTGCGTAAAAGCCAGCCAATGTGATCACCAAAACACAGTGAAGTTAATATGGGGTCCACCGGGGACGGGTAAAACAAAGACGGTTGCATCCTTGTTATCTGTCCTGTTCGACATGAAAGTCAGAACGTTAACTTGTGCTCCCACAAACGTCGCAATTATCGGAGTCGCAAAGCGGTTGTTGGAGCTGATAGGTGGCAATCTCCAATATGACACTTATGGGTTAGGAGACATTGTCGTGTTTGGTAACGGGGAAAGGATGAAGGTGGATGACCATGATAATCTTCATGATGTTTTCTTGAACCACCGCGTAGCTGCTCTTGGGAAGTGTTTGTCACCGTTGGTGGGTTGGCAGTCAAGTTTGAACTGGATAATATGCTTGCTAGAAGAGCCTGAAGGGGAATATGAGAAGTACTTGCAGAAGATAAGAGGAAAGAATAATGAAAGCTCTGATGATGATGATGATGGGGGGTTGGAATCCGAAAGCTCTGATAATGACGACGACGAAAGTGATAGTGATGAGGAGGGATATGTCACAAATGAAGTCATGAGAAAGACCAAGGGAAGTCAGCATTTCAGCAAGCTTCTTGTGCTTCAGACCTTAAGGGTACGTTTGGATCCTAAAATGGGTTACTTTGGGATGTGAAAAATAGTGTCAATTAGTATGTGTTCTTATTGGGAGTGCTTATTTGGTTTTCCCTTAAAATATACTCATTGGATAACATAATGCCATTCTTAATGCCTCTTTGTTTTCATCAATTGTTATCTTTTCAGTCTTATTGACTACTTTTCTACTTAGTTTTTAAATTTTACTTGTCATAATAATGAAAAAGTAAGACTTGATGTAATTTTTATTACTGTATCGACAGATTTGGCTCAAGATCATGGGGAAAATAGCCCTAAAAAGGAGTAAACTAATCTCTAAATGCACAAATAGAACCATATTATCTATCTTTCCAAAATAGGATTAAAGTGTACTCGATCTTCTCATTCTACCCTTACCAAAACAATTTTTTTTTGTTTTTATTAATTTCATTTGATATTTATTTTCGTGTTTTTTATTTTTACAATATTACTATAAATAAAATTATTTTATTATGTTTATGTTTTAATTATTAATGAAATATGAATTGTATTAAAAAAAGCAAGGTAAGATTGGAAAGGTAGTCCTATTGAGGGAATTTTAAAGTTATACTCCTATTCTTGCAATTAAACTTTCATTTACTTTTATTTGGGGAATTCTCTGAAGATGGTTTTAGCTTTTCATTTGGGGAAGGTATTAATTTTTCATGTTATTAATATACTGCAGTAGTATTCTCTGGTCACTTAAAACTTAGACATTTAATCATCTTTGACTTTCTTAATCAATGATATTAAATTTTGACCACTAACTTTAATCATATGCATAATTATTTATCATATGAAAATGATATATTTAAAAAAATACTCTCATATGATTAAGTTAGTGGTCAAAATTTTAGTGGTCATAAATATAACAGTTCTAAGAATAAGGCGAGGGAGTGTTTTTATAAGGATACATAAGAATAAGATTTAATATATGTATTCCATATGACATTTTTTGCTTATATCAGTTAGCTGACTTTCTCAATTTTATTTTCCTCTTCTTTGCTGACTAACATCTCTTGTATTTCCCTGGTGCAAATGGATGCTAAAGGAATTGAAGAAAAAGGCGAAAGATGAATCTTCTTCTCAAAGGAGAGTGACTGTTGATGAGGGGATACAGGTTTTGACATTTGAAGAGTTCATTCTGAAGCAGTATAAAATGTTAACAGATCAATTGGACTTTTGTATGAAGACTCTCTACACTCATTTGCCCACATCTTATGTCCCATTGAACGTGGCGAAGAAGATGCTTATTGCACTTGGAGTGCTCCAAACTCTTGACAATTTGCTGAAAAAAGCTGTTGAAACTTGTGGAGGAAATCTAAGAGATTGGTTCAATGGAAAAGACATGCCTTTTAGTGCTTGGGAGAAGCAATTCAAGGTATTGCAGACTACAAAAACAGAATGTGTTTCTTTACTTAAACTTCTCCAAGGCACCATTTCTCTGCCATGTTTTTCTGAAAGCTATCAAATTAGAAGCTTTTGTCTAAAAAACGCGGTCTTGATTTTCTCCACTGTCTCAAGCTCATCTGAACTGCACACTGAAGGGAATGTTCCTATAGAGCTTTTGGTTATTGATGAAGCTGCACAGCTTAAAGAATGTGAATCCACTATCCCGCTGCAGCTTCCCGGCCTAAGACATGCCATGCTCATCGGAGATGAGAAACAACTTCCAGCAATGGTTCAAAGCAATATATGTGAGAAGGCAGAGTTTGGGAGGAGTTTGTTTGAACGGTTAGTTAAATTAGGACACAAGAGGCATCTCCTCAATGTTCAGTATAGAATGCATCCCTCTATTAGTTTGTTCCCAAACAATCAGTTTTATGAAAAGAAGGTGATGAATGGGCCTAATGTCACAAAGGAAGGATTCGAGAAGCGGTTTCTCAAAGGAGAAATGTTTGGACCGTTTTCTTTCATTGACATTCGAGGAGGAAGAGAGGAACAGGACGTCAAACATAGCAGTAAAAACATGGTTGAAGTCTCTGCAGTTGCTGAAATTGTTGCTATGCTTTATAAAGGTTCTCTTATTTCTCTTTTTTCTTTCATTCTTTTAAAGAATACTTGTGTTTGTTACTTACTTTTTTTGTTGCATGGATTTAGAGTGTGTAGCTTCAAAACAAAAGGTGCATGTTGGCTGCATTTCCCCTTACAAAGCTCAGGTTTTCGCAATCCAACAGAAGCTCGGGAAGAAATATAGCACAGATGTTGACAGTGATTTCTGTGTGAATGTGAGATCTGTTGATGGGTTTCAAGGTGGCGAAGAGGATGTTATCATAATATCTACTGTGCGGTCTAACGGAAGGGGAGCCGTTGGATTCTTGTCCAACTTGCAACGCACGAATGTGGTTCTTACTCGAGCAAGGTATTCTACCGTTTCATCAGATGTTTTGCACCTTACATCGGCCAAATATATAGAAAATGAATAGGATTAATAATACTGTATCAAACTTGCCTATCTATTGAATCCAATCTTTTGGTAAAATTTGGCCCAAATGTTTTCTGGTGAATACAAACCCACATATATAGGACTACTATAGAGTATAGACTACTTCTATAATGTAATCCCAAGTCATAATAGAATAAATTAAACCATATAAGATATGAACTTAACCTTATTGCATAGGCCAAAAAGTTGAGATTCATATCAGATATATTGTGGAGTCCTTATATGTTTGTCTTGAATATTTTTTGTTGTTGTTGATCTTGTTATAGGTATTGCTTATGGGTAGTAGGCAATAGCTCTACATTGATCAATAGCGGGTCAGTTTGGAGGGACTTGGTGGTGGATTCTAAGGCCAGAGGGTGCTATTATGATGCCTGCAGTGACAAGAACTTGGAAAAAGCTATTGCAGATGCATCTGATGATCTTGCAAGTAAACTATCATCAATGAGTCTTAATGATAGGTTTGGATCTTCTTCTACATCTAGGTGAGTCTATACTGTACAAACATCACATTTTTGCTTTATTAAATTTGATTACTGTTTTGTGGGAAACAACAAAATTCATAAACTTGGCATTCATATCAGGAAAGGGATGTTTTCCAGAAGAACATAGCTCACCTTGGATGGTCAGGTTCAGGTTTCAATTCTAAGCTCCAACTTCAGACCAGAAGATGCTCCAAGAAGAATGATCTGCTTTGCTTAAGCTGCCGTTTCTGCTAAATGCTTCTTTTGAGTTTTCTTTTGGTGAACAATAGCCAAGAGGTCCAAGACAACATTGTCTTTTCATTGTATTCTACCATGATCATTCCTTTTGAGTAATGCTTGAGAAGCTAAACTCCAACCTATTAAAGAAGAATTGAGTGCTTATATCCATGACTACTTATTTTGATTTGACAATGATGAAATTGTTAGCAGATCCATCTATATTTCATAAAGGTGGCTTATCCTCTTACTCAACACGAACGCTATACTAATAGTCTAATAGACTACCTACAATTTTATGAGAGTATTAGTTTGGGGCTAAACCCAAAAATAATTCATAAAATTTTGAGTTTTGAAAATCTGAGAATGGAAGAAGGTTCATTATACTAATTCTGAGTTGAGTATTTGATAGTTTGGGTTTGATTGGAGTTCGAGTAGGATAAGATAAATCTTGTACGATATATCATTACATTTCTCTTTTTGTAGTTTAAAAAAGCAGTTTTCAAACAAAATTATCGCAAACACAAGGTACATACTAGTTCAGTTTATTCGGTTGCAAAAACCAATATAAATTAAATCTGTAGTATATATCATCATCATTCAATAAATTAAATTGAAACATACATATACAGAGGAAACTTCATGTCAGGCCGGTCTGACGGGCTGCTCCGTCCGGCCGAGCCCGTTTGGGCACCTTCCCGGTGGAATTTTTTGATGAAATTTTTTGAGCATGTTCCTCATCAAGTCTAGTTTGTCCATACCAAATTTCAGCTCAAAATTCGATCGGGAAGGCATTCAAATTATTTTTTGAAGTTGACTGCAGTTTTATATGTATATTTTGACGCAGTCAACTTCAAAAAATGATTTGAATGCCTTCCCGATAGAATTTTGAGCTGAAATTTGGTATGGACAAACTAGACTTGATGAGGAACATGCTCAAAAAGTTTCATAAAAAAATTTCACCGGAAAGGTTCCCAAACGGGCTCTGCCAGACGGAGCAGCCCGTCAGGCCGGCCTGATGAGAAGAGCACTCCATACATACATACATACATACATACATACATACATACATACATACATACATACATACATACATACATACAGCCGCGGATCTAGGCATCGGCACTCAGTATAATACTCTATTGTACCGGTGGGCGTAGCTCAACTGGTAGCAAGGGAGTGCCACAAGGGTTAGGTCTCGGTTTCGAATCCCGTCAACTGCGATGAGGGGTTACTATGCTGAAAAATGCATAGGGCCTCTGCAAGTACCGAGGACAGAGCCTCACTCTCTATCTGTCGGGTTGTGATTATAGTCCAATTTACATCCTCCCATCGTGTCATCCGGCCGGTGTTGGGGGCCCTCAGGGATGGGGTGTCATCCTTTTTTTATAATACTCTATTGTTTCTCTAAAATGTTGTCATTATTGTTTTTTATCAATCAAGTTAAATTTTTAACAATAGTATATTTTTATAGGAAATAATTTACAATATAAAAATGATAAGACAATGTTTTTCATTAATTTTTTATTTTTATAAAAGTATAGAAATTTATCATTTTATAATTTTTATGAAATTATTATAATTTACAATATAATTTTAACTCAATCGAACGAACACATTAAACTACATGTTTAAGTGTATAACTAACATTATATTCGTATATTTAGTTGTCGATATGTATCCAGTTCATAAGAGAAAAAACTATAATTACCTTTGTAGTTTAAATGCTACTAGTATATAAATTGAATTACTACCGAATAGAATATAGACATGTTAAAATAATACTCCTTCCATCCCGAATTGTAAGACACTTAACGATTTACGATATTTGACAGATGATAAAGCAAATGAATCCATGTCCGCACTCAAATTATTTTTAGAAAAATAGAATTACATATTCAAAAAATACATTAAAAGCTTTACAAAGTCGCAAAAACCAGAATCAAATTTGATAAAAATTTGATATATAAAGTAAGAAATTAAGAGTGATTTGTGTTGACCAAGTGAATAAGAAAGATATCTTACAAAATGAGATTATAAAGTAACAAATTTGGAGTAATAATGATTTAATAAATGTTGATTACGTTTAATAAATGGGTGGACCGGTGGAGAATTTTTAATTTAAAGATATTTGACGTACCTAACTTCCATCCCATTCGCTTCACTTATTTGGAGTAAAAAGGCAAATAAAGAAGGCCGATATAGCATATCAGTGTAGCACTTAAAAAATGAAATTTCACGTGTAGCTTTGAGCAATTTCGAACCCCCGACATGCAGCATATCAAGAAACTTAAATCTACCAATACTACCACATAGGCTAACAACTCTTTTTGCGGTGTAGCCTATGCTTACACTGATCATAGTGTACGTCGCCCCTGCATACATACAAGACCGATCAATATAACTACATTATTATATAGGTATTAAATGTGTAAATGGCTGAATGCATTTATAAACTAAACTAAATATAACACAAAAATTAATTTTCTAGGACAAGAAATAAAAAAACTATCATTGATATTTGGATTAATTAGGATTAATGCTTAACAACTAACAAATAAAATATAATTTCTTATTTTAATTAATTAGTTTGATTCATTCGGTTTGATTCGGTGTTGAAGGGAAAAATGATAACCTAACCAAACAATTGCGATTCGATTCAGGTTTTTTATATTCGGGTTCAGTGTTTTAGCAGTTCATTTTTATTTGATTGCGATTAGGTTTATTTTGATTCGGTTTTCGATTCACGGACTCAACCCTACTACATATGATAACACAAATAATAATCTCCAAATAAGTCACCAACTATTCAAATTCAAACAACATCATTTATCTTAAATTCCTAATAGTAGAACTATATATTGTGTAATAAGGCACCCTACATATATCAATTAATAATACTCATGTACTCCCTCCGTTCTTTATTATCTGTCCCGCTAGCCTTGGGCACGGGTTTTAATAGAAAAATAGTAAGGTAAATGTAGAGTGTGTAGGGTAAATGATAAAGTAGGAAAGATAGTATATTAAAAAGAGTAAAGTGGTGATAAAGTGATGATAAAGTAGGAAAGAGAGTATATTAAGTAGAGTAAAGTTATGATAAAGTAGGAAAGAGAAAGTAGTTTGTAAAAAGTAAGAGGGGTAAAAGTAAAAAAGTGGGGGTATTTTATAAAAAACTTTCCTAAAATAGAAAGAGAGACAAATAATAAAAAACGTCCCAAAATGGAATGCGAGACAGATAATAAAGAACGGAGGGAGTATATATAATAATATATTAAAAGTAAGAGCTTCATTCAAATTTTGACCTCTTTGCGAGTTTGTGTTGGGTTATTGATATATATACGGCCATTAGTTAGCTTAAATTTTCAAGTTCTGTCTGATTATTTCTAGGGGATCTTTCGCATATGGTTCAAAAAGTAGAAATAATCACTTTTTTCAATTTTAGAATTTATTTCAAAAATAGACCAATTCAAGTTTTGTTTTCAAAACTAGACTCTAAGCGGCTGAGCCTTAACACACAACTAACGGAAGCATTGAACGGTTATGCGTTAGCTTGCCAACATGCAACTAAATGATAGAATGTTATAAAATGTAAAGAACTTCTACATATTGAGAACACATTTTCTAAACAATCTATAATACTGTTAAAATAGCAAAAATTTATATTAAAAGAATGAAACAAAATACAAAAACCTATAAGGGGGGTTTTCTTTTTCTAATATAAAAACTGGAACTCAAAACCATAAACATTATAAAACGTTAAAAAAATAGAAAAAATCATGAAGTGTAAAAAATATAATTAATTAATACCATAAGCACAAAATATGGATTTCATAATAAAAATTTATTAAAAAATATATAATAAATATAAAATTGATAACTAAAAGTCTAGTAATTAGTTTTAAAATGAAAAGAAATCTGGTTAATAAACTAAATTTAAAAAACGAAAAATGGTGTGAAAACTTTATTAATATTAAAAAACGTTTGAAAAATTGTGAAATTGCAAAAATTTTACTACCTCCGTTCTTAAATAAATGCAACACTTTGACTTTTACACTATTCACATGTTCTACTTTGACTACGTTTTATTTATTAATGTAATAATATTTTTTATGAAAAAAATATTTTTAAACTTGTCTCATTGTAAACTTTTATAATCTAATTTTTTAATTTTTTTCTAATACAAAATCATATATATATTAATGGTCAAAGTTGTGTCTTGGCAAGTGTGAAATGTTGACCGTTGCATTTATTTAAGAACGGAGGAAGTATTTTTAAAGCACTTAAAATAACTTTCAAAATGTTAAAACTCCACAAACATGTATAAAAAATTAAAAATAAAAACAGTAAAAATATAAGAAAGTTGAAAATATCACAAAGTATGATTTTTAATAATTTTGTTAAAAATCATATATGTTTATTTTTTTTTTTTGCAATTTTTCATGTAGTTGTTGATATTCAGAAATCAATATTTATCATTTTAGGTGATTTTTTATCAATACATGATTTTTTTATTCAAGAGAAGTAGCAAAGATAAGTAGAAGTTAAACCTAAATAAACATCTAAAATCAAATTCAATTATAATAAGCAACAATAAGCAACACAATTCAACAATATAAAACACAATGCAACAATAACAAGAAACACATATATATAATGCAACAAAAAGCAACAAAAAATAAAATATAAAACTATCACAATAAATATATAATTAAATTTATTACATTTATCCAGTATGTTTATTTGGATTTGCTTCTCATCATTTCTTCTTTTTATGCATTTTCACATATACTTTCGGCTCTCATCTTCTTTTCCTCATTGATCCTCTCAGTGCTTCATGTGTTTCTTTTTCTTTTATGCATCTGCAATAAAAATACATTCACTATATTATATGACAAAATAAAATAAGCAATTGTGGCATATCATATTAATAGTCTATAACAATTCACTAGGACACTAGGAAGTGATTAATTATTAGTTTTTCTTCTTCTGTAACAAATCTCACCAAAGTATGCAATAAAAATGAAATTACTATTTAAAATAACCTATAATAATATCTATAATTACAAGGTCTAACTTCCCTCAAAATTTCCATGTATCTTTAACAAAACCTGTTCAACTCTAAACAAGGGCAAGATTCCTCTGAAATGAGGAGCAAAAGTAAAATAGATATTTCATGACAAATGGGTAAACTATGTTGGATTTTCAAATGAAATCCAAACTGTAATTCTACAAATGAATCCAACATTAACAAACATGCTAACATTCATAAGGATTTCAGTTGAGTACAAAGTTTACATCAAACCAAGTCCAATATGAAGAATATATAATACTCCGTAATAGCCTATAATAAAGTTATCCCACCACATTTACGATTCAGGTTTTTTTTAAAAAGACACTCAACTGATTGAGTAAGGAAATTGTGTTTCTACCTCTCAGTGCACTATGCAAATTAAAATATGATTGACATAAAGCATAAATGGCTTTGACTAACATAATTGACCATTAGGGTAGCTTGGGGTATACTGGTACAGGACCAAAGAGCAGCCACGTTTTGACTATTAATGAGTAAAGTCTCTGGAAAGACTATCAAAACCTTCTGTCAGGTTAGTTTTCGAGTCAATATCATCTTCTCCCTTGCCTTCCTGCCACAACTCTTAACAATTCTTCACATATAATCCATTTATATACTGAATAAGCCAAGAGAACTCAATCAACGTAAGTAGTGGAATGAAGGTGCAAATAATTTAGTTTTCCTAGTAGATCTTAACACCTAAGAATTGATTTTCATAAAAATGCATTACCAACTTAAACCACCCTACTCGAGATTGATAAAATCTAAGCATCTAACATAAAGGTAACTTTATGTGGAATCAATGAGTTCCAACTGTTGGGGGTTTAGTTCATGTATAGAGAAATTTTGGCTAATGTCTATGCTACAGAACATCCAGATATTTCTGTTAAGCATAACAACAGTTAAAAACATCATTTGTGAATTTATATTTCAGAAAAACAGTAGCACCTGGATCAAGATATAAATCAACGCAAATCAAAATTGAGAAAATTGAGTCAACATGATAGTGTAAACCACAAGTGAAACTTAGATAGAAGGTAATCCACCACATCTCAATTCAAAATCATAAGAGAAAGTCAAATTTAAAAATCGAGATGTAACAGTAATGAAAAAAAGTAAAGTTTCGTCAAAGAGATGCTTAATCACCACAGTCGGTGTTAGGACATTCCTTACCAAGTCGTAGGACCTTTTTAGAATCGTCAACCTCATAGAATTGCAATCCGATGAGCTTAATCTTGTGTTTTTTCACACCACCGTGGAGGAAGATTACGAGCCAGAGTTCGAACTGTCTCTGGATTTAGTAGCACAGAGGGTGCGGCCGTCATCGAGCTTCTTCCTCGCGAAGAGGTCTGGCCTGGTCCTCTTGAGCATCGAGATTGCGTGAACTGTTTTGAATTTGGATTTGGGGATGCGGTGGTTTTGATTTTGGAGCCTAGGAAGATGAAATACAAAAATACGAGAAGCCTATTAGTGAAAAGAGGAAAGTTAAAATTGGAAAAAAAAAATTACGCCAAGCCATAAATGAAATTGAGAACATATTAATGGTCTTCACGGGTAATTTGCACTTATTTCTAATTGTACCACCAAAAGAGTAAAAATGAGACTTATAATAAGATGTTGGTGATAGCGATTACCCCAAGTCACTGGAAAAAAGGGCAATTCTATTCACACTCTCCAAATTGCTATCTACAACCATTAAATTAAATATTAATAAATATAAATAACTCAAATATCTAAAGTACCCTTAACCATCGTCGTGGGCGGCACTAAATCGTTACCATCGTTCTCGTCGGCACTAAATCGTTCCTTGACAAGCACAAAGCGAGAATCCAATATTCACCATTACAAAAAATCATTTAAGGGCATGTTCTTTGAATCGATGGTCTGACTGAAATAATTAGGATTTGGAATTTTCTTGAATCTAATGGACGGTTGTTACCCTAATTTCATAGAGATCAGAATTTTGTTAAATTTTACATCCTCATTGGATTTGATCAAACCAACCATCAATATAACTCCTCGGTATTTCATTGTTACTTTAAATCAATATTAAAATATTGGAGAACAATCGACTAAAATACAATTGAAATTGAAAAATTACCTCGTAGCAGGTTTTATATTTATATATACAAGGCCAGTGGGAGGGGATAAAGATGAGAAGGAAAGAAAAGGAGTTTGCTATTATGAGGATGGAGCCAAGTTTTCAAAGATAATGAAGCAAACAGTCATTTGGAAGTATAGTCTAAATCCATTCTTCGTAGATTTGATCTGAGTTGAAGTAGCTCTCACTCCCTCTTAGTATACAGTAGTTATACACTCAGCCAGATGAACGAGTGAATGGAGGCTGTCGATATGATTCATTGAAGCGGAGGATAATATAGGTATTCAAAAAAGTTTTTTAATTTACGTTTAAATGGGGACTGTGAATAGTAAAAGTGTGGTGGCATATAGAATTACCCTGAAAAAAATAGCAAGATAACCCAAGAAAGAGAATACAAGAGATATGTTTAGAGCCCGTTTGGAGACCCCTTTTTTCGGCTTATAAGGCTTATCAGTCAGCTTTTTCACCAAACACGTAATTTTTACTTTCGCGTGCTGAATTGTGTAATAAGCAGAAAAGGTAAGGTTGGAGTTACTTTTCTGGCTGTATTGGCTGAAGTTACTGTAGATGACCATTTTAGCTATTTTTACATGTAATTTTTTCTTTATTTTATTAATAAAATATATTTTTCTAGAATCAGCAGAATCAGCCAAAACAGCCACTTCAGCTAGAACTTCATAAATTTCAGCAGAAACAGCCAAAACAGCCGATTTTCGTGCTACCAAACGGGCTCTTAATAAGCCTGATCCTAAAAGCCCAAGAAGAGAGGAGGCATATTGTAAGATTTGTAACACACGATTTATTAAGACTCAAGCATACTTACATTCCTGTATTCAAATTCTCATATTCATCAATATTCAAAGAATTCTTTCTAATTTATTTATATTACTTCTTGTGCGATCCCAATTCAGTTCAATTCCTTTTATTTCTTTTAGAATTGATTATTTTTGTATAAACATAACATCTTTGGAGTCGATTCATGGTCGGTTTTAGCATTTTGATTCATTTTCTCTTTGAAGTACTGGCCTGAACCCTATTTAAAAAATGAAAAATAGTCGGCACCTATAATGTTTTGTCATTAAGAACCACTTCATATATATATCCTTCATAATATGCAAGTATGCAACTATGCAAGAGCTAAGAATTTTATTATAATAAGGACAAATTTTCGGCACTATAATAAGTTAGAGCTACATATGAATTGAAAAAAAATGGACCATTCTTGGTGTACACAAGATGTACACAAAATGTTTACATTGTCTGTGTATACAGGCAATTTGACATAAAGTTCTGCCCCTTTTTAAACGAATTGCCTGTGTACACAGGCAACTAGGTTACTAGGGCGGTTATGTGTACACCTTGTGTACAACTCATGTACATTTAGAATTTTTCAAACAAATTTTCTAGAAATTTTTCAAACAAATTTTCTAGAAATTTAGAAAAAATGTACAGGGTGTACACAAAGTGTACACCATATAAACCCCCCCAAAAATCCATTTCTCCTCCCCCCCTTCTCTTCACATTCTGTGTTCCTCTCTCTCCCTTCTCTCTTTCCTCTTTACAAAACCCATTCAAAAATCTCAAAAAAAAAAAGAGAGATCATCTTCTCTTCCTCATCTTCTTCTTCTTCCCTTCTTCATCCGTTTTTTCTCTACCTTTTCATATCATTTTTTTTCCATCATCGCACAAAAATAGTTTTTTGTGCAAATTACATGTAAATTGATTACACATACGGCTAAATCATTCATTTGGATATATACATAGACAATTAATGTTTTTGTTCACCCAGACAATTAAAATAGATTACACCGACAACTAAAATTGATCAGACAAATAACTATTGTCTGTGAGCCTCACAACTATTGTTTGTGTGGTAAATATTGTCTGTGTACACAGACAAATAATTGTCTGTGCAACAGAAAAATATTGTTTGTGCACACAGGCACAACACATATATAGATTGATGTGCAAGCTGGTGTCAATGTCAGATGGCTGTCAGTGTACTTTTTACACGAAAATTAATGTTTGTGTACACAGACAACTCTTGTCTTTGCTCACAGGCAACTTCGTACCAATTGTCTGTGACCGATATTTTGTGTACAAGTTGTGTACAACTTGTGTACCCCAACATTTCTGAGAAATTTATATCAAACATTAGTACGTATGTAAAATCCAACATATAACTATTGTTATGTAATATTGTCATTAATAACAGTAATATTGTTATGCTAATGCCTAATATTGCAACAATTTAGACAATAATACCTAAATATTATAATGTTACTCATATTGCGTGAAGAAAAATATAGCAATGCGCGCTGTTTTAAAATTTCAAAACCAATTTACTGATTTTCCCTTAAAAATCCATTCCACTCAGTGACTCAACTTTGGCAACTTGCCAAGTTGAGTGTCGAGGAGTACACGAGTAAAGTTTGGCTCGAATGTTTGAGCTCAAGGCCTTGTGTTCTTTGACTCGTTGTAGCTCCCCTTAATTATGCAATTTCTAAATACAACATGCATGCATAAGGTTGTTTCTTGCTGCTCCCACTCTCTGATAATAATCGATACATTTCATTCTACGTACTAGCGAATGAAGTAGGCAATTACCCGATCTAATTTATGGACAAAATTTTAAAATATAAAAAAAAGACGAAGTATTATCAAGCATCGCAAACTTTAAAAAAGAATCTTTTTCTTTCATTTCACTCACACCTTTAGGCTTTAGCAACCGTTCCAATTAAGTCAAACATGTTGGCCTTCATATTGAAATCAAATCTCATCAAACCTGACTGAACCTGGTCAGTCGCGGATCTAGAAATTGTTATTGTTGGGAGCACCCAAGTTAGGTAAATCCTACCCGAAACACCTCTGCCGACCATAGCGAGTACATATGAATTATTTTGCGGGTTTATGCATCTGCGATGCAATCAAATTACGTTACTAGTTTTATAATGATATTATTTCCCTTCTAGTATCTTTAGAGTTTAGATATTGATTCTATGAGGCACACCCTAAAGAAAGTGAGATAATGACGGTGTTTGAAAAATGGCATTTCAGCTAAAATGTGGTTGTTTGTTCCCTTTTGGCGTTTCCAATAAGTGAAAACATGCACTGTTTGGTAAATACCTTTTCGGCCCTAGCGTTTTTGGACAAAATCGTTGGAATGGAAACGTTACAAAACATCTTCCTGCAATCCGCCAACTTATTCTGTTAGTCAAATTCGATGATTTAATCCACTGATCACTATTGACAACCCGCAAACGTAATCCGCTATCCGTTAATAAATGCCAAACATGTCCAATGCGATTTTATTAAAAATTATAAATGACATTGAGTCACATTAAATTACCAAATATAGTTTGAGACAAATCTAACGAGGCATCTAATGAGACATCTATAAATAAAATACATAGTATGATTGTTTAGAGAAATATATATAGATGGAGAACCTTGCTTTTGACATGGAATTCTTGTGTATTTGAAATAGCCAGTCTGAATTTTTATTTGTTTTATTGTTTATAATCACTTTTGGATTTCAAAATGTTAATATAAGTAAATTATTGCTTCTCAAATAGTAGTACTACTGGTACTTATATTGCTTAGACTTGAGCATAAAAATAGAAGTTTTAAAAAATTGGCTTTCGGATGTGTTGTCCATTTAAAGTAATAAAGTGTTAGAACAAATTGATGGGGCATTCATTTTCTTTGTTGGGGGCACATTCAGTAATTCTTTGTTAAGTACTCTTATAATTTTTTAAAGTAATTGTTGAGAGTTTATTGGGGGCATGTGCCCCCCATTGCTAGTAAGCTAGGTCCGCTTCTACTTGGTTGAATCTGATGAAACCTGATCGAACGGATCGATGGAATAGGTTCGTTGATGAATTCTTCCTCCATTTTTTAATTGTTGCAACATTGTAAATTTTGCATTATACAGATATCTTACTTTGATCTCGATTTTTTGCCAATATATATACCTAGTAATGTGAATTTAAAAAATATCAGTTTTTTATAATGTTTACTTATACGTAATTAAATATAATTATAATAAAATTATGTATTGGGAAACGCGAAACGATGAAAGTCAAATTGTTGAAATTATTGATGAATGGAGATAGTATAACATAAGAAATATATATGGAAAAAGAGAGAAATGAGACATTCATCTTTTCATTGGATAAAAATGAGAATAATTTTCCTCGAGGACAAAAAAAAGATGAGAAAATTGCTATTAGTAAGACTAAATCATACAAAGTTTACAAGTTTAGGACTTAGTAAGGTTTTTTCCATCCGTAGGTTTTATTTAGTTCTGTTTTAAAAAAATTAATTTTTAGTTGCCAGTTTTACCCTCCACTTTAGTCTGCGTATCAAAGACGAATGACTTGGGCAACGACTGAACTCATCCGCAATGACCTTTTCTTCTTCTTTCGCTCTTCGTGTCTGTAATCAACCGAGCTCAAGATCTTCGTCCTTTTATTCATCCGTGATCACTTCTCCAGTTTCAATTGTGCTCGTATGGTCCAAGAATTATTCTGAAGCGCCATTCAATTGTTCATCAAGCTTCATACATTGTGCAAATTTTCTCCACTTTTTGGTATGTTTTATACTCATTTTTTTTTTAAAAAAATTGTTATTGTTTGATGTTTCAAGTATAAACGTATTTCGTTTATATATTATGCATGAGTTCTTTCATCTTCAAGTTTGAATTCTCATTCAGACCTTGAAATTAAAGTTCAGAGTATTTCTCTTCTCTGTTTTTAGTTTCCAATGTTGATTTCCTTTTTTCTACTTCATATAATTCTTTGATTGTCTTACGGTGAACTAGATACAACCGGTTATAGTCCAAGAACTTTCTGAAATGGAGGGTTCAATTGATGCAAATAAAGTGCTCGACAAAAGTCCTCAACCAGAAATCAGTGCAACCCCCGAAAAAGATGGGCTGGTTTGTTTTAACATAACACAACACATATTCTACCCAGGACATGCAACAAGAGTATTTCCCACCCTCTGGGATGACGTTTTACTGATGGAAGAAGAAGATATAACGTCTGTTGGGTATATTACCCCGGCCCATTACTGTTTAGAGGCCCGAGGCATCACCCGGTATGGAGCCCAGTCGGTGAGGCCCGTTTTAGGCCTACCCGACCCTTTTCGGCCCATTTAGGCCTGCTCCGGCCCATTAGTGCCTTCTCGGCCCGTTAGGCCCGTTGGCCCATTGAAACCCCTCCCCCATTTCCTATAAATAGGGAGGAGGGCTCCCATTTGAGGGGATCGGATTTTTGGCTCTTCTCCTCCCTCCCTGCCTATTCTTCTTCATCTTGTTAGATTAGAGTAGCTCAAGCTCCATTAATGGAAGCTGAAAATATATCATGTAAATGGTGAGGAGAGTATATCAATGAAAAGAGCGGGCTTGGACGTTAGCCTAAAAAGTCCCGTGGTTTTCTCTCTTTCCGGGTTTCCACGTCAAAATAGCTAGTTCATACACTTCTTTATATATTTATTCACTTTTATACCGAATCCATCGTCCTTAATATCCCAAGTTTATGTTGGGCTTCCGCATCTACGGGACAAAACCTCAACAACGTCGTTGGTTCAAACCTGGGGATACTGCCTTGTGGGACGCTTTACTGGAAACTTCCCAGGTCTTAAAATTGTTAACAGTTTAGTATCGTCGTGGGGAGTCATTTGTACTTGCAGGAATCCTATCCCAATTCGTAGTTCTCAGTTTGATAATATTTATGGATTCAGCTTTTTTCTTCATTGAATAACATTTATAAGACTTATACTTTTTTCTCTCTCTATTCGTAACTGCCATGGTTTGTTGGCATTGTAATGTATGTTAAGTGTCATCGTTTTTGGTGTTTTAGTTTACTAGTATTCCACCCGTGCGTTGCACGGGATGTAATATAAATATTATGAATATTACTCTCTCCGTCCCATTTAAAAGTTCTCGTACATTATTCTTCGGTCAATGTGCATTGTTCTTAATCTTTTACTTTATATATCGAAAGTATGAAATTATATTATTTTTTGCAGGTTTTGTAGCGGTTTTAATGTAGTTTCTGAATATGTAAATTTTATTTACTAAAAATAATTCTATTAATGACAGAAATCAGTTAACTCTATGGTCAGTCAAACATCGTAAATCGTGTGGGAACCTTAAAGTGGAACGGAGGGAGTAATATATAAGTACATTTATACATTACATTTTTATCACATTAGAGGTTTAATAAGAAAACATATAATAAATTAATGATGATCTGACTTTTTTCCCAGGAGGCTGAGGAGACCCCGATTAAGGATGTTTTTACTTGGACTGTAATTTGTCCCAGACCAGACCAGACCAGACCAGTCCAGACCAGACCAGACCAGACCAGACTTGGATAGTTATAAAAATACAAAGAAACCAGACCTTACCAGACCAGACCAGACCAGTTCAGACCAGACCAGACCAGACCAGACCAGACCAGACCAGCAAATTACAGTCCAAGTAAAAACATCCTAAAGAGCGCTGAAATTTCATGCGAAGATCTTGCATAGGAGGACGAATCGAAGACCAGTGAACTGGATCATTTCCTCTTATCCTCTGTTAGTTTATTCACGTATAATTCGCGTATAATACACTCAAACATATAATTCACGTATAATACTCTCGTTTATGAATTTTTCAAAAAATTCTGAAAAATTCACGTACTTTAAGGATGAAATGTATAATACACGTACCGTACGTATTGATACGTATTTTATTCACGTATAATACTCTCGCTTATGATTTTTTCAGAAAATTCTGAAAAACTCATGTACTTTAAAGATAAAATGTAGGATACTTTAAGTATAATACACGTACCTTATGTATTGATGCATATTTTATTCAAAAACACACACCATTAAATGGAAGCATAATGCAGTGATACAACTGAAATGAAATGTCTAGCTGCTCAATACTACTATTATTTATATTGCTTAAAAAACTTTATGCCTTATATGTTTGTTAATTGTTTAATAGTCATTGCATTTAATAAATTAGCTTCTTAAATTCGTAATCCGTTTCAATATTACTATTGTACTACTACTGTATTACTTTTGTTCTCCACCCATACCAAGACTCCAAAGAGATTGAAAACTGTTGTGGTGGCTCACCAAACTTACGGTCAAAGTAATATCAACTATTCTCTAATAATATCTCTCTACGTCTACTCAAATAGGTCATGCCATTTTTATTACAAATTGTGCCTATGCATTCAAATCCGTATATATGAAAAAAAACTATTCCATACATTTTAAATTGTTGAAGAATGTGGTGCAAATGTTAAATAACTTTTTTATTTCTATCATTAAATTAGTATATAAGACACATATTATATGCCGTATTTTTAAATTGTGAAACGTTTAAAAAATGTCCGTATTTTTATATATTTCACGAACGTATGGAACATATATTAAGCCGTATTTTATATAATTGTATCGTATTATACACGAACGTACGTATTATTGTATTATTCACGAACCATATATTACTAACAAAGCTCTTATCTAGTGACATTGTTTTCAATTTTTTGGATTTTCATCATGGGTGCATATCACGCTCGCGTTATCTAGTATTTCTTAAAACACCTCTTTGTTTAGCACACATATAATTGCTCTAATTAGTTTAGATTTATTAAATGTAGACATCTTCTATTTACTTCTAACACTTGAATGTGAATTTAAATTGTACTTGCATTAAGAGATTTTTTTCTTAAACATTACAATTTAATAAACACCTTTTGGGATGCTTAAATAAAATAAATCTAATAATTTACTAAAATCATTTTTTTTCTACTTGTTTTTGTAGGAATTAAAATTCACACCAATCAACTGATTATTTTAAATTCTAATTTCTAAATAATAGTGTGTTTTCATTATTTTTTCACTTTTGTCTAATCAACATCATATTTGTTAATATATGTTAAAGTATTTGTTCCAAATCTAATCTTTGGGCTACTCTTTATATCAGGTTCACCTTTTAAGATGAAACTCTGGATCTTAATATGATATCAAAATCAAATCTGTCTGTGATTTGGCTGCTTGTTTAGCACCCATGATTAAGGGTAGTTTGTTAAGTGTCTGTTTGGCCCATTATTACACTCGAAAAGCTATAAAATAATAAAATATTATATAAGACTTTGAGTTATTGCTCTATTAGGTTGATTTTTTAGGGTGACACCCTTGTCTTAACAATAGGGCGTACCTCGTCCTTTTCAACCTCCCCATTTAAGTACATTTCTATAAAATTTTGAAATTTAGATTTGGAATCTTCAATATCAATAATATAACCTTTATGATAAAACAATGAAAATAAGAGATGATTGGAAAAGAAGTTTGAAGTATTGGAAAAATCATTTACGTACACACACATATATGTGTGTGAAAATGAATATACCTATGAATGTATGTATATGATACATTGATACCTAATTAATATAAAAAATATCATGTTTAAATAGTGTACATGCCTAAAGAGTATAAAATTTCATTACTAAGGTCACTTTGATTTTTTTTACAGAAAATGAATGAAAAATGGAACTACAACAATAGGATTTTAACTCATCACCTTAATGTGTCAAAAACAACTACTCATCCACATGTTTGCTATTATAAAGTGTTTCGAGCTTCACATGATGTCACACATAAATGGATGGCAGAAGTATGAAAGTATCTTATTCTAAGATGAGTCTAAGCCAATGTAAACACATAAAATTTCCATTTACTTGCTTTTGGATTAAAAAAAGTATCAGGTAGAAGCTTATATCCTATTGAAGTAGGCCCGTCCTCAAAGATTCCTTCAGACTCTTTTCTAATCCGTATCATTAGATGTTCGTACAATACTCTCTTTGATCATATCATCCCATTTTCTTTCATCCATATTGATATATCCACCAAGTGTCATTCTTTTCTTTACATTTCCCGTTACATCATAAAACTTATCGATCTCCTCATCTGTCCAATGAGCGTTCACAAAATAAACCTCAAATTCTTCATCATTAACAATATCCACGGCCCAGTCAATTGATTTGAAGCTCCTCCTATTCACAAAGGCTTCAATAATAGGTGGAAAATATTCGTTTTTGTCATTGCTAAAGTAGCCTTGTATCATCCCTTTCAGCTTTGAAACAACAAATACAAAAGAAAACGTGAGTTGGATGAAAAAAATGATTGGAGATTGTGCTTCCTGCCACTGCATAGTTCCAAGAGTCTTGTTCCATTATTTCAATAATAAACCCTCAATAATGCACTTAACTGACAAATCATACATGAAATAAAACTTTAAGTTAACAACCCATAAAATTTGTGAGAAACCAGGAAGGAAATTCATATTTGCAGAAAATCCAAATGTGAGAGTAAATTTTAATGGAGAATTGAATGACAATCCTAATTGCCTGTCCCAAGGGTTTTGTTCCAAAAGTTATCTAAAAAAGAGGTTTTCTTCTGGGAAAAGAACTTTAAACAAAAAAATGGAACTACTTAAGGAGGATGGTGGAAGATTGTTGCCGAAGACGGAGGATATATACAAATACTCCGTAATCTTTATATACACAAACTTTAATACTACTTTGAATAATGAAAAATAATGAGAGCATGTAATCTATCCCTATGACCCCAAAAGTGGTACATGTTCACCAATGTTATTGGACCTTCATCATGTATTGCCTATTTGCCTGTATAAAAATGTATAGTATAAAAATAAAGTTTCAGTTTCAAACCATGAAACTGACATAATAGAATCACTTTTATCGCCAAAATATGAAACTGACAACTACCTAAACAGTCAACACTCATCAATGAAAAAAACTCCAAATCAATGCTAACATAATAGAATCCAATGATATTTTGAGAAGTCAATGATATAGTAATGTGTACATAGAACAATGACAGTAACATAATACAAAATGGGAAAACCGACAGTAATAGAATTAAAAAACACCAAAATAATTATGTTTTTTCATTAAAACTGAAGTATAAGATGTTCTGAAAAGTGGGAACTCTATATTAAGCTCAATTAAGAATGGAATAATAGTTAGAGTAAGAATACACTAATCATTAAGAGTAGACTGTTTAAATATAAAAACATTTGGACATGGATTTGGTAATATAAGAACATCCCATTTAGGTAATAATAATAAAAGTCAAATTGCAAAGAAAACTCATAAGAGCATTCAACTTTTTCCCAACATATGAGGTTAACAACATCAAATAGTTATAGATGTTTTTCAATAGTCAGGATTCTGAAATATGTAAATAACTTTTTTGTACTTGATGCATATTGATATTGTATGATGATCATAGCATTATGATAAAAAAAAACAAAAAATAAGAAAAGCATATTCGATTAAACTCAAAGAAAGTTTCATTACAAAGCCATCTAAATACCAAATATTTGTTAACATGTATCAATTTATGAGCACAAGCTATTTTTTATTCTTAATAATGATGACCTGATAACCAAGTGGGCCTAGTTGACCAGGGAAGGAGATAGAAGAATAATAGGCATAGAGAGTGCCCTTCCCCTTGCTTTAAGGCTGATAGGGCGATTGATTTAAGGAAATGAAGTGAGCCTTCTCTTCTCTCTTGGAGGTGCCGTTAGTGTTCAGTAAGAAAACGTTGATATAGAGGGTGCACTTCTCCCTGCTTTGGAATGAGACAGAGCACTAACAGATTAAAGAAATCACAAATATTGATAAGTAGAAAAAACAACTAACCTAAAGTAAAAACTGAATCTATTGATAAGTAGTTTTAAGAAGTGAAATTGATGAAGAACAAAAATGCCTAAATCTTGCTTGAAGGAAAAAAGATGAATCCATGGAGCAGACTAATTAATCAAAACTGAAAAAGTGAAATGGATGACAACATTAGGGATGTCAATGAGCGGGAAAATGAAGTGGATGAATTGTATTCCTTTTATGAATTATGAATTTATTACTCATTTAGAGGACTCATAAAAAGTTATTCAGTGCAGTGAGAGACATTTGGGTGAGGAATTTCAACAAACACCTTGATGTCAAAATTTTATCACAATTCATCTCAACCGTCCAAACTAAAATCTTCAAACTAACATAGGCATAAATGCAATAAAGAATTTGATTTGCCCCAATCATCTAAGGGATAGAATACATGTGATTAAACCTGTTTTATTTTGAAGAAAGGAGAACAAACGGTTGAAAGAATTAAAAAAACTTGGAGAAAATTGAAATAATAAAAAGGAGAACTTGTTTATCTGATTGATGAGAGTAATTGAAATCTAGAGTTGATTGAGACAAAGAAAGAGCAGAAGGTCGGTGGGCCATAAATACTTATATGGAGAGTGTGATATGTTTCCAGAACAAAGGGTTTCTGCTGATTTTGGAAGCCTGCGGCATGGTCCAGAAAAAGAAAGAACGAAGAACTTGGCATGAATTTGAAGTTGACATAGAAATCGCTAAAGAATACAGAAGGGAGAAAATAGATCGTGGATGAAGCGGCAGAAATGGGAAAACTGGAAAACAGTGACGGCAGAATAGATTGATTTGGTGGAGTCAGAGAGGAGGAAAAATGAAAAGCTGGATAAGAATGCTCAAATTGACGGTGAAGATACGGAACTGTGAAAATCAATCAAGGAATGAGGTGTAAAAATAGATTGGGCAGGAAAAAATTGTATTGCTTTTATGTATAGATAGATGTCGACTAAGTCGTACTTAACATTCGTATTTGGGAATTGATATACATACTCCATGGGTGCCTGGAGTTCTCATTGCTGGAAGTATAGAGTTCCGTTGTGGAAGATGTTGAAGAAGCCGATCGATCTAGATAGGAGATAAAGAGGAGAAATGGAAGTGGAAGGAGATGGATGTAGATGGATGGTGAAGATCAGAAGATGGCAGGTGATGGAAAGGTTGAAAGAGATTGCGGGCAAGATGACGGGAGAAATTGCGCTCAATTTCGGGCAAGATGACGGGTGAAAGAAACGGATGGAGTAAATGAGTTAATTGTCGACAATTAATCCTAAGAAACGGTAAATGGCTCAGGAAAGAGAGGCGGGAAGTTTCAGAGTAAAAAGATTGTGCTTTTAGGTATATAGGATATAGGATAGGATAGGATGTACTTTTGGATGTTATACTTAAGTAGCAGACATATTCAAAATTAATGTCTTCTTACTGTGTGTTTAATGACTATCTGCTTGTTTATATACATTTTACACATCAATTTGCACTTAACATTCCACTTCCTCCTACTTAGTACTCTAACTATGTTTGGTCATGTGTCACAAAAATCTTCTACTAAATATGGATCTCTAACAATTGGTAGCCCACATGTTTTAGTTATCCACCTTTAATCACTTTATTTTTCTTTTTGTCATTCTATTTTATGGATATTCAATAAAAGGATATTAACAATAAGTTTTAATATCATGCAATTTATTGGTGTATCATCATATTTTTTCATTATGTCATAGATTTCATTCAACTTCTAAATATCAACTATGACTCTATATATTTATTGTCTGTTTACTGTCTAGTTAGTGACTTGTATTTTATAATTAATGTCTAACTCTGATATAGTATTTCTGAACAATTACTTCTTTTGATCAAGACATACATTCAAGTATGAAGAACTCCATTTTGTAAACAATAGAAGTTTATTAATATAACTCACAATTGATTTATAAATATATTAAATGACAATAAATTATTTTTGCACGCCTTATTTGTATTTGAAATATTTAAGTTACCCATAGATGATATAACTATAATCTTGATTTCTTAATTACCTACTTTAAAGACTTTTTTCTTAAATAATTTGACTATGAAAGATGTACGTGATTGCATTTTGTAATTTGATTTGTAACACAAAACATACATGACATTAAATAGAATTTAATGTCTACATTTTGGCATAAAATAGACATTAATATGAGTCTTAATATAAAAGGTTTAATTGTATCAGTATAGCTTAATCACTTAAATACATCAAAACATGAAACAAATATGCAAAAAATAGACATTGAAGTGTCAACTTACATATTAACCACCACAAATATGCTTGTTTACGATACATATGACAAGAACCATTCATTAAAGCTATTTTGTCTTGAATCATACAAAGGTGGTTCCATTGTCACCTTTTCTCGGTGTATTTCCATGTCATCCTTTGAAACCTGAATAGCTTCCCTATCAAGCATTCGAAACTCAGCAATTTTCATCACAAACATTCTGCAATTTCACCTGCAGCATGACAACATATTAATTTCTATAGCATTTTGACCTTTTAAAAGGAATTGAACATATTAAGCTTATGCTATACATAACCATCATGTTGATGTGGACTGTTGGGCACCATTTCAATACCACTTTTACTTATGCATTGAACATAGTGTGAAATTAACCAATTCATAACTTAAAGTCTCAGACTGATTAGTTGCTCATAATAAGCACTTTTGAATTTTATCCTCTATTCTGAGCTTCTCAGTTTCACCAAGAGCTTCATCTAGTTTCTCATGTCATACACCCATTATTCCTCCCATATAATAATGCTCCACACATATTAAGACTACATAGTAATTTATCTTAGAATTTACCCGGCCTCAAGTATAAGCCAATAATAATCAGGAAACATAAACAAGCAGTTAAAAGATTCCCCCAATAAACAAGAAAATGGGATTTTAATAGGTGGTGGACCCTTACTCGAATTGTGCTTCAGCCTGGCGTGTTGCGAGCGTTAATGTTTACGAGTTACGACTATACATAAGCCGCCACTTGAAGTGGCGGTTTTTTAACTGCGGTTTTTTAACTGAAGTATTTTGGAAAATACTTTTAACCAAACATATTTATTTGTTTAACCGTATTTCGGGAAAAAACTCGACACAAATTATGTCCAAGTTAAAGTGGAACTTGGTTGAGGCAGGGTCAGGCAGGGAGAGAATATCTGAGCGGGAGAAGCGGTCAACCCCACCATAAATCATGAACTAGGTTGGGTTTTACGGGTTATTGTTCAGGAGAATCAGTCAATCCTGCCATCTGCCACCGTCGTCTTCGAATACTCTCCGTACGTACATATCGTTTTCAGCACATCTTTAATTATGCTGTTCAATTCATAGTTACTAGGCAGGGTGGGAGTTTGTATTTTTATTTGTGAGTTTTTTCTTATGCTGACAGAATGAGTAGAGACTGCCCATGCCGCGACGAGGTACTATGGGCTTCCATTCTTAATGCCAAAGGTATGAATTTCACTCCTAAACTCAATTTTCTATAACGGGTGCAGTTCAAACTTGAGTTGTGAGTTTCAACTTTCAATTGTTTTCGTAAAATGACATGAATACTTTCACTCATGCCTGGTAATTCCAGGGTAATCCCAATTATTATAAGTTAATCATGATTTAGACCAAAAATTAACCTGCCAACCGATGGCTGAGTGAAGCAGTGTAACTGTGTAAGTTGGGTTGGATGTTTTAAAATAAATTTTCAGATACATTTTTATGCAACATTTAGTGGCATAGTGCATGTATTCATTTTTTTTCAGATTTAGTGCATGTATTTTTGGGAACATCGGCACATATCTGGTTGTAATTTTTTATTCTACTCCGCTGTCTCGAAAAATTTGGTCATATTTAACTTGCACGAGAAATAATATATTAAAAACTGTGTCACTTTGTTTGGTTGATATTTGTGCAAAGCAGAAAAAATAAATACAATCACATTAGAAAATTTACATTATTCATGCGTTCTACGAATGCATTAAAAGTTTACTTTTTAAAAAATATAATAAAATTCTTCTCACTTATTATTTGAAAATGTGATTTTTTTGAAATTTTAACAATTAAGGAATTAAATATATGAATGGTCAAAGATGTGCAAATGGAAGCGTTGCAACTAACAAAGAACGGAGGAAGTATTTATTACTTTAAATAGAAATGGTAAGATTCTTTAGGATGACTAAATAAGAAAATTTGGTAACGTTTGGTGGGACTGAGGGAGTATATATTTCCTTTTATTAGATAGTAGTGGTGTATCATCAATTTTTCGTAATTATTTTGTGTGTGTTCAATTCTTAAAAAAGGCATCGAGTGCCATTTAGGGAATGTTTGCAAACACTCCAACGTTAACTCTTTCCTTTAAATCACTTTTTTTTAACACTATCATCCTTTACTATTAAGCACTTTATCAAAAATCACTAACACAATCACTTTTTTTAAAGTAGAAGCAAACGCACTACTTTAACGACATTGAGTTTCTTTTAGTATCACTACCCGAGGCTGATGTTCCTTATTTCGGTTCCATCATGACAAATTTCATCAAATTACACTGAAATAGACTAGCCTAAATCAAACGACATATCAAACTGGACCATAACATCATTTAATAAAAAATAACTAGATAAATGTAAGGTCAAACTGGATCATACTTGGACAAACTAAACAAGTTCAAACTAAACCAAGAGAGAACATTCTTGTGCAAAACAACTGGGCCTAAGTACCTCCATTTAGTTTTGTTTTGCTTTGCTTAAAAAGTGTTTGTTAGTTTTTAGCTTAAAATGTACTCCGTAATTAAAAGTAGTGTTTTCAAATAGGTGTTTCCGCTTAGAAATTTGAAAAAAGGAAGGGATGCTTTTAACTGGTTTTCATTTTTTCTATTACACAAAAAGCACATTTTTACAAAAGACTATATAGACTTTAGTTTTTCAAATGGTTGTTTTTTTGCGTTACCAATTTTTACTGTTAATCATTTTCCATATAATATTTAAAATTAATCACTTCTAATTTTCTAAAAACTCATAGCAAACACAAACACTCAATATGTTAATAACAAGTATGTTCTTGGGTGCGATTAATACTGATTACTGTTGTTTGTTGTTTTTGGTATTTGTACAGCTTATGAAGGTGGAAATAGAGAAAGACAGGGACAACATAAATTCAAAAGCAAGGTGTTAGTGCATGATACTCATTTATGTCTATTTTCATTTTTACTTGATCATCCTAGTATCATTATGTATAAAATAAATTGTATACAACTGAAGTAGTAGGAATTTCAGGAGTTGGCAGTTAGAGGTCCAAAGGGGCATGGTGATAATGTGGATAGAATTAGTGAACTGCCTGATGACATTCTTATATCCATAATCTCACGGCTCACATTGCGAGAAGCTATAGCCACCAGCATCCTTTCCGCTCGCTGGCGACATCTCTATCACCACACTGCCCGCCTTGACTTCCCTTCATTTTCAGATACTTTACCTTTTCATCAGGTGTTACATGTAGATTACATAAAGATGGTCGACTGTACCTTAGATTCGTATAAGGGTAACCAAGTGAAAGAATTCAAGGTGCATATGTGCAGTTTTGAGGGAGCCAATATTGAAAAGTGGCTGGACTTTGTGTTGTCTCGGGGGGTTGAGACCATCAGACTACACATAGACCATGTACTCTTCAACTCGCCTCAACTTACAATTTTGTTTGGGCTGAAACGCACGACAAGCCTCAATTGCGGGCTTAAGGAAATATCTCTGACTAATGTTCAGGTGAATGATGGAGAGGTTCAGCTTTTGCTTGCAAAATTTCCCCTCCTTGAGACCTTGTCTATCACAGGGTCTGATATGTTCAGAAATCTCTTGATTGTTGGCCGTTCTGGGATGAAATTGAAGCACATTGATATATCTTACGCGGTTCGTATGAAATCCATTGAGATTCGCGGGATGACTAACCTCGTCAGTTTGACGTATATCACATGCAAGCCTGCTATTCTACGACTCAGTGATGTCCCTAAGCTTACAGATGTCACTACTGCTCTTTGTCAACACTGCACACTTAGTAAGATCTTTCATGAGGTACCATCTTGCGTACTCAGTCAACTGCTACAACTTCATATATTTCTCGATCCCAGAACGGTTAGTGAAAATCAATGCTGCACCTTGATATTTTTCTTATGGAACATGCATTTATTATCCTTATCGATATTTTGTTCTGATTGTGCAGATTCCTTACTTGGCTAGCAATTGTGAATATGTAAATGTGAAACATCTATCGCTAGCATATCGTTCTGATTATAGTTCGATTTCACTATATGGTATTGTTGAAACATGCCCTTCATTGGAGGAGCTTGAGATAAAGGTATGTTGTACTTGTAAAAATTCACAACTACCTAGCCTCTACTATTATGACATTACAATATTTTTCTGTTTTTATAAGTTTTTAGAATGAAACCTCAACTGGTGTTATGGTATCAAATGGATTTCAGCTTTTAAGCTGAAATCCCAAGGCTACCAAAAGAACAGTTCTACCTGATTTCGACTGGAATAAGTATAAAAAACATAACTTTTGCTAGGTGAGAATGAACATTGTTTGAAAGATGATCCCAAACTCTTTTAGGACTAAGGCTTTGATGTTGTTGTTGTACAGATGTTGCGGAGTTGCCCGTTGAAAGTAATAAAATGCACATGCGGTGAAGGGTTATCCAATTTTCCACCATCGAAAAAGTTTTCTAATTTGAAAAAGTTGAAGCTCACCGGATATATAGGATGCCCATGTGAACTGGAATATGTTTTGTATATTATAAAGAATGCTGCTGCACTCAAACAAGTGATCGTTAAGCCATGTGACCTATCTCATGACATTGCAATACTAGTGAAGGGGCGAATACGGGTGCATCTTCGACCACAAATACCAAGCTCTGTGAATATGGTTGTCATTTGACGAGCTAATTAGCTGCTTAACTTTAAATAGTTTAGAATTCCGATTTAGAACTTAGAAGCAGATATTATTTCATTTTTTCTATTTTTAATGTAACTTTGTTAAGTTCCTTCCTGACAATACTAGTTTAGGCCGTTGGATGATAATCTATGAGATTCATCAAATCACACTTACATTGTGGTTGACGATTTTTATCATGTGTGTTAGAGTGTTAGAGTGTTAGATCGTGAGTAGAAACAGTTCTTGAGAAATTGAATTGAACTTGATTGCCTATTTAAGCATGTATAAAAATGAAGGCTTGAACTTGCTCTGAATCAAGCTAAACATACTTTATAAATGGGACTCCAACCAATTTTTCCTATAAAAGTATTTGCACAAAGAACAAAATATATTTTTGAAAGCTTAAAATTTAGAATCTTTAACGAAATCAGATTTACTGCCAAAATCGGCTTCATATTTTGCCAGCTTTGCAAATTTAGTATTACATGTAACACGTAAAAGTAAAGTAAATTTGCCTTCATATTTTCCCATTTTTGTGACAATTACATGTAATGCTAGATTTTGCTTTAAATTCTTACAAGGTAGATTTGAATATTTGATGACATGAAAGCTTTTAAAGATATTTTCGAGTTTGTTTTGTTCAAAAAACTTGAAACCATTTGATTATGACGAGTTAAATGAGTGTTGTAAGATAATTGATCTGAAGATGCTTTATTTTTATTGTTACTCTATAAATTTGGGCCTTACATGTGGTATCAAATCTTAAAAAATTACAAGCACCAATGGAGGTAAGGGATAAGTATTGGAAAAATGTTGGTGTAATCAAGAAGCAATATGAAGTTGTTCAATATGCATAATTGTTCATACGTTTTTACTCATTGACCTTTCTGACCCCCATTTTCCGTTTCTGCTTTTCCGTCAAAATAGAAATGAATCCAAATCGTTTTCCTCCCCCTTTGATTCTTTGGTTTGTACTCCAGCAGTTATTTGGTCAAAAATGTTTTACGTCTTCGATCAGTCTAATAATGGAAGAAAGTTATATTCTTGTTTCCAAAAAAATAAACAATTCAAGAGAATTAGATAACAACTCTTTAAATTCTCAAAGTAGTGCTCCAAATTAAAACCAATTCATCTTAAAACAAATTTGGAGTGGATCTCATGAAAAAGTGGTACAAGTTTTAGAATGTCACTTGGGATCCAAATCGGTAAATATTTTTTTTGGAAATATGTATCATTTCATTTTTTTTAAAAAATTAAAAAAAGATCATCACACACCTTTAAGATGATTTTTGAAATTTCTTTTTACTTTGTAGGGCCATGAAGTTTATTTCTTTGTTTTCTCTAAGACTCACTTAACTTTAGAATCCGTTTGGTAACACTGAAATTGGCTGAATTGACTGATTCTGCTGAAATTTATGAAGTTCAGGTTGAAGTGTCTGTATTGACTAATTCTGCTGATTTCTGATAAAAAAAAGTCAAAATATATTTTATGAATAAAATGAAGAAAATATTATATGAAAAATAATTGAAATGATCATCTACAATAACTTCAGGCAGTACAGCCAGAAAAGTAAATTCAACCTTGCATTTTCTTATTATTACACAATTCAACTCGCGAAATCAAAAGTTACGTGTTTGATTAAAAAGTTAGATGATAAGTCTGATAAGCCGAAAAACAAAGACACCAAATAGGCTTTTAGTGTAACTAACTCGACTTTTATTCAATTCCTTCGGTATTGTGCATTATGGAGTTGAAACTCCTAATTATGGAGTTCAAAAGGGAAGAACCCACTTTACCTACGTTGAAAGGGAAGTTCTAATAACTAGGTGTTGTTCTTGAATCACGTTGAAATTAAACACATAATTACACTCCCTAATACCTATAAATTATTGTGTATATACATTAAAACATGTCTTACCTTAGTTATGTTAAATGGAAAGTAAAATATAAGAGAATGTGTGAATGATTCATTCTCTTTGAAAACTTCAACACCGTACCTTTTTCCTTGACTCATTTCTTTAAAAAAAAACTACATTGATACATAATTTTGTTCATTCATAATATATTGATATTTTAAGCATATGATTTGTATAAAAATCTCACATTGGGCATTTATGTAATCGCGCAATGCGCGTGAAAAAACTAGTACTTCGTATACAACTAAAAGGTTTTAGACGAATTCTACGGTCCTCAAGGCACAGTACTTTGGATTAGTTACAATGTTACAATTGAACAATATAAATATTACTCGTAATAAATTATGAAATAGTGATTTGAATCAATCAAATGTATTGTAAGTACAATACCCTCATTTATTTTTGAGGAATCCTAACACACAATAGGGGTGGGCAAAGTCTGGGTAATTGATAAATTTTGAAGAATCGTCGATTCTATTTAATGAGTAGGTTCGATCCGGGTATACGAAGTCTCAAAACAGGAATCAAACTTTACCTACCCCATTTGAAAACGGGTCTATTCCGTTCGGGTTCTTGGTTTTTGTTTGTGAAAAAACACTACGCTAGCAAAGTAACAAAAAAGGTAACACCACAAAGTCGTAAGAAATTAAACTAGTCATTAATTCACTATACGAAAATGTTCAATTATGATAATTAAATGAATATTTCACACTTCATTGAGTTAGAGTTTTTTATCTTTAAAAAAAAATGATTAAATAAAGGAAATTTGATGCTTTTGGAATAGAGGATTGGAGATAGTAACTTATGAGTTTATATGAATTTTGAATTTTTTTAATACTCACATATGGTCTTCAATTAAGTGTCTTTCTACACACAAGAACATCAAGAGTTTTCGTGTATGGTTAGTATATTGAATTAAAAATAAGAGTTTATTGAAATAATATTTTAAAGGTAAAAATAATAAAAATACCCCAAACTTTGAAGGGGTGTGAGGTAAACACCCCAAACTTGCATATGTATTTTAAAGGGAGAAAAGTACGGAAAAGGTACTTGTGGTTGGGCCCATTTTCAGATAGCGTCATGTGTTTCATTCTTTATCAAAGTGGTTCATGTGTTTGAATTCCGTTATCACATCGTGACCCTCTTGTGATAACGGAATTCATACACATGAACCACTTTGATAAAGAATGAAACACAGGACCCTATGTGAAAAGAGCCCAACCACAAGTACTTTTTCCGTACTTTTCCCTATTTTAAATACCCCAAACTTTATATAAAAAGTTATTTTTGCACCATTTTCATGTATTATTTCTTTCAAAAATGTAGGTTTATGGGTTAATTGCATAATTTATAATAGAAAATTAAAAGTTTTGCAATTATATAGATTTGGGGTAACATTATTTATTTCACAATGGAAGTTTAGAATGTTAATTGTGAAAGAAATAATACTTGACTATGGTGTTAAAATAACTTTATATATAAAGTTTGGGATATTTAAATTACATATGGAAGTTTGGGGTGTTCATCTCACACCCCTTCAATGTTTGGGGTATTTTTATTATTTTTCCCTATCTTAAAACGGGTCAGTTTGAGTACCTATTTTTTCAAATTTTAAGATCCGTTCGATTCGTAAGTTTTTTAGTACCGACCCTGCCCCGTTTCAGGTGTTTAAAATTAGTACTTAGCCCTAACCCGCCTCGAACCTGTGTTACCCGACCCGCAGTTCTTGTACATGGCCGTTTGCGCACCCCTAACACTCATCAAGTTATAAAAGAAGTTTTAAACAGTACGGAGTACTAACTTCGTCCTATTCAAAGGTTCTCACTTTTCTTTTTACGACGTCCCAGCTAAAAATTCTCATTTTTATTTTAGGAAACAATTAACACTTAAATAATAATTTAATTATCAAATATTAAAAATAATATATCTATAAATCACAATTATCATTAAGAGTTTATAACTTACTTTTAAAATAGTAAAAATTAGTCGAGTGTGACTATATACCATTTTTTTGACAGTATGACTATATACCATTTAAACATCCCTTAATTAATTGAGAGAAGCTATTAAGCTAAGCCCAAGTATGGTATTCATAATAATGACATAAATGTGTTTCGTGTGTGGAAACAGCAACTTCAATAGATGCCTGCTCACTAGAAGAAGTGAACCTGTGAATAATAATACTAATAATTATAATAATTTAAAATAATCATAATGTTTATCAAAACATACATGAATATATCAAGTTGTTAAAGACTTTTTAAATAGTACTGCCTTCGTCATATTCAAATGTTATCACTTTCATTTTTCTGACACTTCAGCTAAAGGTTTCCATTTCTTATTTTAGGAAACAATTAACATCAGTTAATTGTAAATAATAATTTAATCATCAAATGTTAAAAATAAGACATTTGTAACGTCACAATTATCATTAATAAGTCATTATATTATATACCTATCTAAACTATTTATCGAATATACTCAAATAACCAGTATATTTAATTATTGTCTAGGTAATCTTGCTATTTTGCAATGACATCCTTTGAATGAGATGAGATACTCCAAAAGTTTGAAGAACTACGTGTGAATTTATGTCTATGCAACATGTACTTGAAAAACATACACTTAAAAGCCTATAACTTATCGTAGTACTTTTTAAATAGTAAAAATTAGAGTACAGTATGACTTTATCTACCATTCAGGGGAGGAAGTAGAAGGCTGAAGTCCGCTGTAACTTAATTTTATTCAATAATTTAGTGTAAATTATTTCATTTTTCATATTCAACTTCACTCCATTATTGTTTAAGTCTAGTATCATTGCTTCTCAGAGCATCTTCACTGCTACAATGTACACGATGCCTAATGCATTTCAGATTCGTGAATCCGCCCCCTAATGCCATTTAAAGTTTTAAACATGCCTTAATTAAATGAGAGAAGATCTTTCAGAAAAAAATGAGAGAAGCTAAACGCAAGTATGGTAATCATAATAATGACATAAATGTGTTTCTTGTGTGGAAACAGCAACTTCAATAGATGCCTGCTCATTATCATTAGAAGAAGTGAATTGCTGCTGAAAACGAATGGGTGGCGCTTAAAACGAAACGACATCATTAATTCTTCTTCTTCATCCATTCCGTTGTCCGTACCAATGGCTTCCATTTTTCTGACATCATTAGTCTGTCTCTCCATTCATTCCTTCCTTGTTGTCTATATAGTAAGTACGGTTTACTTCCTTAAAACTTACGAGTAAAAAGTTAAAGCTGTTTTGTCTCCTCACCGACCTTTGCTTTTGCCACAGAGACACGTTCTGTTTTCCTCTTGACTTTTTGTCAACCTGAGTGGAGGTCCTTTTCAAGTCACACTTTCCTTTTATAAGAACACTTATTTTGGCAGTACGGATTTTCTTTCTTATTAAGTTTTGATTGATGCGTCATATAATTGGAAAAAATGCAGTAGCTACTTTATTTGAACATATTCATTTCATCATCCAGGAAGAATGGAATTTGCTGCAAACAAAAAGAAGAAACCAGAGAAGAAAGTCAAAGGGCAGGGCTTGATTGATGCAGTTTTTTCTTGGTCTTTAGAACATGTGATGAACCAGTCTTTGTACAGAGATAAGGTCAGAGTGTCAGACTGTTTCCCGCTCATCTTCTTTAAACATTATTTGAATATATTCATTCTATCTTTCCAGAAAATCTTTTATGTTATAGTCTTGTTTATTCAACCATACTTGTAGGTTATGTACTACAAAAAGATTATTTATGTGTTTAAGAAAACATTAACGTAGTTATTAAGTACTGCTTTATATTTAGGATTGAGCAAGTCTTATAAAAAAAGAAATAAATTGTGAGTTTCATTGTAGAAATGTGTGAAGATATATAAAATGCTGAAAGAAGAAGTATTTATTACTTTTATTCCCTTTTTGGCACTGTTTCAACTTTCAACCGTACTTTTAGCATAAAACATGCATGCTATACGGTGTATAAATCCTGCATACATAGTAGTTATGTGCTATGAGTGCAGTGGGTTTTTTAAGAATAATTGAAAGATGTGAACTTTTTCTTCTTTGGTTGTATAATACGGTCCATTTGTTTCAGGTTAAAGAGATTCCGGAAACGTTCTTGACAGCAAATGATTACCTGAGCTCATTTATATATCCTCTTCTTGAAGAAATGCGCGCTGATTTGTGCTCAAACATGAAAAGCTCACTCCACAATGCTCCTGCTTGTGAGGTAAAAAAGCTACAAAAGTCAAAGGGTTTTAACCCTCCAAAGCAGTTGTTCTACAAAGTTATGTTAAAGAGAAGCAGAGAGGGTAATGATATGCGTGTACTGCCGTACAAACCAGAGTCTGGTGATCTAATTGCTCTCTCTGATGTGAGACCAAGGCGCATTGAGGACCTGAACAGACCAAAATTGTCCTATCTCATAGCTGTTGCGCAAGCAAAGGAAGAGGACGATGAATCTGATTGGTTTCCCATATTGTCATCAAAGCCCATTGAATTCCTTAAATCTTTCGAGGAGGATAGGCGAAAAGGAAGCAAGCTTTTTATTGTTTACCTTACTAATCTGACAACTAATATTCGCATATGGAATTCTCTGAATGTTAACCCGGCGAATACAAACATGAACATTATACGAACAGTGCTGCATAAGGATCCAAATGTAAGACGTTTCTCTCTTTTCCTACCTACTTTGTGTTTCATTGAATAAATATAAACAAACTAATAATAGCATATGGTGTTAGAAGATTTAGCGCTTATCAGCTGAATATGAAATTCCAAACCATCACATAAGGTTTATGTGGCTTTTAGAACGGAAGCCCTTATTATATCATAGCTTTCGTGATCTTAATTACAAATCAAAATAATTAGGTTGATCTTTTATGATGAAACCTCAAACAAGTCTTTAAAAGTATTGTTTATTTTTTGTTTGCTGTATAATGTTTGTAATTTATGACAAAATGATCTCCTTTGGGACTAATAGAGAATCAAATCAAAAACAGGATGGAGGAATTTGTGCAATTTGCACCCAAAAAGGCAGCGATGAAGATGCTATACCCTTGAAGGCCAAGGGTGACATTCAATCATTTGGATTAGATAAATCTCAGGAAGAAGCTATTTTGAACTGTGTTAAAGCAAGACAATGCTCTCACCAAAATAGTGTAAAGCTAATATGGGGTCCACCTGGGACTGGGAAAACAAAGACGGTTGCGTCCTTGCTATCTGTCCTTTACAACATGAAATGCAGAACCTTGACTTGTGCACCAACTAACATTGCGGTCATAGGAGTTGCAAAGCGTCTAATGCAATTGATAAGGGAAGTTAGTCTTCAAGATGATAGTTGTTATGGTTTAGGAGACATTGTCGTGTTTGGTAATGGGGAAAGGATGAAGATTGAAGATCATGAGGACCTGTGGGATGTGTTTCTGTCTTATCGTGTTGATGCTCTTGCTAGCTGCATTGCACCTTCTGTGGGATGGCAATCTAGTTTGATAAGGATGATCAGTTTGCTGGAAGAGCCTGAAGAGGCATATACAAAGTACTTGCAAACAGTAAAGCAGAATGAAATGGATGATGGTGATGATGAGGGGAAGCTGATGGAGGCACAAGAAATTGTAAGCTTTAGCCGGGAGATGAAAAATAAAGACTCAAAAACCACAAAGTTAAACAAGAATCTGAAGAACTTCATTATTCAGACAGTGAATGAAAACAAGAAGAAAAAGGTGACCAAAGCCAAGTCTTCTCGCAAAAAAAAGGCTTTCTGGACTGATGGTAAAGTAGTGACAAAGCAGGCTTTAAAGTATTGGACTTTTGAGGAATTCTTTTTTAAAACTTATAAATCATTGGCTGAGCAATTAGAGTTCTGTGTGGAAACCTTTTGCACTCATTTGCCCACTTCCTACATCAGTTTGGAAGTAGTAAAGAAGATGATTGGTGCACTTGATTCCCTTCAAACTCTTGGAGCATTGTTGACGATTGCTAATAGCCATGGTGAACTTAAAGATGGGCTCAAGGGGACTGGAGCTTCTTGTAGTCTTAAGTGGAAAGATCACTTTAATTCATTGCAGTCAACAAAATCTCGATGTATCATTCTTTTAAAATCACTTCGTGGCAGCATTAAGCTGCCAAATTTTTATGGAAAGCATCAAATTCGGGATTTTTGTCTTAAAAAACCACTCTTGGTTTTCTGTACTGCGTCAAGCTCATCCAAACTGTGCAGTATTCTATCAGGCAGTGATGATGTTGTGCCAATAGAACTGTTGCTGGTTGATGAGGCAGCTCAGCTTAAGGAGTGTGAATCCACTATACCGTTGCAGCTATCTGGCCTGCGCCACGCCATACTCATTGGAGATGAGAAGCAACTGCCGGCGATGGTCCAGAGCAAGATTTGTGAGAAGGCTGAGTTCGGTAGAAGTTTGTTTGAGAGGCTGGTTAAGTTAGGCCACAAGAAGTACCTGCTTAACATTCAATACCGAATGCATCCCTCTATTAGTTTGTTCCCAAACATGAAATTCTATGAGAAGAAGGTGATTAATGGCACAAATGTAACAAAGGCAGGATATGAGAAGCGGTTTCTCAAAGGAGAAATGTTTGGACCGTTTTCTTTCATCAACATAAGAGGAAGTGAAGACCGTGATGAAAGCTGCAGCACTAAAAACAAGGCAGAAGTTTTTGCTGTAGCCGAGATCATTGCTATGCTCTACAAAGGTTTTTTTTTTCTACTTTTCTTGTTCATCTAACAGTAATGTTTTCTAATCATCTTTTTCTTAATAAGAGTACTCTTTGTTCAATGGTGATGGTAGAATGTCTTTCCTCAAAACAAAGAGTTCGCGTAGGGTGCATATCACCGTACAAGGCACAGGTGTTTGCCATCCAACAACAGCTAGGGAGAAAATACTGCACCGACGTTGACAGCCGCTTCTCCGTGAACGTGAGATCGGTAGATGGATTTCAAGGAGGAGAGGAAGACGTTATCATCATCTCTACTGTGCGGTCTAATGGTGGCGGATCAGTTGGCTTCTTGTCCAACTTCCAGCGTACCAATGTTGCTCTTACTCGGGCTAGGTAGGTACATTAGTACATTCTTTATATTAAGATGTAGGGTTCCTTAAACCAATCTTGATGTCAGTTTGAGGAATGCAAGACTTATGTGGGTTTGTATCTTTTATGAGTTAGAGTCCCACATCGAAATGTTAGAGTGTGCTTTTGTTTGTATAATAATGTGTCATACTGTTTTGGTTTTGTGCAGATATTGCCTATGGGTATTGGGAAATAGCTCAACCATGATCAATAGTGGTTCTGTTTGGAGGGACTTGGTGGTAAACTCTAAAGCTAGGGGGTGCTACTATGATGCCTGCAATAACACAAACTTGGCAAAAGCAATTGCAGATGCATCCTTTTATGACTTGTCAAGCAAATTTTCAGCAATGAGTCTAGGCCAAAGCATTATTCCTGCAGGGTAACCGTTTTTCCTTTTTTCTTCTTCTTAAAATAACTCCTTGGTATTCTTGAAGCTTTTGATTCTTGATCAAACTCATTTTTAATACCACGTAATAAACATGCATATCAGAAATAGGAAGATTTTCCAGAAGAATAAAGCTCGGTTTTCTGAAGAACGTTGAAGCAGTTAATGATCCTTATGAAGATGGATAGGATGATTGGTCGAAGATAAAGCAATGGAGATTTGATGCCTCTGGTCCAACTTTATTAACTGCATTAGGCCATGACAGACATTCTGTTTGTAAAGATCAAAACGGGTTATATGGGGTCATATTGTAATATTGTTGCCCTCAAGTATAAACACTGCATATGAACTATGTTACCATGAAGCCTCTTTTGTACTGGTTATAAATGAAAAGATTAAATTGACTAAGATTTCTGTATCCTCTCAGTTTGGATTAATTACCTATTATACTCATCAAGTCTATTCTTTCTTAAAAGCTGTTAGTGAATGAATCATTTTTGTTCAATGTTGACATGTTGTACCACAGTTCACAGGCCACAGCTTGCACTTTTACATGCATTGAGTACTTTTTCGTTAAATTCCAACTCAAACTCACCAGAACTTGGCCAGATTTGTTGGTATATTGCCAAAATAAATTTTGAAAATGATTTTATAATTTTAATAGTACATCAAATTATAATCTAAATGATTGGGGTAAGTATTTAATCATAAAGTTCAAATCATTTATGCATATTTACATTTACATTTAATAGATAAAATATGAAAGGGTAAGTATTTAATCATAAAGTTCAAATCATTTATGCATATTTACATTTACATATAATAGATAAAATATGAAATTTTAATATACCAATGGAGTGTTTTTTTGTAATTTTAGATTTGTGTTCGTATTTTGCATATTCTATTGAATAGGTTCTCACTTCTCGTTACTCGCACAATAGAAATGCCTATCACTTTATCATTGTATTTAGTGTTTATTTTAGTCATACCAATTCGATCATTTATATTTCATAATTTTTTGGAATTCAAATATATCAAATTATCAACTACTCCGTACATTTCAGTTTATTAAAACATATTTAGATTCTAATGAATAAATTAGATTTCTTTCATATGTTTTAGGATTTAAATACATATCTTTCCTGGATGATTTGGATAGTTTTAATGTATGTTTGACACAACTAGCTGAAAAGATACTTTTTTGAGTTTTTTTTAGTAAAGGTTATCTTTTAGTGACTGAAAAAATCTATAAAAAAAGGTGGTAGCTGTTTGGTAAAAAGCTGACTGTTTGGTTTAGTTCTGTTTGGTATACAAGCTGTTTGGATTAATTAATGCTAAAAGCCACAAACTTTTTTTCGATTCTACTCCCTGCATCATCTCAAAAAAGATCTTTTATTTTTTGAAAAACTCTTTAATATTATCATGCCAAACATACAACTAGAAGCTTTTAAATACTTTTTAAATAGTAGAAAAGCTAGAAGGCAGAGACTTTTTCCTGCCAAACATAGCCTTAGAGTATGTTTGGCTCAACTAGTTGAAAAGATACTTTTGCGATCTTTTTAGTAACTGTTAACTTTTAGTGACTGAAAATATCTTAAAAAGAAAAGGTGATATCTGTTTGGTAAAAAGCTGACTGTTTGATTTAGTTCGGTTTGGTATACAAGCTGTTAGAACTAAATAATATTAAGGCTATGTTTGGCGGGCATAAGTCCTTGACTTTTAGCTTTTGTACTGTTCAAAAAGTTTCTAAAAGCTTCTAGTTGTGTGTTTGGCATGACAATATTTAAGAGCATTTCAAAAATTAAAAGATCTTTTTTGAGATGCTACCGGGAGTAGCATCTAAGAAAAGCTAGTGACTTTTAGTATTAATTAATCCTAACAGCTTGTATACCAAACCGAACTAAATCAAACAGTCAGCTTTTTATCAAACAGCTACCACCTTTTCTTTTTAAGATCTTTTCAGTCACTAAAAGCTAACAGTTATTAAAAAGCTCACAAAAGTATCTTTTCAGCTAGTTGTGCCAAACATGCCCTAAAAGTCACGAGCTTTTCTCAGATGCTACACCCGGTAGCATCTCAAAAAAAAATTAATTTTTGAAAAGTTCTTAAAAAATGTCATGTCAAACATACAACTAGAGTCTTTTAAAGTCTTTTTAAAGAGTAGAAAAGCTAGAAGTTAGAGGCTTTTGTGTGCCAAACATAACCTTAGACTCTTAGGGGTGTAGCTTTTAGTTCTAGAAGTTAGATAAGTCTTTGAGCTCTTTTTTGTTTCTATAATGCTAAGACACCATGACGCTGCACTTGATTAATCTAATGGCTGGTCTCTGTTTTTCATTATCCCAAACCAAACTGCAATAATGGTTCCACTATGAGTCCGTTTGGTAGTTTACATATTGAAACTTTACGTGCAAAATGATTGCATGTATAGTTTAGGGTCGTAATTTCGTAAAGTAGTTTGCCTGTAAAATGGAAATACACTGTTTAGTCATGTGTGTAATCTATTTTTATATACATAAACTCTTTACCTTGGAAATAACAACATAGCTCATTGCCGGTTGACCAAAATAAACGGTGCGAGAGAGTTTATAGGAGAGAATGGACTGAAACCTTTATTTTTGAGAAGTAAATACTGTAAAACTTTTTAAAATACAAATGGCATGTTTCAAGCTAAATATATTTAAAAGCTATTCTTTTCACCTTATCTGAATGTTTCTGATATGAATGTTTTAAGTTCTGATCTGATCTAAATTTTTCTGATTTGATCTGATCTGAATCTTTCTAATCTGATCTGATATGAATCTTTCTGATCTGGTCTGATCTGATCTAAATCCTTCTGGTCTGATCTGAATCTTTCTGATCAGATCTGAATATTTCTAAAATAATTAGGGGTGGGCAAAAATACCGAACTGGCATGGTACTGAACCGAACCGATATGGTACCGGACCGAAAAACGGGGTTTGAAACGGATCTCAATTTTTTTGTCCCGAACCGAACTGTTCTGATTCTAAACAATGCCATGACCGGTTCTCATAAAATGAGAACTGAAACCGGACCAAACCGGACCCGAAGTATGATTTAATTATTTAAATTTACATTTATACCATTATTTTGACTAGTGCGTTTACATTTTCACCGTCTTTGCTAGTTCATAGGAAGCCTGGAATCGGACCGATGTATGGTTTAATCATTTAAATTTGTACTACTATAATTTCTCTGAAATTTATTAATTATGTAATACTACCTTCATCCCAAATTGATTTGCAAAATTAACTTTTTTTTGTCAAACAGATTCATTTTATTCACTTAACTAGAATGTCAATTTTTAATTATATTTAATTTGGAGCTTGCAACTTTGAAGAAATTTCAATGTAGTTTCTTAATATGTTTATTTTAATTAATAAAAATTGAATTAATTATCAATGAAGAGAATTTAACTCTAACATTGGTTGACCAAAAAATATTGACTTTGCATGTCAATTTGGGATGGAATGAGTATGAAAATTGATAAATTGTGTAGATTTTTGGAGGACGACTAAACTTTAATTGTCTCTTAAACACTTGGAAAAAGTGGCATTGTTTGGTATTGGTATGGCATGGTACCGTCCCGTTTCAAAATGAAAACATACCGAACGGGTTTAGGTCTAAGACCGAATCGAACCGAACCGTTTGAATAGTAACGGTACGGGTACGGGTTCGGCCAAATATTGGACCGGACCGGACCGCGCCCACCCCTAAAAATAATTGTTCTAATTATAACTATTATAATTATAACTGTAATTTTAAATATAATTTAAATATAAAAATAATTATAATCATAATATTAATAAATATAATTATATTTATAATCATAATTTTGATTAAAATAAAATTTATAATATGTCTAATTATTATACCTATTAAACCAATTATAATTATAGCTATAATTATAGCGGTAATTAATTTTTTAATTATAATTATTTCTATAATTAGAATTTTAATTATATTTATAATATTTATTTCAGTAATTATAATTATATTTATAATTACTCCGTATGATAATAATAACAAAAACAATAAAAAATACTCCCTCCGTCCCAGGGAGAAGTTCCCGGGTTGACTTTCACACATATTAAGGAAATAAAGTTACTGAGGGGGTAAATTTTACTGTTTGGTACTGTTTCGACACTGTTTGGCACTGTTTCGACACTGTTTGACACTGTTTTGCACTGTTTGGCGCTGTTTTTATGTAGGATAACTTTCCATTTAAGGAAATGAGAACTTTTTGTTGGGACTGCCAAAAAAGGAAAGTGGGAACTTCTCCCTGGGACGGAGGTAGTATATAATAACAACAACAACAACAACACGTAATAATAATAATAATCATAATAATAATAATAATAATAATAATAATAATAATATAATAATAATAATAATAATAATAATAATAATAATAATAATAATAATAATAATAATAATAATAATAATAATAATAATAATAATAATAATAATAATAATAATAATAATAATAATAATAATAATAATAATATTAATAATAATAATATAATAATAATAATAATAATAATAATAATAATAATAATAATAATAATAATAATAATAATAATATTAATAATAATAATATTAATAATAATAATAATAATAATAATAATAATAATAATAATAATAATAATAATAATAATAATAATAATAATAATAATAATAATAATAATAATAATAATAATAATAATAATAATAATAATAATAATAATAATAATAATAATAATAATAATAATAATAATAATAATAATAATAATAATAATAATAATAATAATAATAATAATAATAATAATAATAATAATAATAATAATAATAATAATAATAATAATAATAATAATAATAATAATAATAATAATAATAATAATAATAATAATAATAATAATAATAATAATAATAATAATAATAATAATAATAATAATAATAATAATAATAATAATAATAATAATAATAATAATAATAATAATAATAATAATAATAATAATAATAATAATAATAATAATAATAATAATAATAATAATAATAATAATAATAATAATAATAATAATAATAATAATAATAATAATAATAATAATAATAATAATAATAATAATAATAATAATAATAATAATAATAATAATAATAATAATAATAATAATAATAATAATAATAATAATAATAATAATAATAATAATAATAATAATAATAATAATAATAATAATAATAATAATAATAATAATAATAATAATAATAATAATAATAATAATAATAATAATAATAATAATAATAATAATAATAATAATAATAATAATAATAATAATAATAATAATAATAATAATAATAATAATAATAATAATAATAATAATAATAATAATAATAATAATAATAATAATAATAATAATAATAATAATAATAATAATAATAATAATAATAATAATAATAATAATAATAATAATAATAATAATAATAATAATAATAATAATAATAATAATAATAATAATAATAATAATAATAATAATAATAATAATAATAATAATAATAATAATAATAATAATAATAATAATAATAATAATAATAATAATAATAATAATAATAATAATAATAATAATAATAATAATAATAATAATAATAATAATAATAATAATAATAATAATAATAATAATAATAATAATAATAATAATAATAATAATAATAATAATAATAATAATAATAATAATAATAATAATAATAATAATAATAATAATAATAATAATAATAATAATAATAATAATAATAATAATAATAATAATAATAATAATAATAATAATAATAATAATAATAATAATAATAATAATAATAATAATAATAATAATAATAATAATAATAATAATAATAATAATAATAATAATAATAATAATAATAATAATAATAATAATAATAATAATAATAATAATAATAATAATAATAATAATAATAATAATAATAATAATAATAATAATAATAATAATAATAATAATAATAATAATAATAATAATAATAATAATAATAATAATAATAATAATAATAATAATAATAATAATAATAATAATAATAATAATAATAATAATAATAATAATAATAATAATAATAATAATAATAATAATAATAATAATAATAATAATAATAATAATAATAATAATAATAATAATAATAATAATAATAATAATAATAATAATAATAATAATAATAATAATAATAATAATAATAATAATAATAAAAGTAATAATAAAAGTAATACTAATAGTAATAATAATAAAAGTAATACTAATAGTAATAATAACAACAATAATAATAACAACAACAATAATAACAGTAATAATACGGAGTAGTAAATATAATAATTATTATCATAATAAAAACGATTAATAATGTCTGAACTTTTCTAATCTGGTCTAAATTTTTTGATCTGATCTGGTCTGAATCTTTCTGATCTAATTTTTTTATCTGATCTAAATTTTTCGATCTGATCTTGTCTGAATCTTTCCGATCTGAATAAAGGGTCAAATAGGCCCTTGAACTGACTAAAAGTGTTCAATTAGCCCCTTATATAGGAGGTTCTGCCTGGCCGTCGCTAATTGGGGCGATTCCCTGTGGCATTTTTTGATGAAATTTTTTAAGATGCTCAAAAAATTTACTGCGCTGTTTCACTGCGCAGTTATCTTCAAAAAATCATTTGACTATCTTCCCAGTTGAATGTTTGGCTGAAATTTAGTATGAGTAAACTAGACTTAATAAAGAAAATGCTCAAAAAATTTCATCAAAAAATTCCACCAGGAACTGCCTCAATTGACGACTGCCGAGCAAAACCTCCTATATAAGAAGCTAATTAAATACTTTAAATCAGGGCTCCAACTTTAAAAAATCCATGAACACGGATATTCTAATCAATGAGAACCCATGGACAAAATTGGACTGCATTGCAATGTGCCGTAGTTTTGGGTCTTTGAGATCGTTGCTTAATTTAAACTGCACCCAAGCAAGGGGTAACTTATATACGAAAATCTACAGTGGAGCCATCCTCTTGTTCCGGTGTGGGACTATCTAATATAGGATAAAGGTCTATTGTACGTTGCAAAACAAATGAACCTTGAGCTGAATTGAAACCTTGGTCTACCAATTAGATTTGCTTCCAAAATCAATTTAGCCAAACACCAATTCCGGAGCATGTAAATATGTAATGTCCTTAAAACGTACTCCCGTCCCATTTTACTTGTCCTACTTTCCTTTTTGGGCTGTCCCAAAATAAGTGTCTACTTTCCTCTTTTGGAAAGAAATATGTGGTCTACACCATTTCACTTTATTATACTCAAACATCAACCACAACTTTTACTTTTTCAACCACTTCATTAATAACCGTGCCAAGTCAAACTAAGACACATAAAATGGGACAGAGGTAGTATTATATATGACATATCTATGGCAACTATTGTTATTATTATCATAAATTACTTTTGCAGAGTATTATATTACTCTTCTTCTTATTACTCTTATTGTTATTATATCATTAACGTTATCATTATCACTCTCGTTTTCATTATCTTTTTTGTTATTGTTATCGCTGTCATTATCTTTATCATTATTATCATCACCATCATCATCGTCATTGTTATAATTGTCATTACATTTTAGTATTAATATCATCATCATTGTTATTATTATCATTATTCCTTCCTCCCAAATTGTATTTTATAGATTAATACACTAAACTTTTTGATTTTTTGAAGTATTGGAATCTATTTTTGTTGAAATTTCGAAAGATTGAATTTTTGGAATGATATTATGTAATACCTAGTATTACATTTACATACTTACTAATGGTAGTATGAAATACTAAATTAATGAGTAGAAATTAAAACGTCTTTTCACGCCTATATCCTGCCTAAACTTGCTTAGGCTTTCAAGGCTCAAGACGTCTTACACCTTTTAGAACATTCCCTAGATATGAGTAAAATATAATAAAAGTGCAAAACTAGGACCTTAACCTTTGGTAGGGGTAAAAGAAGGTGTGCTGACCGAGCTACCCTTAATAAAAGATTTGATTTATTTATTAATAATTATACTCCGTAAGCACTAAATTTCAACTTCACACACATGAAGTCTAAAAGCTACTACACCAGATCTGGTGCCGGATCATGTGAGTTTTCTCGCACTTAAAAATGTTGTAGAAAAGTGGTTGAAATAAAGTACAAGTATCGTCTCCACAGGGACGGACAAAAGGAAAATAAGAATTAACTAAATTTAGCGATTAAAAAGAAATAAATAAAAAAAATGTGATTGTGCGAGATTGGTTGCTGGTAAAATTAAACTAATGTGAATGAACGATTAAATAAAAAGACTGGTTTTCTTCTCAATTAACGACGAAGGGACAAGGATTGATTCCAGGGTAACCAAATTTCTGGCAGATCAGGCTTAATTACATGAAATTAATTCAATTGAGCCTAGCTAATCATTACTAAGTTCTTACCGTTCTCGCGGCATAGAGTACAATAATTTAGGGGACCAGACTGATCTCTCATTACGTCGTTCTGGCATATTCAAAAAAGATAGTGAGTTGTCTACTTTGTGTGGTGTGGATATTGCTTTGGTGATATTTTCACCTGGAGATAAGGTTTATACTTTTGGAAGCCCAAGTGTCGATGCAGTACTTAACAAATACTTTGGTGAAAACGCTACACCAGAGGCATGTGTGACCGATGAGATTATTCATGCACATTATGAAGACAACATGAGAATCCTTACACCCCAAATAAGTGAGATGGAATCTCTTAATCATGATCTAACGAAAGAAAGTCAAGCTCACTGTGAATCTGAAAAAGGTAGACCGCTTATTTCAAATCTACAATTGAATGAGTTGGAGAATATGAAACATAGCCTGGAAACACTTTCTTCTCAAACTTATGAAACACTCAAGGAATCCTTGATGCATGTTCAATCTCAAGACCTAGCCACTCAAATGGATAGAGGTAGCTTGTACGGCCCCTTCTCACATGTTCGAATCAATAATGATGATTCTGGACCAAGTGGAACTAGCTAGTTCATAACTACAATGGTTCTTTCAGCATCATGTATGGATAAGGAGAGTTATTTTTCTATATTCATATTCAGCTTAAAATTTCCTATTTATGTGTGATTGTCATCAATAAAAATGTCTATGTTATTTTTCTGCAATAATTAATGTTGACATTTGGAAAGGTTACGTTAATAGACATGTTATTTTGTAAACCCGTTGTCAACCGTCCTAATAAATAAGATACTTTTTAGTAATCAATGCTAGAGACGTGCAATAAGAATGTGCATACTTTAGAACCGTGCTCCAATAGAAGACATTTATGTGTTGAAGACTTCATGTACTTTAAAATTTTAGTTTAAATCAAAATAAAATTACTTAAATGGCTATGTTTCTGTCTAGTTTTTTTTAAAGGAAAAACCGCTTGTATTAATATCACTAAGATTCGGATCGTTATAACCATAAAATGCCTTTCTCCGGTAAAACTCAAGTAAAAAAGTTCAATTATATATGTTTTGAGAGTCTTCCACAAATTGAGACATGAGTTGGTCCATCTTGATGGCGGACCGGGCCAAGTATAGGTTACCCGAAGTCTGAAAGCTTTGCACTCCGTCGCTCATCGAACAAAAAATTTGATGATTCGAAGTCTGGAAATAAAACAAAAATTTATGTGTAAGGGGCGTTTGTAACACCAATAACAAACAAATAAGTGAAGCTGAAAATTCACCCCTCCACGTGAATAAACTAAGACAGATGCATATATTCATATAAAAAAGGTTTCATTTCCAATGCATCAAACAACTACATACTGGTGTTTCATATGAAGACATAGAGCAGGTTGAGGGTGGCACATTTGACATCACTTTCTTTCTTTCCCTCTTCTTTTCAGCATTGTGCGATAGAAAACATTTCATTAAATCAGCAAACCACCACCAGAGATTCTGATTCACGAGAAATGCTATTATAAAAAGACATTAAACTAACATCAAGAACAGTAACTAGCTAGGTGGGTGAATAGCACAAACTGTACATAATCGTCAAAACAGACAAACCAATAGCTTGGAGCATCTAAAAAACACACAAGACAAACACATGTGCGGTTTTGGAAATAACACAGAGTTATTCATTCTTCTGGCAAACCTGCATTAGCAAAACTCCAATAAAGATTCAATCTTCGAACTTTTTTTGTAGAGCAACCCCCTTTTGAGTGTCACACATGCACTTATCAAATGAATTGCTTAACAAGAGAAAAGGATAATGAATAAGAAAAGAAAGACTTAATTGATCAAGAGAGAGAAAAAACAATGAAATCATTGAAAAAAGCCGTCTCCCTTCTATTATATCTCTATTTACCTCTATTTCATTTTTAAGAAACTCCACTACTTCTTTTTCTTCACCTTCAAGCCTCCCACACGAGAACTTGCAACTGAAATTATCATTTCTAGTGATTAGAGAAGTAACTAATGAATCAATGAGTGAGTATATTCTAACAAAATTTGAAATACTACTTCCTCAGAAGTATAAAATTTGACATATTGTAAACTAATAAAAATATTTCAATGCACACTCTCACCTGCAGGAAAGCAACTAGAATTGACTTCCTCAGAAGTATAAGTCCCTTGATCTGAGTGGTCGATACTTTCTTCATAAGGATAAATAGAATTATAGTGCACCTCCGCCCAAAAACTCAAATATATGACTGCATGGAGATATAAAAGGCCAAAGTGTCACATTACCTTAAGAAAAATTACAGTGATGCTCATATTTAGAAAAAAAATCTTTAAATCTATTGCACAAAATATGCACATCATCCACACACATTGTGCACACACTATTCACAGAGTTTTCACAGGGGATTACTATATACACCGCAACAACAAAAAATGACACTAAGTTCATCATTGAAGTATTAGTATCTTACTAATAGGGACTGTCGGGTTAGGACCGGATCGGACATGGACCGCCTAGTCATTGACCAGACCGGGACCGTCGGGTTGTCGACTAGATCGGGATTGCTCGGTTGTCAATCGGACTGGACAGGGACCTATGGCTCAGCCTAGACCATCAGGTCGTTGACCGGACAAGATAGTGATCGTAGGGTCGTTGGACGGACTTCAATTGACACCGGAGCGGGACCGGATTAACCACCAGACGTAAATGTGCACATTCATTGCAGCGGCACTGCAGCATCCGCGTTTTTCAAATTTGGAAAACTAATAAAAGTCACTTCTCCAATTCATCAAGGAAAAGAGAGACACATCTCATTTTTTTTGGTTTTGGAAATAGATTTGGTAAACATATTTTTCGGTTTTCTTTTCTCAAATTTTCCAGCAATTTTCTTTGGTAAACACGTTTTCTATTTTCCTTTTTCCAGTTTTCTGGAAAACTAGAAGATATATCTGTTAGTAAACAGGCCCTAATTATTTTATTATGTGTTTCATTTTCAACCTTTTCAAACGAATCTGTTGGCGACCTCTGGTGAGCCTCGTATTCACAGTGTTGCTAGACATGATAAAACTAAATAATGTATTTGGTTTAAAATATCATGCAATCAAGTATGACATACAATATAGAAGTTGTAGATCGTATTAATATCCAACTTAGTGGTGCCACTTTGGTGTATTTTATGGCATGTCAGGTTAGGTATTAGTTTAATATTACGTACAAAATAAGTCCAATTTACGACTTCGCTCGATGGATTTTGATTACTATTGTGTAGGCATGATCCAACTATGCTAATACTTCTTTACATTTATGGAAAATAGGTCATGATTGAATTGGAGAACATAAATAAAACCTTGTCAATTTATTAGATATTGTAAGTAATTTTTAACTTTTTCACTTAATATCATCACTTTTATTAGCATTGTCGCTAGACGTTTCAAAATAGAAGTGTTTAGATTGATTAATATATTAATTTAACTATTTTGATAATGTAGACGTTGGAATATCATTGTGGTTATATGGTCGTGAGTAAATCGGCATTATCTATTCTTGTATGTAAAATTTAGTACAACTCAAATAGCCTTTAGAACTCCTAATCAAATTATGTAGTCGAGAAACTACATTTAAATTAATGGTAACTAATCTAATATTTTGATTATTATATTTTACGATCCCCTAATCTTTCGTGTGTATATATAAGGGTGTTTTTGTCCATAACAAATTACTACTTCTATATACAGAATTCTAAACATCGGCTCTTATTTTGGATTTTAGTCTTGTTTGTCTTCCATGGTGAGAATTTTGTCAAATTTAATTGAACCAATTAGTATTTTGTTTTGAAAATTTCTTGGAACAATGTTAATATTAATAAAGATCTAATCTCTTATTGAAAAAGTATTTATTAACAACATCTAATAAAATGAAAAGCACTAGTTTTACTCTGCCATGACAAATTGTCTAAAGATGTAATGAATGTATTATATTATTAGCATATTTGGATCATATTGAAGTAAGATATTCAAATTCCACACTTTAAAAAATGAAAAACATAATTGAAATATTAGGGAATGTTAATTTGATACCATATTAATCATGTCGTAAATATTGCCGCGCAAGAATAGTTATCTATAAATAACACTATCTATAACTATCTACACGTTCACCATAGTTATCTCAATAATTTATTTCAACCAAATATATCATATTGCTTTGGAGAATGTCTAGCAATAATGAGAATAAGAGAGTTAGTAGGGGACGCCAAAGGATTCCTCTCACCAAAATTGAGAATGAGATTAACCGTCAAGTAACATTTTCCAAACGTCGTTCTGGCATATTCAAAAAAGCTAGTGAGTTGTCTATTTTGTGTGGTGTGGATATTGCTATGGTGATATTTTCACCTGCAGATAAGGTTTATACTTTTGGAAGCCCAAGTGTCGATGCAGTACTTAACAAATACTTTGGTGAAAACGCTACACCAGAGGCATGTGTGACCGATGAGATTATTCATGCACATTATGAAGACAACATGAGAATCCTTACACCCCAAATAAGTGAGATGGAATATCTTAATCATGATCTAACGAAAGAAAGTCAAGCTCACTGTGAATCTGAAAAAGGTAGACCGCTTATTTCAAATCTACAATTGAATGAGTTGGAGAATATGAAACATAGCCTGGAAACACTTTCTTCTCAAACTTATGAAACACTCAAGGAACCCTTGATGCATGTTCAATCTCAAGACCTAGCCACTCAAATGGATAGAGGTAGCTTGTACGGCCCCTTCTCACATGTTCGAATCAATAATGATGGTTCTGGACCAAGTGGAACTAGCTAGTTCATAACTACAATGGTTCTTTCAGCATCATGTATGGATAAGGAGAGTTATTTTTCTATATTCATATTCAGCTTAAAATTTCTTATTTATGTGTGATTGTCATCAATAAAAATGTCTATGTTATTTTTCTGCAATAATTAATGTTGACATTTGGAAAGGTTACGTTAATAGACATGTTATTTTGTAAACCCGTTGTCAACCGTCCTAATAAATAAGATACTTTTTAGTAATCAATGCTAGAGACGTGCAATAAGAATGTGCATACTTTAGAACCGTGCTCCAATAGAAGACATTTATGTGTTGAAGACTTCATGTACTTTAAAATTTTAGTTTAAATCAAAATAAAATTACTTAAATGGCTATGTTTCTGTCTAGTTTTTTTTAAAGGAAAAACCGCTTGTATTAATATCACTAAGATTCGGATCGTTATAACCATAAAATGCCTTTCTCCGGTAAAACTCAAGTAAAAAAGTTCAATTATATATGTTTTGAGAGTCTTCCACAAATTGAGACATGAGTTGGTCCATCTTGATGGCGGACCGGGCCAAGTATAGGTTACCCGAAGTCTGAAAGCTTTGCACTCCGTCGCTCATCGAACAAAAAATTTGATGATTCGAAGTCTGGAAATAAAACAAAAATTTATGTGTAAGGGGCGTTTGTAACACCAATAACAAACAAATAAGTGAAGCTGAAAATTCACCCCTCCACGTGAATAAACTAAGACAGATGCATATATTCATATAAAAAAGGTTTCATTTCCAATGCATCAAACAACTACATACTGGTGTTTCATATGAAGACATAGAGCAGGTTGAGGGTGGCACATTTGACATCACTTTCTTTCTTTCCCTCTTCTTTTCAGCATTGTGCGATAGAAAACATTTCATTAAATCAGCAAACCACCACCAGAGATTCTGATTCACGAGAAATGCTATTATAAAAAGACATTAAACTAACATCAAGAACAGTAACTAGCTAGGTGGGTGAATAGCACAAACTGTACATAATCGTCAAAACAGACAAACCAATAGCTTGGAGCATCTAAAAAACACACAAGACAAACACATGTGCGGTTTTGGAAATAACACAGAGTTATTCATTCTTCTGGCAAACCTGCATTAGCAAAACTCCAATAAAGATTCAATCTTCGAACTTTTTTTGTAGAGCAACCCCCTTTTGAGTGTCACACATGCACTTATCAAATGAATTGCTTAACAAGAGAAAAGGATAATGAATAAGAAAAGAAAGACTTAATTGATCAAGAGAGAGAAAAAACAATGAAATCATTGAAAAAAGCCGTCTCCCTTCTATTATATCTCTATTTACCTCTATTTCATTTTTAAGAAACTCCACTACTTCTTTTTCTTCACCTTCAAGCCTCCCACACGAGAACTTGCAACTGAAATTATCATTTCTAGTGATTAGAGAAGTAACTAATGAATCAATGAGTGAGTATATTCTAACAAAATTTGAAATACTACTTCCTCAGAAGTATAAAATTTGACATATTGTAAACTAATAAAAATATTTCAATGCACACTCTCACCTGCAGGAAAGCAACTAGAATTGACTTCCTCAGAAGTATAAGTCCCTTGATCTGAGTGGTCGATACTTTCTTCATAAGGATAAATAGAATTATAGTGCACCTCCGCCCAAAAACTCAAATATATGACTGCATGGAGATATAAAAGGCCAAAGTGTCACATTACCTTAAGAAAAATTACAGTGATGCTCATATTTAGAAAAAAATCTTTAAATCTATTGCACAAAATATGCACATCATCCACACACATTGTGCACACACTATTCACAGAGTTTTCACAGGGGATTACTATATACACCGCAACAACAAAAAATGACACTAAGTTCATCATTGAAGTATTAGTATCTTACTAATAGGGACTGTCGGGTTAGGACCAGATCGGACATGGACCGCCTAGTCATTGACCAGACCGGGACCGTCGGGTTGTCGACTAGATCGGGATTGCTCGGTTGTCAATCGGACTGGACAGGGACCTATGGCTCAGCCTAGACCATCAGGTCGTTGACCGGACAAGATAGTGATCGTAGGGTCGTTGGACGGACTTCAATTGACACCGGAGCGGGACCGGATTAACCACCAGACGTAAATGTGCACATTCATTGCAGCGGCACTGCAGCATCCGCGTTTTTCAAATTTGGAAAACTAATAAAAGTCACTTCTCCAATTCATCAAGGAAAAGAGAGACACATCTCATTTTTTTTGGTTTTGGAAATAGATTTGGTAAACATATTTTTCGGTTTTCTTTTCTCAAAATTTCCAGCAATTTTCTTTGGTAAACACGTTTTCTATTTTCCTTTTTCCAGTTTTCCAGTTTTCTGGAAAACTAGAAGATATATCTGTTAGTAAACAGGCCCTAATTATTTTATTATGTGTTTCATTTTCAACCTTTTCAAACGAATCTGTTGGCGACCTCTGGTGAGCCTCGTATTCACAGTGTTGCTAGACATGATAAAACTAAATAATGTATTTGGTTTAAAATATCATGCAATCAAGTATGACATACAATATAGAAGTTGTAGATCGTATTAATATCCAACTTAGTGGTGCCACTTTGGTGTATTTTATGGCATGTTAGGTTAGGTATTAGTTTAATATTCCGTACAAAATAAATCCAATTTACGACTTCGCTCGATGGATTTTGATTACTATTGTGTAGGCATGATCCAACTATGCTAATACTTCTTTACATTTATGGAAAATAGGTCATGATTGAATTGGAGAACATAAATAAAACCTTGTCAATTTATTAGATATTGTAAGTAATTTTTAACTTTTTCACTTAATATCATTACTTTTATTAGCATTGTCGCTAGACGTTTCAAAATAGAAGTGTTTAGATTGATTAATATATTAAATTAACTATTTTGATAATGTAGACGTTGGAATATCATTGTGGTTATATGGTCGTGAGTAAATCGGCATTATCTATTCTTGTATGTAAAATTTAGTACAACTCAAATAGCCTTTAGAACTCCTAATCAAATTATGTAGTCGAGAAACTACATTTAAATTAATGGTAACTAATCTAATATTTTGATTATTATATTTTACAATCCCCTAATCTTTCGTGTGTATATATAAGGGTGTTTTTGTCCATCACAAATTACTACTTCTATATACAGAATTCTAAACATCGGCTCTTATTTTGGATTTTAGTCTTGTTTGTCTTCCATGGTGAGAATTTTGTCAAATTTAATTGAACCAATTAGTATTTTGTTTTGAAAATTTCTTGGAACAATGTTAATATTAATAAAGATCTAATCTCTCATTGAAAAAGTATTTATTAACAACATTTAATAAAATGAAAAGCACTAGTTTTACTCTGCCATGACAAATTGTCTAAAGATGTAATGAATGTATTATATTATTAGCATATTTGGATCATATTGAAGTAAGATATTCAAATTCCACACTTTAAAAAATGAAAAACATAATTGAAATATTAGGGAATGTTAATTTGATACCATATTAATCATGTCGTAAATATTGCCGCGCAAGAATAGTTATCTATAAATAACACTATCTATAACTATCTACACGTTCACCATAGTTATCTCAATAATTTATTTCAACCAAATATATCATATTGCTTTGGAGAATGTCTAGCAATAATGAGAATAAGAGAGTTAGTAGGGGACGCCAAAGGATTCCTCTCACCAAAATTGAGAATGAGATTAACCGTCAAGTAACATTTTCCAAACGTCGTTCTGGCATATTCAAAAAAGCTAGTGAGTTGTCTATTTTGTGTGGTGTGGATATTGCTATGGTGATATTTTCACCTGCAGATAAGGTTTATACTTTTGGAAGCCCAAGTGTCGATGCAGTACTTAACAAATACTTTGGTGAAAACGCTACACCAGAGGCAGGTGTGACCGATGAGATTATTCGTGCACATTATGAAGACAACATGAGAATCATTACACCCCAAATAAGTGACATGGAAGCTCTTGTTCATGATCTAACGAAAGAAAGTCAAGCTCACTGTGAATCTGAAAAAGGTAGGCCACTTATTTCAAATCTACAATTGCATGAGTTGGAGAATATGAAACATAGCCTGGAAACACTTTCTTCTCAAACTTATGAAACACTCAAGGAACCCTTGATGCATGTTCAATCTCAAGACCTAGCCACTCAAATGGATAGAGGTAGCTTGTACGGCCCCTTCTCACATGTTCGAATCAATAATGATGGTCCTGGACCAAGTGGAACTAGCTAGTTCATAACTACAATGGTTCTTTCAGCATCATGTATGGATAAGGAGAGTTATTTTTCTATATTCATATTCAGCTTAAAATTTCCTATTTATGTGTGATTGTCATCAATAAAAATGTCTATGTTATTTTTCTGCAATAATTAATGTTGACATTTGGAAAGGTTACGTTAATAGACATGTTATTTTGTAAACCCGTTGTCAACCGTCCTAATAAATAAGATACTTTTTAGTAATCAATGCTAGAGACGTGCAATAAGAATGTGCATACTTTAGAACCGTGCTCCAATAGAAGACATTTATGTGTTGAAGACTTCATGTACTTTAAAATTTTAGTTTAAATCAAAATAAAATTACTTAAATGGCTATGTTTCTGTCTAGTTTTTTTTAAAGGAAAAACCGCTTGTATTAATATCACTAAGATTCGGATCGTTATAACCATAAAATGCCTTTCTCTGGTAAAACTCAAGTAAAAAAGTTCAATTATATATGTTTTGAGAGTCTTCCACAAATTGAGACATGAGTTGGTCCATCTTGATGGCGGACCGGGCCAAGTATAGGTTACCCGAAGTCTGAAAGCTTTGCACTCCGTCGCTCATCGAACAAAAAATTTGATGATTCGAAGTCTGGAAATAAAACAAAAATTTATGTGTAAGGGGCGTTTGTAACACCAATAACAAACAAATAAGTGAAGCTGAAAATTCACCCCTCCACGTGAATAAACTAAGACAGATGCATATATTCATATAAAAAAGGTTTCATTTCCAATGCATCAAACAACTACATACTGGTGTTTCATATGAAGACATAGAGCAGGTTGAGGGTGGCACATTTGACATCACTTTCTTTCTTTCCCTCTTCTTTTCAGCATTGTGCGATAGAAAACATTTCATTAAATCAGCAAACCACCACCAGAGATTCTGATTCACGAGAAATGCTATTATAAAAAGACATTAAACTAACATCAAGAACAGTAACTAGCTAGGTGGGTGAATAGCACAAACTGTACATAATCGTCAAAACAGACAAACCAATAGCTTGGAGCATCTAAAAAACACACAAGACAAACACATGTGCGGTTTTGGAAATAACACAGAGTTATTCATTCTTCTGGCAAACCTGCATTAGCAAAACTCCAATAAAGATTCAATCTTCGAACTTTTTTTGTAGAGCAACCCCCTTTTGAGTGTCACACATGCACTTATCAAATGAATTGCTTAACAAGAGAAAAGGATAATGAATAAGAAAAGAAAGACTTAATTGATCAAGAGAGAGAAAAAACAATGAAATCATTGAAAAAAGCCGTCTCCCTTCTATTATATCTCTATTTACCTCTATTTCATTTTTAAGAAACTCCACTACTTCTTTTTCTTCACCTTCAAGCCTCCCACACGAGAACTTGCAACTGAAATTATCATTTCTAGTGATTAGAGAAGTAACTAATGAATCAATGAGTGAGTATATTCTAACAAAATTTGAAATACTACTTCCTCAGAAGTATAAAATTTGACATATTGTAAACTAATAAAAATATTTCAATGCACACTCTCACCTGCAGGAAAGCAACTAGAATTGACTTCCTCAGAAGTATAAGTCCCTTGATCTGAGTGGTCGATACTTTCTTCATAAGGATAAATAGAACTATAGTGCACCTCCGCCCAAAAACTCAAATATATGACTGCATGGAGATATAAAAGGCCAAAGTGTCACATTACCTTAAGAAAAATTACAGTGATGCTCATATTTAGAAAAGAAATCTTTAAATCTATTGCACAAAATATGCACATCATCCACACACATTGTGCACACACTATTCACAGAGTTTTCACAGGGGATTACTATATACACCGCAACAAAAAAAAATGACACTAAGTTCATCATTGAAGTATTAGTATCTTACTAATAGGGACTGTCGGGTTAGGACCGGATCGGACATGGACCGCCTAGTCATTGACCAGACCGGGACCGTCGGGTTGTCGACTAGATCGGGATTGCTCGGTTGTCAATCGGACTGGACAGGGACCTATGGCTCAGCCTAGACCATCAGGTCGTTGACCGGACAAGATAGTGATCGTAGGTTCGTTGGACGGACTTCAATTGACACCGGAGCGGGACCGGATTAACCACCAGACGTAAATGTGCACATTCATTGCAGCGGCACTGCAGCATCCGCGTTTTTCAAATTTGGAAAACTAATAAAAGTTACTTCTCCAATTCATCAAGGAAAAGAGAGACACATCTCATTTTTTTTGGTTTTGGAAATAGATTTGGTAAACATATTTTTCGGTTTTCTTTTCTCAAATTTTCCAGCAATTTTCTTTGGTAAACACGTTTTCTATTTTCCTTTTTCCAGTTTTCTGGAAAACTAGAAGATATATCTGTTAGTAAACAGGCCCTAATTATTTTATTATGTGTTTCATTTTCAACCTTTTCAAACGAATCTGTTGGCGACCTCTGGTGAGCCTCGTATTCACAGTGTTGCTAGACATGATAAAACTAAATAATGTATTTGGTTTAAAATATCATGCAATCAAGTATGACATACAATATAGAAGTTGTAGATCGTATTAATATCCAACTTAGTGGTGCCACTTTAGTGTATTTTATGGCGTGTCAGGTTAGGTATTAGTTTAATATTACGTACAAAATAAGTCCAATTTACGACTTCGCTCGATGGATTTTGATTACTATTGTGTAGGCATGATCCAACTATGCTAATATTTCTTTACATTTATGGAAAATAGGTCATGATTGAATTGGAGAACATAAATAAAACCTTGTCAATTTATTAGATATTGTAAGTAATTTTTAACTTTTTCACTTAATATCATCACTTTTATTAGCATTGTCGCTAGACGTTTCAAAATAGAAGTGTTTAGATTGATTAATATATTAATTTAACTATTTTGATAATGTAGACGTTGGAATATCATTGTGGTTATATGGTCGTGAGTAAATCGGCATTATCTACTCTTGTATGTAAAATTTAGTACAACTCAAATAGCCTTTAGAACTCCTAATCAAATTATGTAGTCGAGAAACTACATTTAAATTAATGGTAACTAATCTAATATTTTGATTATTATATTTTACGATCCCCTAATCTTTCGTGTGTATATATAAGGGTGTTTTTGTCCATAACAAATTACTACTTCTATATACAGAATTCTAAACATCGGCTCTTATTTTGGATTTTAGTCTTGTTTGTCTTCCATGGTGAGAATTTTGTCAAATTTAATTGAACCAATTAGTATTTTGTTTTGAAAATTTCTTGGAACAATGTTAATATTAATAAAGATCTAATCTCTCATTGAAAAAGTATTTATTAACAACATCTAATAAAATGAAAAGCACTAGTTTTACTCTGCCATGACAAATTGTCTAAAGATGTAATGAATGTATTATATTATTAGCATATTTGGATCATATTGAAGTAAGATATTCAAATTCCACACTTTAAAAAATGAAAAACATAATTGAAATATTAGGGAATGTTAATTTGATACCATATTAATCATGTCGTAAATATTGCCGCGCAAGAATAGTTATCTATAAATAACACTATCTATAACTATCTACACGTTCACCATAGTTATCTCAATAATTTATTTCAACCAAATATATCATATTGCTTTGGAGAATGTCTAGCAATAATGAGAATAAGAGAGTTAGTAGGGGACGCCAAAGGATTCCTCTCACCAAAATTGAGAATGAGATTAACCGTCAAGTAACATTTTCCAAACGTCGTTCTGGCATATTCAAAAAAGCTAGTGAGTTGTCTATTTTGTGTGGTGTGGATATTGCTATGGTGATATTTTCACCTGCAGATAAGGTTTATACTTTTGGAAGCCCAAGTGTCGATGCAGTACTTAACAAATACTTTGGTGAAAACGCTACACCAGAGGCATGTGTGACCGATGAGATTATTCATGCACATTATGAAGACAACATGAGAATCCTTACACCCCAAATAAGTGAGATGGAATCTCTTAATCATGATCTAACGAAAGAAAGTCAAGCTCACTGTGAATCTGAAAAAGGTAGACCGCTTATTTCAAATCTACAATTGAATGAGTTGGAGAATATGAAACATAGCCTGGAAACACTTTCTTCTCAAACTTATGAAACACTCAAGGAACCCTTGATGCATGTTCAATCTCAAGACCTAGCCACTCAAATGGATAGAGGTAGCTTGTACGGCCCCTTCTCACATGTTCGAATCAATAATGATGGTTCTGGACCAAGTGGAACTAGCTAGTTCATAACTACAATGGTTCTTTCAGCATCATGTATGGATAAGGAGAGTTATTTTTCTATATTCATATTCAGCTTAAAATTTCCTATTTATGTGTGATTGTCATCAATAAAAATGTCTATGTTATTTTTCTGCAATAATTAATGTTGACATTTGGAAAGGTTACGTTAATAGACATGTTATTTTGTAAACCCGTTGTCAACCGTCCTAATAAATAAGATACTTTTGAGTAATCAACGCTAGAGACGTGCAATAAGAATGTGCATACTTTAGAATCGTGCTCCAATAGAAGACATTTATGTGTTGAAGACTTCATGTACTTTACAATTTTAGTTTAAATCAAAACAAAATTACTTAAATGGCTATGTTTCTGTCTAGTTTTTTGAAAGGAAAAACCGCTTGTATTAATATCACTAAGATTCGGATCGTTATAACCATAAAATGCCTTTCTCCGGTAAAACTCAAGTAAAAAAGTTCAATTATATATGTTTTGAGAGTCTTCCACAAATTGAGACATGAGTTGGTCCATCTTGATGGCGGACCGGGCCAAGTATAGGTTACGCGAAGTTTGAAAGCTTTGCACTCCGTCGCTCATCAAACAAAAAATTTGATGATTCGAAGTCTGGAAATAAAACAAAAATTTATGTGTAAGGGGCGTTTGTAACACCAATAACAAACAAATAAGTGAAGCCGAAAATTCACCCTTCCACGTGAATAAACTAAGACAGATGCATATATTCATATAAAAAAGGTTTCATTTCCAATGCATCAAACAACTACATACTGGTGTTTCATATGAAGACATAGAGCAGGTTGAGGGTGGCACATTTGACATCACTTTCTTTCTTTCCCTCTTCTTTTCAGCATTGTGCGATAGAAAACATTTCATTAAATCAGCAAACCACCACCAGAGATTCTGATTCACGAGAAATGCTATTATAAAAAAGACAGTAAACTAACATCTAGAACAGTAACTAGCTAGGTGGGTGAATAGCACAAATTGTACATAATGGGGATGCAAAAAGAACCTAATAATCGTCAAAACCAACAAATTAATAGCTTGGAGCATCTAAAAAACACACAAGACAAACACATGTGGGGTTGTGGAAAGAAGTCAGAGTTATTCATTCTTCTGGCAAACCTGCATTATTAAAACCCCAATAAAGATTCAATCTTCGAACTTTTGTGTAAAGCAACTCCCTTTTGAGTGTCTCACATGCACTTATGAAATGAACTGCTTAAGAAGAGAAAAGGATAATGAATAAGAAAAGAAAGACTTGATTGATCAAGAGAGAGGGGAAAACAATAAAATCATTGAAAAAAGCCGTCTCCCTTCTATTATATCTCTATTTACCTCTATTTCTTTTTTAAGAAATTCCACAACTTCTTTTCCTTCACCTTCAAGTCTCCCACACAAGAACTTGCAACTGAAATTATTATTTCTAGTGATTAGAGAAGTAACTAATGAATCAATGAGTGAGTATATTCTAACAAAATTTGAAATACTACTTCCTCAGAAGTATAAAGGTTGACATATTGTAAACTAATAAAAATATTTCAATGCACACTCTCACCTGCAGGAAAGCAGCTAGAATTAACTTCCTCAGAAGTATAAGTCCCTTGATCTGATTGGTCGATACCTTCTTCATGAGGATAAATAGAATTATAGTGCATCTCCGCCCAAAAACTCAAATATATGACTGCATGGAGATATAAAAGGCCAAAGTGTCACATTACCTTAAGAAAAATTACAGTGATGCTCAAATTTAGAAAAGAAACCTTTAAATCTATTGCACAAAATATGCACATGATCCACACACACCGTGCACACATTATTCACAGAGTTTTCACAAGGCATTACTATATACACCGCAACAACAAAAAATGACACTATGTTCATCATTTGGAAAACACATTTTATATTTTCCTTTTTACAATCTGTTTTTTTTATCTGTTTTCTTTCTCCAATTTTTCAGCAATTTTCATTGGTAAACACGTTTTCTATTTTCCTTTTTCCAGTTTTCCTTTTTTATAGAAAACTAGAAAATATCTCTGTTAGTAAACAGGCCCTAATTATTTTATTATGTGTTTTATTTTCAATCTTTTTTAAACGAATCCTTTGGCGACCTCTGGTGAGCCTCTTAGTCATAGTGTTGCTAGACATGATAAAACTAAATAATGTATTTGGTTTAAAATATCATGCAATCAAGTATGACATATATTATAGAAGTTGTAGATCGTATTAATAGCCAGCTTAGTGGTGCCACGTTGGTGTTTTTTATGGCATGTTAGGTTAGGTATTAATTTAATATTCTGTACAAAATAAATCCAATTTACGACTTCGCTGAATGGATTTTGATTACTATTGTGTAGGTATGATCCAACTATGCTAATACTTCTTTACATTTATGGAAAATAGGTCATGATTGAATTGGAGAACATAAATAAAACCTTGTCAATTTATTAGATATTGTAAGTAAATTTTAACATCGTCACTTAATATCATCACTTTTATTAGCATTGTTGCTAGACATTTCAAAATAGAAGTGTTTAAATTGATTAATATATTAGATTAACTTTTTTGACAATGTAGATGTTGGAATATCATTGTGGTGATATGGTCATGAGTAAATAAGCATTATCTGTTCTTGTATGTATGATATTATTTTGTACAACTCCAATAGACTTTAAAACTCCTACTAAAATTATGTAGTCGAGAAACTACATTTAAATTAATGGTAACTAATCTAATATTTTGATTATTATATACTACCATCCCCTAATCTTTCGTGTGTTTAAATAAGGGTGTTTTTGTCCATCATAAATCACTACTCCTATGTACAGAATTCTAAACACCGGTTCTTATTTTGGATTTTAGTTCTGTTTGTCTTCCATGGTGAGAATTTTGTCAAATTTAATTGAACCAATTAGTATTTTGTTTTGAAAATTTCATGGAACAATGTTAATATTAATAAAGACCTAATCTCTCATGAAAAAAGTATTTAACATCTAATAAATTGAAAAGCACTAGTTATACTCTACCATGACAAATTGTCTAAAGATGTAATGAATGTATTATATTATTAGCATATTTGGATCATATTGAAGTAAGATATTCAAATTCCACACTTTGGAAAATGAAAAACATAATTTAAATATTAGGGAATGTTAATTTGATACCATATTAATCATGTCATAAACGTTGCCGCTCAAGAATAGTCATCTATAAATAACACTATCTATAACTATCTACACCTTCACCATAGTTATCTCAATACTTTATTTCAACCAAATATATCGTATTGCTTTGGAGAATGTCTAGCAATAATGAGAATAAGAGAGTTAGTAGGGGACGCCAAAGGATTCCTCTCACCAAAATTGAGAATGAGATTAACCGTCAAGTAACATTTTCCAAACGTCGTTCTGGCATATTCAAAAAAGCTATTGAGTTGTCTATTTTGTGTGGTGTGGATATTGCTATGGTGATATTTTCACCTGCAGATAAGGTTTATACTTTTGGAAGCCCAAGTGTCGATGCAGTACTTAACAAATACTTTGGTGAAAACGTTACACCAGAGGCAGGTGTGACTGATGAGATTATTCGTGCACATTATGAAGACAACATGAGAATCATTACACCCCAAATAAGTGACATGGAAGCTCTTGTTCATGATCTAACGAAAGAAAGTCAAGCTCACTGTGAATCTGAAAAAGGTAGACCACTTATTTCAAATCTACAATTGCATGAGTTGGAGAATATGAAACATAGCCTGGAAACACTTTCTTCTCAAACTTATGAAACACTCAAGGAACCCTTGATGCATGTTCAATCTCATGACCTAGCCACTCCAATGGATAGAGTGATAAGTTCGTATTTCAACGCGCATTTGATGCGTGTTGAGATTGAGTTTTGTCACTTTTCCCAACTTATTTGCGTCACAAAGTGTTTATTTAGCTCAAGTCACGGTTTAACGGGTTTGGTTTGCATTCGTTGAAGAAAAGGAAGAATTCGGACCCGGCATCGGCGTTTGACTTCCTCAGAAGTATAAGTCCCTTGATCTGAGTGGTTGACACCTTCTTCATGAGGATAAATAGATTTATAGTGCACCTTCGCCCAAAAACTCAAATATATGACTGAATGGAGATATAAAAGGTCAAAGTGCATGTCACATTACCTTAACAAAAATTACTGTGATGCTCAAATTAAGAAAATAAATCTTTAAATCTATTGCACAAAATATGCACATGATCCACACACACTGTGCACACACTATTCACAGAGTTTTCACAGGGCATTACTATATTCACCTCAATCACAAAAAATGACACTATGTTCATCGTTGAAGTGTTAGTATGGATCTTACCAATACAAAACTCTTATAATATTTTGAAAAAATGTTAATAAGAGCTCTATGTATTAAGGCCACAGTCAAATTTTCCTCTTTGAAGATATGATCAATAAAAGCAGAGATGATGAAAGAAATCACTTTTCTTACTGAAAATTGATTCTTATTGAAAGGTAGAAGTCAAGCAAAGCACAAAATCCTATTTTGCAATGCACAATCTGCCATTATTTTCATTTGTTTTATTGATCTTTTCAGTTAGTTAAAAAAGAGATTTATCCCCATGTAATAAATGCATTTTCCATAATAAATTTCTCTTCGATTGTATCAACTGATATAGAAAGTTAGAAATGTACCACATTTAGAAGAATCAAAAGGAAATTACCTCTATTTGACTTTTGTGATTTTGGTAGAATCTCGATGAAACAGGTCTCCTTGTATGATGAAATAGGTCTCCTTGTATGATGTTATGACAACAATCTTCACACCATACTGTCCAACAAGGAAAAAGTATCACCAACACAAGTTGTTACCGAGTATTATTTTATGCAATATAAACTAGATTGTAAAGAAGAACTAGATTAATACCAAGTCAGCAACAGCCTCCATTGTTACATGATCACCCCACTCTCCATCCTTGAATTTGTTAATAGTAATTAATAAATGCATACTATATTTAGTTAAAATGAGAACAGTATGAAACTAAAGAAACGGGAAAAATAAATCAAGGGAGAAGAACTGAGTAGTACTCCATCATCCTCTTCAGATAATCACCATAAGCCATTGGTACATACGCATCATACATCTTTGGGTGATTCATAAGCTGATGGAACTGAGAATTACAAAAGATCACAATGACTATGCGCTCAAGGGAATCCATATTAAGTATCAGTAAAAGTAAGATCTACTGAGAATCACCTAATTAACAACTTGTTGTCTCACAGAACTGTGACGTTCGGGCATTCGATAAAACGGATTTGATACAACACGGAACTGGAAGATACAATCATAATTAGATAGGTTTTATATAAAAGTCAACAAGAGAATGAAATATGCAACAAAATGGAACAATGAATGAGATAACCTGACAGTTCCCATCTCATTCAACTATGTTCTCAACCAGGCCACAACATTGCAATCTAAAAACAGAAATTATGAAAGTGCCGAAGAAAAAGTATGTAAAAAGAATTTTGCCCAAATGTTATAAAGTCACTAAGAACCTTAATGAAAAACACAAAGGTTTCAAGATGTCCAAAGGAAGAATTATGCAAATATCATGAAAAAGTATCAAGAACTTTTTCCAAACGAATACTTTTCAGGAAATGCATTTTTTTTTTTTACTTTGATAAACTTTCAAAAGCAAAAATGTTTCAGTCCAATTATTGCTCATTGGGTATTTATATTATCTCCAGGTTGTTTTTAGGTTGTTAGCTCAGAGAGTACTTGCACTAAACATGCACATAAGTTACACTGTCAGTGTTTCTGCATTCATGCTTTAAAAGTCATTACACCTAAACATAATAATAATAATAATAATAATAATAATAATAATAATAATAATAATAATAATAATAATAATAAACAGTTCACACCTCAAAATGAAGTTTGTCTAAGAAATATCAATAATGTCTCTTTACTGAAAACCTTTCCAAAGACCAGCAATTACCTATTTGGAAAAATTTTCAAGTAGGGGCCGGGCCTGAAGCCATATCTCATAAAGAAAGGCTTCTAAGTAGGTGGGAACATAGGAATTAAAAATACAACAATATAATTAAAATAAAATAGAGACATTTTTATTGATGACAATCACACATAACATCGGAAATTTTAAGCCGAATATAAATTTAGAAAAATAACACTCCTCATTCGTGCATGATTCTGAAAGAACCATTTCAGTTATGAACTAGCTAGTTTCACTTGGTCCAGAATCTTGATTATTGATTCGAACATACGAGAAGGGGCCATACAAGCTACCTCTATCAATTGGAGTGGCTAGGTCATGAGATTGAACTTCCATCAAGGGTTCTTTAGCGTTTCATAAGTTTGAGAAGAAAGTATTTCCAAGCTATGTTTCATATTCTCCAACTCATGCAATTGTAGATTTGAAATAAGTGGTCTACCTTTTTCAGATTCACAGTGAGCTTGATTTTCTTTCGTTAGATCATGAACAAGAGATTTCATGTCACTTAATTGGGGTGTAATGGTTCTCATGTTGTCTTCATAAACTCCACGAATAATCTCATCGGTCACACCTGCCTCTGGTGTAGCGTTTTTACCAAAGTATTTGTTAAATACTGCATTGACATTTGGGCTTCGAAAAGTATAAACCTTATCTGTAAGTGAAAATACCACCATAGCAATATCCACACCACACAAAGTAGACAACTCACTAACTTTTTGAATATGCCAGAACGACGTTTGGAAAATGTTACTTAACAGTTAATATTATTCTCAATTTTGGTGAGAGGATCCTTTGGCGTCCCCTACTATTTTTCTTATTCTCATTATTGTTAGACATTCTCCAAAGCAATATGATATATTTAGTTGAAATAAAGTATTGAGATAACTATGGTGAATGTGTAGATAGTTATAGATAGTATTATTCATAGATAACTATTTTGGGGTGAGAGATGCGTGTATTTTAGGAGGGGTGTGAGGGATGAAACAAGAAAGATCCAATGGAATAAGAAAGAGCAAGTGGGTGATGGGATAATAGTTATAGATACTACGCAATATTTACATAATAAAATTATGGACCTAAAAATTTCGAGCTCATACATTATATATATATTTTTAACTTTATATGTACAATATTGATGTTATATGAAAGAGAGTATAAATCTTGAATTTTGTTATATTATTTATAAAAAATGGAAAATAAATAAAAAAGTTATAATATTTTTACAAAAATGAAATAATTAGATATATATGACTAAAATAAAGATTATTTATAAAAATGTGACTAGTGATTAGAATACAGGACCGGTCCAAGGGGGCAGCAAGGGCGACCGCCTAAGGCCCAAGAAAAAGTAGAAAGAAAATTAGGCCCAATTTTTTTTCTTTATATGTAATCTGAGTATTCTTCTTTTTTATTTATAATTTCAATTAATTAATTAGTCGTAATGTGTAATTTTTGTTGACAATTTGAAAATTTTAAAACATAAGTAAAAAGTCTTGAACAGAGCTAGACAAATTTAAAAAAAGAATATAAATTTGTGTAAATCAACACATTTGTTGTTGAATCAATAAAAATACGTCTCTTCACATCTTCTTAACCTTTAAGACTTTTTATTTTTTTAATTACAAATTATCGATTTATATTACTGTCTTTGTGCTGTCACTGCCTCCCAATTCTCAAACATCATCTCAATCATCTATTATGCCTCAAAAAACTTAATGGATTAGTAATTTTAAACATTGCACATGTCATCTTGGAAAAAATTGATAAGCAATTATTGATTATTTTACTTCACAATGTTCTTTTGTGATACTTGTGTTGTTACTTTTGTACATATATGTAATTCAAATAATATGAAGGTGAATTTCATCTTTATTTTATAACATTTATTAGATATTTGTATGGAGAATTCCTGAAATATGAGTTATTTTTAGAATTTCAAAATAAGACTGTCATGTGTTTATTTTCTAAATATGAGTAATTACTGTCATGTTTGGAATATACGACCATGTGTAAAGTATATGATATTGTCAAAATACGGCAGTGATTACTTCTATTTATGGAATAAAAACATGATAATCTTACTTTTGAATATACAAACGTTTTTAGTCATATTTAGAGTAGTTTCCCATAGTTTATTATACTCCATAATTTTTACTTTAAGTAAGTATAATTTACGTTTTGTTTTGAAAATAAGGCCAAAATAATATACCGCCCATTGGCCCAAAACTGGACAGGACCGGCCTGTTAGAATAGAAATGAAATCACAGTAACTTATGTTCAATTTTTAAATTTAAGTTATCCTGATACTACATATACTAACTATTAATCATATTTTTGTAAATAAGTTTTATTTTAATAACATTTTTAAAAAACCGGAGAATCCGGATTTTTTCTTACCGCCAAAAGTCAAAATATTCTTCTGGCAATTGTGTTCTAGTAATCTACCTACAGCAGAGAAAGTACGGGAGAGGAGGGTTAATATACCGCACCAGTGTGTGTTTGGATGCGCTGAACTGGAGACCGCTACCCATCTCTTTCTTTATTGCAGCAGGGCAAAAGAGATATGGAGCCTGGGCAGACCCTATTACAATGGGTGGAAAAGGTTTTTACCTCTAAGAATTGAATGAAGAGCAACGTTGTGTATTTATTATGTACTGCTGGAGTATGTGGCATTTCCGAAACCAAAAAATCTGGCATGCACATGACCGCAATGTTAAGGAGCTACTGTCCATGGCAAACTCGGTTCTTCTTGGATGGAGGGCCGCGCAAGAGAGGGGCTGTTCGTGAGGGTGCTAAGGGCATGTTTGGCACAACTAGCTGAAAAGATATTTTTGTGAGCTTTTTAATAGCTGTTAGCTTTTAGTGACTGAAAAGATCTTAAAAATAAAAGGTGGTAGCTGTTTGATGAAAAGCTGACTGTTTGACTTAGTTCGGTTTGGTATACAAGCTGTTAGGATTAATTAATACTAAAAGTCACTAGCTTTTCTTAGATGCTACTCCCGATAGCATCTCAAAAAAGATCTTTTAATTTTTGAAAAGCTCTTAAATATTGTCATGCCAAACACACAACTAGAAGCTTTTAGGAACTTTTTGAACAATACAAAAGCTAGAAGTCAGGGACTTATGCCCGCCAAACATAGCCTAAGTCCTCCTCAATGTATTCTGAATGCTCTTAACTAGGGGTGGGCAAATCGGTTTACGGTTCGGTTTTTTTCGTTTTCAGTTCGGTTTCGGTTTATTCGGGTTGGGAGAATTTGTACCAAACTAAAACCATTTGTGTTTCGGTTTAGTTTCGGTTCGGTTCGGTTTGATGTTGGTTTACCAAAATCAAAAGTATTAGGTTTAATTTAGTTGTATTTGATTCATTTGTTATGTTTATTACGTAGTATAATTTTATTTGATCAAAATCTTATATTTTAGAATTAGAAAATGAAAGTAATAGTCCATCTCATTTTCTTTTATTGATTACTTAAATAAAATGTAAAAGGAAATCAACGATAGAAAAAGAAATAATAAAATATTATGAATTAAAACTTCTAACATCTTTTCGATCACTAGAAAAAGGTTCAATTCTCACAAAAAATAAGATTATACGGAGTAGTTGATTAGCATTTATAATACAGAGTATCACATAGAATATTCAAAAAAAAACTAAAGGAGTCGGTGGTACAAATGTTGTAGTATTCACAAATTTATTCAAACAAATCATGTAAAAAAATATAAATGCAATCTGCTATTTTATTGCCAAACTTAACAAATACAAATATGTCGTATTAGCTAACTTTGTCATAATGAATGTATGAAATGTGTAAAAGTTAAAATGATATATGTTAAATTCGTATTTTTCATATATAAATTATTTATTTATATATTAAAAATGAAAAGTGAAAATAAATACAAAGGATATATTATCGTATATAAGTTGTTCGGTGTTCGGTTCGATTTACGATTTTTTGGTTTTGAACCAAACCAAACCAAACCATTCGGTTTGAGCAAATTCTTACCAAACGGTTTATTTAAGTGAACCCAAACCAAACCAAACCACCAATTTTCGGTTCGGTTCGGTTAAACAAAACCATTTTGCCCACCCCTACTCTTAACTATGAATTATTTCATACTCTCTCCGTCCCGAAAACAAGTTTTCACTTTCCTAATTTGGATGTCCCAAAATAAACTTTCCATTTTCTTATTTGGCAAATCATCTACATAAAAAATGTGCAAAACAGTGTCAAACAATGTCCAAACAGTGTCGAAACAGTGTCAACAGTGTCGAAACAGTAAAATTTATCCCTCAGTAACTTCATTTACTTAAAATGTGTGAAAATCAGAGAAAAAATTGGGAATTTTATTTCAAGAGGACCCGAACCGTGCATCAATTCCTCTTGCGGACAGCCTAACAAAGTACTTCATCCGTCCCTAATAACTTTGTCAAGTTTGACCGGCACGGGGATTAATAAAGTAAAAAATGTGTGGTTGAGGTTTGTACAGAGGAGAGAGAATTAGCTGGAACCACAAATTCTTTACTTAAAAGGGAAAGTGACAAAGTTAATAGGACATCCCGAAAAGGAAAGTTGGCAAAGTTACCAGAGACGGAGGGAGTACTCTCTCAACTCAAACAGGTCATTTCGTCAATGAAAATCCAGAGCCCGAAGCCTCCGTATAGAAACTAAAAGACAAAGACTATCTGGAAAATGGAAAAATACTCCACAGAGCTAAAATCAAATCGCAGCATGGCGAATCCTAAAAGGGTCCTCTTACTATGCGGTGATTATGTGGAAGACCACGAGGTTTCAAACTTTCAACTCTAAGTTTAACAAACCAGTGCTAAATTTTTTCCATCTTTTTTTATGTGAAATGGTTTGGTGTAGGTGATGGTTCCATTTCAAGCGCTGCTCGCTTACGGAGTGGCGGTCGACGCCGTTTGCCCCGGGAAGAAATCCGGCGATACTTGTAGAACTGCTGTTCATCAACTTGGCTGTCACCATGTATGTCTGATTTGGAGTAGTATTTGGATTTATTTATAAAAACATAAACCCGAAAACCTATATGATAATTATGCTGTCCGCACTTGATTTCGTGTGTGATTCTGGTTCTATGTTGGAATTGAGAAAATTGAAGTATTGCATTTCCCCTTTCCATGGTACCATCTCCAAATCACCTGAATCTGGATGGCTGGATGGTATATATCAATGAGCAATTCGAATTAAACTGGACATAGTTAAGTTATAGCATCTAAAAGCTAGTATCTTTAGGAGTATGAAGACAGACTAAAATTATTCTTCTGGATTGTTTGTTACCTGATTTAGTGTCTCTTTTAGGTAGTATGTTGGAATGAATGCTAATACACCCACCTGGTGCTTGATAAAAAGAATCACATAACAAGACTAAAGGTTGGGAAGTTCAATTATGCCGTGTGATCTGGCTCATACTTATTTTTATTGAGATTGACCCATCTCCAAATATAGGCTCAGGCTCTGTTAGTGCTAACATGGCACTAAAAACTGCTAACCAATAATAATGCTCAATTTCTTTCTTTTCACATTTTTGTTAAAAACAGATGATTTAAATACACTATTGCAAATTTTTCTGGCATTACTGATCAATGCATTATTATTAAATACTCTAGACATATTCGGAGTCCCGAGGTCACAACTTTTCACTCAATGCAACATTTGATGAAATAGAAGTGTCAAAATATGATGGGTTGGTCATCCCAGGAGGACGCGCCCCAGAATATTTGGCTCTTAACAAGCAGGTATTGGAGTTGGTCAAACAATTCGTCAGCTCTAATAAGCAGATTGCTTCTATCGGCCATGGACAATTGATCTTGGCCGCTGCAGATATAGTCAAAGGCCTAAAGTGCACAGCTCTTCCTCCTGTAAAACCTGTTCTTATAGATGCTGGTGCACATTGGGTAGAACCAGAGACAATGGCTTCATGCATTGCTCATGGGAATCTCATTACTGGGGCAACCTCTGAAGGGAATCCTGAGTTGATCAGGCATTTTGTCAAGGCACTTGGAGGAAAAATAATTGGTTCAAGCAAAAAAATTCTATTTCTGTGCGGAGTAAGTCATAGCCGTTTGTTTTATTGAATAGGAAAAAAAGTATGTTAAGGGTTCTTCTACCTTCTGAGTTAAAATGGCTTCTTTATAAAGTTTTTGATTTACCTAACTGATAAATTCAATTATCTGCACCTGTACAGTCTGCTTTGAATCTAATGTATCACCATTTTCCTTTTTGCGGTTGAGTTATTTTTCTTATTAGTCGGAGATTTCTAGTATATTTCTTTTAGTTGTTATACATGTTTGATGTTTTCAGCTCCTTGAGTAATGAAATGCATATTTTATACATTGTTTGAATAAAAGGCTTAAATATGTTTTTCGTCCATGTAAATGTGAAAATTTTCAAGATGTTATTTTAATTTATTCTATGGCCCTATACTTTGCTGTTACTCATTCCTGTAATTTGCAGTTGTTCTTATTTTAGTCATCTCTGTCATCCTTGATTTTAAAAAACTGATGTGGCTCATTGAATTTTAGTATAATTTTTCAGTGGCATTTTTTAATGTTCTTTATTTAATTTCCAGAGAGTTAGAGAAGCATAGAGTCAAAGATGGAATTGTAATTTTTTTTTAGCCCTAGATTGGAATTTTGTGACCTAAAACCAAGCGGGAGAAAACAAGTTTTACTCCAAATGTTATATTTCCAGGAATGAAAAACACTTCTGCTTTTGATTCAATGATTACTGCAACTTATACCTGGGTTTCATAGTGTGTTAAGTTTTTTGTTCCATTAGTGGGTCTTCATCAGACTGGATTACTGAAAGTCTGAAACGTTTCGATTTTATTTCCTATAGGATTTCATGGAGGACTATGAAGTGGCAGTGCCTTTCCAGTCCCTACAGGCACTTGAGTGGCATGTTGATGCGGTTTGTCCAAGGAAAAAGGCTGGTGAGAAATGTCCAACTGCTATTCATGATTTTGAAGGTGACCAAACTTACAGTGAGAAGCCTGGTCATGATTTTACCCTAAATGCTAGTTTCGAAGATGGTATCTGTGCTTCAAGCTATGACGGGCTTGTCATTCCCGGTGGGCGAGCTCCAGAATATTTGGCACTGGATAATCATGTTCTTAGATTGGTAAAGGAATTTATGGAGTCCAACAAACCGGTTGCATCAATTTGCCATGGTCAACAGATATTGTCGGCTGCAGGTGTTCTCAAGGTAACACGTTACTCATGCTTTTCTATTTACTATTTATTTTTTATGTAGTTCACACACCGAAGGGGCCTATTTAGTTGGAAGGGACTTGGAGGAGAAGACTTTGGAGGGCTTAGCCTGCATATTGTCTAGATATATAGTACTCCGTAGAATGTCTAATTTCTACACTCCACGGTTTGTCTCGCATTGGCTAAATATAAAATACCAAACCGACTTATTTGTCTTTTGACTGCTATAAATTTGACCTTTTAAGATGTTACTTATCTTAATATGCATCTATCAAACTGGACCCTAAAGGATTCATATATGCTTATAACCCACCCCCCAGTAAGCAACTAAGCTTTCTAAGCTATAGTCATAATTCACTACTCCCTGCCCCCAGGTTGACTTACATCCCACTGAAACCTGATTAGTTCCTGTTTCGGGACAAGTAAATGGTTGATGTAACAGAATTGGTTTGGAATGCAGGGGAAGAGGTGTACTGCGTACCCTGCTGTAAAACTGAATGTGGTTCTTGGAGGGGGCACATGGTTGGAACCGGAACCAATAGACAGATGCTTTACTGATGGAAATCTGGTGACAGGGGCTGCTTGGCCAGGTCACCCGGAGTTCATTTCTCAGTTCATGTCATTGCTCTGAGTGCGTGTAGCTTTCTGAATTTGTAGTAAGGCGTCCTAGGTGTTTAGCAGCAGGTCTCATGTCACCCTTACAATCCCAAATAGAAAGGCAGTGAGTGTTTCAATAAAATGGCGTCCTGTGTATCTGAAACAAAACAATGTGCTTTTGAAATCTTGAAGTATAAGTTCTATTGTTTCCTTTGGAGTCACTTTGTGTTTTTTCTTGTTTCTGATGCTGTATGTATTTGAATCCCACATCTCTTTCTTAGGATGAAGACCTTAAAATATGCATTTATATTATACGTATGTAACTTAGTAACTGGTGCCTCCCTCAATCGTATCAAAAACCTTATATGAAAAAATGAAAGGAGTTCTCTCAACCCAGAGAGTTGAAAAATATTAAATACAACCAGCTGATGATAAGACATTGATATTTGATACTTTTTAGCTACTGTGTATATGAGTAACAGAGATCTATCATCATAACAAAACAATTAAGAAGCAGCAGTCCTTGGATTTATTTGCCTCTGGAAGGCTCATTGTTCTACACACTTATTTGATCTGGACACATGGTCGTCAAACCAGTTTATCATGTCTTGATGCGCCTCTGCTGCGCTAGTGACAGCAAAAGTATCATTGACAAAGTACCTAATGGTCCATCCATGACAAACATGGGGGTACATCTTCACAAGGTGATCAATCTGTGCAATTATTTAATCAATCGGTACATAAAGTAATTAAACTGTGTCCTTATCGTTAATCAATTGTACTAATAATGTATCTTATGAAATGACTAATGACTTACCTTATGCTCAGGAGATGATAAAATCTCATTGAATAGTGTCATCTGTGCTACTGGCAAACCATTATCACGTTCAGCTCCCAAAACAGCTATTGGGACTTCAACCGCTGCCACAAACAAAACAGCTCTTTTTAGTCATGAAACTGCATGAACAGTCGAAGCGAGCTTTGCTTTGTCAAGTGTGTACTACTAAAACAGTCATGAACTATGGATTTTCTATCGAAACGTAAGAGTAGCTCCAGACTGGTGTGAGATGTCTCAACATGCACATATCTGAAACATACCTTTTATCTCCTCAGCAGTGACATTAGTCGGATGCAACAGAACTGCAGCATGAACTTCTCCCGCACTTGCCAGTTTCACGGCTACCTTTCCTGATCCATCAAATTGAGCGCATTCAACCGATTAGTGAGTCGAATTGACACCATATGAACCTATATGTCCCATTTTAATCTTTTCTATATGCATGAGACATTTAAAAAGAATGCAGCTGACCGACCTCCCCAGCAAAACCCAGCTACCCCAATGGCAGATATGCCGTTTTGTTTCAAAGCAGCAATCACTGATTTGGCATCTTCATATCCTTTTTCCTGCAATTCACCATGAAAAATATATACGTGTACTAGCTGTGTGAATAAGCATATATTTTGTTTTACTATAAATAATCACTCAATCATTACCAGGCTTATTAATTATGTCAAACTATTAAACAAATTATATACACTTGTAAATTGTTCCACTGCATTACTAGAGAAACTAACCGCTGTATGATTTAGCTTCCAAGTGGCTTTATCATATTTAGGGTTGCCTGGGTTAGCAGAGTCTCCGTGGAAGAAATCAGGAGCCACAACTAGGAATCCGGCACCTGAAATCTTGTCTGCAACGCTTCTGTAAACCAAAATTTTTGTATCCATCAGGACTTGGTTTTATATTTTGTTTTCTGTTTATGTGGGATGGCTTTATTGTGTCTTAGGTTACCGTTTTAGGTCATAAAATTGCTGTGAATTGAAAAATGCATACTGAGGGAAGATTGAAAAGTTTGTTTAAACTTAATTAGTACTCATTATGTTGGTTTGTCAAATATCATTTTGTGAAACAATAATCTCCTAGACAGCCTCAAGGGCTCAAAAGATATCCCCACTTATTTTTCCCATTTATTCTTGACCACATTGGTGGATAATTAATCATGCCATTTCTACAAGAATATTATTTTTACATTTTTCCAGTAAACAGATACTACCGAGTGTAAGTTTGTTACTACCTCCGTCCCTAAATGTTCTTCCGTAATACAAATGCCACACATATTAAGAAAGTGAGAATTGTATGGTGGAGAGTTGTGTAGATGAGAGAGAAATGTGTAAAAATTGCTGTGAGCCACAAATTCTTTGCCAAAAAGGGGAAAGTGAAGTTCTTTTTAGGACAGACGAAAAGGGAAAGTTGGAAGTTGTTTTAGGGACGGAGGGAGTAATATTTATGCACCAAAATGATGTAAAGTTTTAATCTATATGGAATATCTCAATTATTAAGAAAAACACATGCCCTTTATTTTATTTTAACCTTCTTATTAATTACCCCCTTCATCCCAAGTAGAGGCTCTCACCAGTTTCTTTTAGATATGTTATCTAAAGGTTCTAAAGATATAATTAGTACTCTTAATTATCACCATTGCTTCCCGTATGTTATGTCCACAAAAACTACGTAACATCTCATAAGTAACTACCTCCGTCCCAAAATGATGGTCTTGTATTTTCTATTTGGGGGGTCCCAAAATAATAGTCGTGTTTCCCCTTTTTGTAAAGAAATTAAAGTAGATTACCATTTATACATCTCTTTTTTATGAACAGTAAAAGTAAGGAGTGAATAATACAATAAAGTAAGGTTATATAACTCCTACCACTCTTTTTTAATATTTGAGCCCAAAAGGTATATTGATCATCAATTTGGGATGAGACGGAGGGAGTAATATACTACTACGTATTAGACAAAAAGAGGAAAGGCAGAAAAGCATTAAGCGATAATAACTGCCCAAGGGTGAAGGGTCTATATAAAGCATTGATCGTACCTCAAAAGGGGAGGTTCATTTCCTGCAGAACGTGCACAAGAAATAGCGGCATTATTAAAGTACGGAATATTAACATAAAACGTTCGAATTCGCTATTGGCTTACGGCAAATGGATATACGGAGTACATAATTGCACATATATGGGCTTCCATTGTTTTTGCATTTTTAGAAATATTAAGGTTATGTAAAAAAAACTTGTACAAAAAGAATGTCCCATATATGTTTGCCAATGTGTGTGTGTGAGAGGGTGAGAATTGAACTCTTATAATGAATATTTGTATTCTCAAATTTTCATAATTTCATTATAGCTCAACAATTACTATTAGTACGTATTTCTTAGAGGTCTTTTTTAGATTAAACGCTCTTTTCATTAATCGAGTCTAATACACCAAACTCTTTAGTAGTGGCGGTACTCTAGCAATGGAAGCGACAACCGGCAGCAATTCGGCGGCAGCCGGTGACAATGAGGTGTGACCAAACCCGAACCCCTATGAGGTGTATTTTTAACCACTTACAAATACTCCCCCTAACTTTGTCCTGTTTTACCTTTTCCGTCCGTCCCATTAAGTTTATCTCATATCATACGGAGTGTTTGATAATATTTGGATGATTACAATTCATTCTTACTTTATTCATACTTTATCAATTCAATATCAACCACACAATTTTACGTTTTCTTTAAAACCACACCACCCTTTTGTCCCAAACTTAGAGGGACGGGGGTAGTATTGAAGTCTAAGGAATTTTGAACATTCACTCTAATTTTTGTATTTAAGCATGTTTTACTCTTATTTATTGAGTTCTACATTTTAATAATCCAATGTGATGGTATATTACGGCTACTACGATGAACTAATAGAATTACTAGTACTAAATTAGTGGTGCAATCTCATGCGGCCGGGGATGAACTAATTTGGCCTTGAATTCAAAACAACATTATTGCAAATGCCGCCCCACAAGTTGCAACTCTAACAATGCCATTTTTTAGGAGGTTCAATAGATTATTCAGAACAGGGCCCCCAAAGTTAAGGGGTCCCATATTTTTAAAATTTTAGTAGTATTATATAGTAATATATTATATATAAATACTAATTAATTAAATATAGTTAACTAGTGATATATATAAATACTAATTAATTAAATATAGTTAACTAGTGAAAAAAAATATAGATACATCATTTTTCGTTGGTTCTTTTACTGTTTTAGTTCACTTTTAATGAGTACTCCATTGATTTGAGTATAAGTATTTGAATTGAGATTTTTTTTAAATTTTTTTTATATTAATCTAGGGCCCCGATTTTACATTTTGAACTGGGACCTTCAAATTCATTACACGGTCCTGAACTCTAACATTGAGCAATTAAAACCATGAATATAGTCATATAGAGTAAATTCTGATTAGGCCGGCTTGAAGGAAACCCGGTGAGCTTAACTCATTTTTTCATCGAAAATGGAGTTTATGGTTCAATTTTTTGTTCATTAGTATAAACTATTACTTTTCCATCTTAATTTTGTTCGAAAGTGGACCCTTCAAGTTTTCTTTTTCACCTCTAATACTTATCTAACGATTAATACCAATTTATCATCTTTCAAAAAAAAAAATACTATTTTAACATGAAAATCACATTTAAGCTCAGAAAATTTTAACTTTTTGATGATATAACAATTGAAATTAATAGTTGATACTAATGATCGAATAAAACAAATTGGATCACAAACCCTATTATCGGCCAAGAAATGGAGTTGGCTTGACGGGATTCCCGTCCAGCGTTAGGGCCCGTTTGGTAGTTTACTTATTAAAACTTTACATGCAAAATGATTGCATGTAAAGTTTAGGACAGTAAAATAGTTTACATGTAAAATAGAACACATCATTTGGTTATGTGTGTAATCTATTTTTAAATTACACACAAACTCTTTAGATTGTTTGTTTAACCGGCTTCATATACTACAATACATACGTATAATATACAAAAAATATATGTATAATGTGTATATATATACAAAAAAAAAATACACCAACGTTTCTTAAAAACTAAGCAACTCCATTAAACAAAACTAAGCAACTCCCGCAGTATAACTTTTAGATTCAATTAAACATCAAATCTCAGAAATAATTGGAAGTATAGAACCTGTTGGTTAACGTGGATGGAGAGCAGATTCAAAGTGTAGAACCTCTTGTTTTCTTAAATACTCGTACTACGTAGGAGGAGAAAACATGCCGACAATATTTTTGCTTTGCTGCTACGTTACGATGGAGTCTTCAGATCGGCTAGGGTGTAAAGTAGTTTACTACCCTCCCCATGTAAAATATTTTACATGGTATGGTGTAAAGTGTGGTTAAAAAAGTGCGTTACAGTTTACATTAAATAGTTAAAACAAATGGTGTAAAATGTTTACTTCCCCACACTTTACACGCAAAGTGTTTACTTTATATCGTAACAAACGGGCCCTTAGATCGGCCTGATATGAACGATACTCATGCAATACACAGAGTATATAAATTATTCCTTTCATATCATTTTGATTGCCATACTTTCCCTTTTGAGTTATTCCAAAATAAATGTTATATTTCCTTTCCGAAGAGAAATATATGATTCATAATTTTATATCATTTCACTTTATTCTACATTAATCTCAATTACAATTTTAAATTTTTAATCATTTTATTAATAATTGTGTCAAACTAAAATAAAACATTCAATATGTGACCCGTGAAGACAGTAGTTATACTCAGTTAGAGACTTACCATAAATATCAGAGATCATAAGAATTGCATATTTGGAATGGGGTGGTCCGGTGAGATAAGTTTGGAGGCCACCAAGTTGTGTGACAGTCCCGGCTCCACAAGACGAGCAGAAGGTTGGCCGCTCGCTGTAGCACGCCCCCAGAGGTGGCGGAGAAGGCCCGGAGGAGCTTCCCGGAATCACCACCAAACTCAAGAGCAACAATCCTATCACCCCCCTCATTGCTTAAATTTGCCTTTGCCCATGTTGGTACATGTATTTATTAATTAATTTGTCTTAAATCTTAATTGCTATGTTGACCAAATTGGTCAAAATAAGACAGAGATATAAATATGTCCCACATTATCTTCGGCCCATTATGTCGCTCTAATTACAAATAGTGGTGGTAATGGCAGTAAATCATCCTCCTTTTCTTTCTTTATAATACAAGTAAAGAAATGTGGTACAGCATAACATATAAACTCTACAATATTTCTTTTTGAACCAAAAAAGAAGTAAATTATTACACGAATTTCCTAAGCATATAGTACTCCAAGGTACTCCAATCTACATATGGAGCATATTGACATTATAAGTAGGGAAAAATAAATAAAATACCCCAAACTTTAAAGGAGTGTGAGATAAATATCATAAACTTTCATATGTAATTTAAGTACCCCAAACTTTATATAAAAGGTTATTTTAGCACCATGGGCACATATTATTTCTTTTCAAAAATAGAAATTTAAGGTTTTAATTGCATAATTTAAAATAGAAAATTGAAAATGTTGCAATTATTTATAGTGGGAGTAGTGTTTGTCATTTTACAACAGAAGTTTAAAATATTGATTGTATCTTCATGAATGCTAAAATATTTTAAATTATGAAATTAACACAAAAATAGCATTTTTGAAAGAAATAATACATGACCATGATGCTAAAATAATTTTTTTATAAAAAGTTTGGGGTATTTAAATTACATATGCAAGTTTAGGGTGCTTACCTCTCACCCCCTCAAAGTTTGGGGTATTTTAATTATTTTTCCCTTATAAGTAATGTAAATTCATTAATTTTTGAAAGTGATAAAATTTACACCATCATTTCAACGTGCTCTATCTATAGTGCCATAGTGGTGAGAACATTTGTTCACTAACTTGTTTATATTGAGAATCATTTCTACTGGAATTAATAAAGCAACAATTACGAGTATTAAAATAGAGTCAAAATAATATCAATCGAAGTAAAAATCTCAATGATTATATTCAAACTCTATCATTCATAAATGAACCAATTGACAACGTGCTAGACTTGTTACAAGTTCGAAACATATTGTTCACCTATGAAGCACGAATACCTCATTAGGATGTCGTATCGACGTATCGGAAACGTTCCCTATCTATTCTAGGATACCCGTACCATACGTTCCCGGGCCGTATCTGCAATTTTTAAAAGTTCCAATTTTTTGGTAATTATTTTAAAATTTCGGATACTCGTATCCTGACGGATACCTGTATCAACTTTAAAAAAAAAAATCTTCCAAAAAAAACTTTTTAAAAAAACACTCAAAATTTACATAATAAAATTCTTAAAAAATGTAAAGCTAAAAATAACTTTTACCTTGCTATTACGTGGTACACAACTAATGGGCATATTCCTAATCCACTCATTCTCTTATCCTTAATTCTAATTATCCCTGGAAATTAATAGCTCCAACGGAAATATGTATTAGAACTTCTAAAATATTGTTTTCTATCTTCATTATTTCTAGAACTTTGAGTACTTGCACTTTTAATTTCAAAATTGTAGTTGTTTGACTTATTTCTCATTTTAAATTAGTGACTTATCGACTATATTTATATTTTGACGTGCATTAGTGTATATGAGATAAAATATGAACTTATTTTTAAGTATCTTAAAAATGTAAAATGCTTCAATGTCATGAATGAATATTAGACGTCAGATGATAATTTTTTTTTCAAAAAAAATTGTATATTTAATATTTATAAATACACCCCTGTAACTTTTAATATTTATAAATACACCCCCATAACTTTTAATATTTATAAATATGACCTTGTATCCGTATCCTACGTTTTTTGGTTTTGTCGTATCCCCGTACCCGTTTCCGTGTTTCCGCATTTCTGCGTACGCGTATCGGTGCTACATAGTTGTTCACTATTTGGATGCTTTTACGTGGACTTATTTCAGTCTCACACAAGAACAAAACAGATCAGACTTAAACAGACCAAATCAGATTTCGATGGTTATAAATACACATAGATCATACATTTACTCGACCAAATCAGATCGACCATATTATATTAGACGAAACCGAAAAAAAAAATCAGTCCAATTACAAAGAACTTTAGAGAAAAAATGGTGACACTTCGGCTGGTTTACAATTCAAGTCAAACTTTGATATTTGTATATTCAGTCCAATCTTTGATATATCTTTGATGAAAAAAAACGTTAAACAAATCATTGAAATCGATCGTGATCAGTCGGTTTCAGTCCCAATTTTCCTATACGTGGGATCCAGTGCCCTACTTGGGTTGTACTAGGTTTGATTTTTAAATGTCACCGTTCTATCGATCTTCTGGTCGTTCACAGAACCGGGTGAAAAAAATTTGACAAACATGTTTTTAGATTTGGAAATAGAAAACTAAAAAATGCAAACAAAAAAGGAGATAATAAACTAGAAATTAAAAACAGAAAATTGAAGAACGGAAAACACAAATAGAAAAATGGAAAATATCCATGTTAGTAAACAGATGCTTATTATTTCATTATGTGTTTCATTTTCAACCTTCGTGAGATGGATCCTTTGCCAACCTCTAGTGATCCTCTTATTCACATTGTTGCTACATGATAAAATTAAACAATGTATTTGGTTTAAAATATCATGCAATCAAGTATGACATCCATTATAGAAGTTATAGATCGTATTCCTAGCCAACTTAGTGGTGCCACTTGGTTTTTTATGGCATGTTAGGTTAGGTATTAATTTTATATTGCGTACAAAATAAATCCACTTTACGACTTCGCTGAATGGATTTTAATTACTATTGTGTAGGTATGATCCAATTATGCTAATACTTCTTTGCACATAGAAAATAGGTCATGATTGAATTGGAGAACATAAATAAAACCTTGTCAATTTATTAGATATTGTAAGTACATTTTAACATCATCACTTAATATTATCACTTTTATTAGCATTGTCGCTAGACATTTTCAAAATAGAAGTGTTTAGATTGATTAATATATTAGATTAACTATTTTGACAATGTAGACATCGGAATATCATTAAGGTAATATGGTCGTGAGTAAATATGCATGTTCTATTCTTGTACGTACGTGTGAAAGTACGTCCCACACCAGATATCTCTAAAAAGAATTAAACACTATATTAAGATCTGAGCTACTCCTGTCAGGTTTTAGGATGAAACCCCGGGTCTTAACATGGTATCAGAGCCATTTCTGGTTGTGGTTTGACTGCTTGTTTAGTACCATGATTAAGGGTAGCTTTGTTAAGGGTCTATTTGGCCTATTTATACACCCCGATATTGTCCAGGCTTGTTTGGGCTGAGTGGACGTGTTAAAAGTATTCGTCACACACCGAAAAGCTATAAAAAATAAGAAACCATATAAGGCTTTGTGCTACTTCTCCTATGAGGTTGACCTTTTAGGATGGAACCCCCGATCTTAACATAGTATTAGAGTCAAATCGATCCATGTTGTGGATCCCACTATAAAAATGATGATGATGATGAAAAAAATACAATAAGGAACTGATGAAAAAATGAATGACGGCATGATGCAGAAGTGTCTAGTCGTAAGTACATATTAACTCACCTCAAGGACAACAAGGACTGCTATCTAGTTCCATATTACTATCCGTAAGTACAACCTTATGATTAAACTTAAGTAATATCTAAATAATCATCACACATTGTTTCAATTTCAGTAACCACTGGTAGCTATTCATATTCTGTCCTAAGCAAAACATGATTGTGTTCTTGTGCTCCTTGGGAAATAAGCCAAAGACAAATGTGAAGAGTGTTTTTGATATGTAAGGATATAATTTTGTTGTAGCAAATGTGTACTTTTGTTTAAGGCAAATCTTGTTTTTATAGCATGACTTATTTCTTGTTTTTTATCTAGGGCAATGCAGGCACATCAAATTACAAAAAATAGGAGGAATTCCAAACCAAGATGGATTAAGCCAATTGTAAGCATGTTTTTTTCATACTTATCGTCAATGGTATAAGTTTTTATATTTTATGCACTTGGGGTTGTTTCTGAATCATTTTAAGATGCATATTATAATCATCATGTCATGTGTAGATCATGAATCATATTAATAATCAAATCTTGAGTATGGAGATAGCTATTTCATTTTAAAATATAATGAGCATGGAGATTGGAGATAGCAATTTCATTCAGAACCAGATTTTGAGATTAGAGATAGTTATTTCATTTTATATACGGTTGTTAATGGCATATTTGGAGCTGCAAAATATTATGAGCAAGAGTAAAGTAAACAGAGTAATAGTAGGTTAGTAGTGAATACATGTTAAAATATATCATTTCTCTTTGCAGGTATAATTACCTTTTCTGGATATTTTTTTGTTTTGTTTGTATGGTTTGTTTATAGGTTACGTGTAAATAGCTACCAGTGGTTTTCAGGTGTTTTGTTTAGTTTTCTTTCCGTCTTGGAACTGGTCAGTTAGTTTTGTATAGTGTATTCTTTTTCTGCAGTCAGTTGTACCAGAGTGTGTATATGAGGGATTAATTGAGTCATACTGGTTAAATACATTGACTAGATTATACCGGTTGTGCAGTAAATACCAGTTTTGTATATCATTATTTATATTGACTAGATTTATAAAAAAAATGTGTGATTACATTAAATTGAGTGACTTTTTTTATGCTACAATATAATATTTGCATGTACATCTATTTTCAGTGTAGAATGCAAAGGATAAGCTATGAGTCTGGGTATTATGTTATGAGGCATATGGAGACTATAATATCTGCAGTTATTGTTGATTCATGGATTGAGGTGATGAATTTTTAGAGTTCTGCTTCATTAAATTTATACTTATTACTTCTATTATATTTTTTACGACAAAGTTTTACTTCTAGTTTCATATTAATATTTTATTGAATGTGTTTCTATTTTTATTTTTGATTTGGAGACATTCAGTGGTCAAGAGTCATTTAGTCCACTAGACATTATCGAGACAAGAGAGCATTTGGCGTCATTTATTTGTGACACCACAAGCAGTTGCAATTAAAAAATATGGTTTTGTTTTGAAGTCTAGAATGAAGTGTTGGTTTCACTTGAAACTTTGTACTTTTGACTTGCTAGAACTTATTGAAACTTTGTGTTTTTGCTTGGATGAACTTGTAAAACTTTGTGGTTTTGGCTTTTGGATTGATTGGTGTTACTTGCTATGTGGAACACTGTAATTTTGTTACAATGAGCAATATATTTGGCATAATTCTCAGTTAATGATTTCATTATGTTCTGTAAAAAAAAATGATTTCATTATGTTGATATAGTAAATAAAAAAAATTATATTATGCATAATCTACGGAATATATGGTTTAATTTCCAAAAACATTCTAAAACGGTTGATGATTTAACCCATATAAAAAGGATTTTATATGGGGTATTCCTGGACTGACACGGAAAACATTCAATAACTGTTAATAAGTTAGTAACCGTTATAAAACACATTTTATAAGGAGTATGAATTCCCGACACAAAAAGAGCTCGACTTTCTATATCGCCGGCTTCTATGTCGTTACCGGAACCGACATAAAAAGTGTTTTTAACCCATATAGAAAGTGTTTTCTACACTAGTGGAGGAGTGTTAAAAGTCCCACACTGGAAAAGTTTCAATCAACAAAGTCCTGTATTAAGACATGAGTTACTCCTCCTACAAGGTTGACCTTTTGGGATAGAACCTCAGGTCTTAACACAAGCTTCTTTTAATATGCCAGAACGACCTTTGGGAAATGTTACTTGACGGTTAATCTCATTCTCAATTTTGGTGAGAGTGATCCTTTGGCGTCCCCTACTAACTCTCTTATTGTCATTATTGTCAAACATTCTCCAAAGCAATATGATATATTTGGTTGAAATAAACTATTAAGATAACTATGGTGAAGGTGTAAAAATAACTATGGTGAAAGTGTAGATAGTTATAGATAGTATTATTTATAGATAACTATTCTTGTGTTGCAACGTTTGTAATTTCTTGCGACATAATTAATATGATATCAAATTATCATCCCCTTTAATATTTAAATTATGTTTTTCAATTCATTTTTCCAAAGTGCGAAATTTGAATATCTTACTTCAGTATGATCCAAATATATGCTAATAATATAATACATTCATTACATCTTTAGACAATTTGTCAGTAAAAGTAGCGCTTTTCATTTTATTTAATGTTGTTAAATACCTTTTTCATGAGAGATTATATCTTTATTAATATTAACATTGTTCCAAGAAATTTTCAAACTAAGATACGAATTTGTTCAATTAAGTTTGAGAAAACTATCACCATAGAAGATAAACAAGTCTAAAATGCAAAATAGGAGCCAATGTTTAGAATTCTCTAGAGAGGATTAATAATTTGTGATTGGACAAAAACACGCTTATATAAACACTCAAAAGATTAGGGGATCGTAAAAAATAACAACCAAAATATTAGATTAATTACCATTGATTTAAATGTAGTTTCTCGACTACATAATTTGAGTAGAAGTTCTGAAGTCTATTGGAGGTGTACTAAATTAATGACGTACTGTTAAAAGTCCCACACCGGAAAAGTTTGAATCAACAAAGTGCTATATACAAACATGAGTTACTCCTCCTACTAGGTTGACCTTTTAGGATGGAACCTTGTGTCTTAACATGGTATCAGAGCAACTTTGCGATAGTGTGCCGACCCGTCGGCTATCGCGCAGGCACTTAGCAAGGGAGGATTCTGGGATTTGATTTATATTTGAGATTAGTTTATGGGCGCAACGAGGACATTGCGTTCTTAAGTGGGGGTGATTGTAACACTTGAGATTTAATCTAAATGGATTAATTATACTACTCATACCAACAAGATGAATCTCCTTTTAAGGTAGCTCATCAGCTAAGAACTCTAAAGTTAAAGCATTTGTCCCACACCGAAAGACTATAAAACAATTAAACATTATATATGACTTTAAGTTACTTTTCCTATCAGGTTGACCTTTTAGGATAGACCCCATATCTTAACATGATATTAAAAAATTGTCAATGGGATAGAACCGATGAAAAAATGAATGATGACACGATCCAGACGAAGTGTCTGGTCGTGAGGAGGGTTGTTAAACTATATAAAATAATTAAAGCATTTGTCCCACACCTAAAGGCTATAAAACAATTAAACACGATCCGAACGAAGTGACTGGTTGTGAGGAGAAATGTTAAAGTCTCACACTGGATATCTCTAAAAAGGAATTAAACACTATATTAAGACCTGAGCGACTCTTTCTCTCAAGTTGACCTTTTATGATGGAACCCCGATTTTTAATAGCTAGTGTGTTGTCTACTTTGTGTGGTGTGGATATTGCTATGGTGATATTTTTACCTGCTGATGGAGTATATGGCCCAGGAGCCCCCGGCCCATAGACTCCTACTTCTTCTACACAAGCCCACTGAGCCCAGGGAGCCCCTCAGGCCCAGATACAATGGCCCAAGCCCCAAAGAAGCCCAGAATACGCACTGGGGTGCCTTCGGCCTCCCTGGCCGAAGGCTCCGAATTACACAGGGCAGCCAGATTCGAGCGTACCAAGCTACTGGGAGAAAACGGCGCAAAATGGCAGCCTTCGGATACCAGGAGCCCTCGGCATGAATGATGCCCTCGGCATTAGGAAGGCCTTCGGCATCCCCATGCCTTCGGCTACACAGAGCCCTCGGCCGAAGAGAGAGCCTCCGGCAAACAGCCCAATCATCAAAGATTCCCTTTGGAGACAGCTAACCACCGCATTTAATGCAACGTCACATCCACCCACCGCATTCAATGCAGTGAACATGCCACTACCGGTGCCACCCGATTGATGTGACCCTTCGGCCGTTGGATTACTGACACGTGTACTCTCATCGCATTTATTGCTGCTATAAATAGCAGCCCTTATTCCCTTTGTAAACCACACTGAGTTCATTTAATACCATCGACTCTCTCTCCTCCTATTTGCTCTAACTTCTCTCTAAGTTATTCCCGCAATAACCCCTCGGATAAGATACCCCCTGGGTAGACTATCCATCACCTGCAAATAAGGCTTATTAGTTTATACTTTTGGAGCCCAAGTGCCAATGCGGTACTTAACAAATACTTTGGGAGTAGTCTTGAGATGGGTGATGCCCTGGGAAGTTTCTCAGGGCGCTCACGAGTGAGGACATATTGTATGTTAAAGGCTTTTGGAGGTTTGTGAGGACAATACTAGAGGTGTGGAGGGTGAAGCATTTGTCCCACACCGAAAGGCTATAAAACAATTAAACATTATATAAGGCTTTGGGTTACTTCTCCTATTAGGTTGATCTTTTAAGATAGAACCTCAGATCTTAAGATGGTATAAAAAAATTGACAATGCAAACCGATAAAAAAAATGAATGATGACACAATCCAGACGAAGTGTCTGGTCGTGAGGAGGGGTGTTAAAGTCTATAAAACAATTAAAGCATTTGTCCCACACCAAAAGGCTATAAAACAATTAAACACGATCTAGACGAAGTGTCTGGTTGTGAGGAGGGATGTTAAAGTCCCACACCGGATATCTCTAAAAAGAATTAAACACTACATTAAGATTTGAGCTACTCCTTCTATCCGGTTAGCCTTTTAGAATGGAACTCGAGTCTTAATAGCTAGTGAGTTGTCTACTTTGTATGATGTGGATATTGCTATGGTAATATTTTCACCTGCAGATAAGGTTTATACTTTTGGAGCCCAAGTATCAATGCAGTATTTAACAAATACTTTAGTGAAAACGCTACACCAGAGGAAGGTGTGACCGAAGAGATTATTCGTGCGCATTGTGAAGACAACATGAGAATCATTACACCCCAAATAAGTGATATGGAATCTCTTTTTCATGATCTAACAAAAGAAAGTCAAGCTCACTATGAATCTGAAAAAGGTAGACCACTTATTTCAAATCTACAATTGCATGAGTTGGAGAATATGAAACATAGCTTGGAAACACTTTCTTCTCAAACTTATGAAACACTAAAAGAACCCTTGATGCAATTCATTTCATGATTGACCTAGCCACTCTAATGGATAGAGGCAGCTTGTATGTCCCCTTCTCATATGTTCGAATCAATAATGACGGTTCTGGACCAAGTGGAACTAGCTAGTTCATAACTAAAATGATTCTTTTGGCATCATGCATGGATGAGGAGAGTTATTTTTCTATATTCTTTTGTCTCTGGCTTACTTTTCATTTGGAAAGGTTACATTATTAGACACGTTATTTTGTAAACTTGTGGTCAACCGTGCTAATAAATAAGATACTTATGAGTAGTGAACGCTAGAGACGTGCAAATAAGAATGTGCATACTTTAGAATCTGCTTCAGTAGAAGACATTTATGTGTTGAAGACTTCATGTACTTTAAAGTTTTAGTTTAAAAAATAAAATTACTTAAATGGCTATGTTTCTGTCTAGTTTTTTTTTTTGAAAGGAAAAACCGTTTATATTAATATCATTAGGATTTGGATCGTTACAACTGTAAAATGCATTTCTCTTGTAAAACTCAAGTAAAAAAGTTCAATTATATATGTTTTGAGAGTCTTCCAGCAATTGAGACATGAGTTAATTGGTCCATCTTGAGGGCGGACTAAACCAAGTATAGGTTAGCGGAAATCTGAGAGCTTTGCACTCCATTGCTCATCTAACAAAAAATTTGATGATTCAAAGTCTGGAAATAAAACAAAAATTTATGTGATAGGGGCATTTGTTATACCAATAACAATTAAGTAAGGCTAATATTCATCCCTTCATGCGCATAAACCAAGATAGATGCATATCTCTACAATTCTATAAACACGAATAATGTTAGGGGTGAAACGGTCATAAAAAAGGTGTTGGTGTCTCTTTGTGCAATGAACAATTGTACCGAGTGCATAATAATGTAGTTCCCGTGCTTACCTCACCCATTTTTTCACCACTAAATTATACTATCTCTGTCCCAAAAAGAGTTGCAAATTTGATTTTTCTTAGTCAAACAGTCTCGTTTTATTTACTTAATTATGATGTCAATTTTTAATTATTTTCTAATTTGGAGTTTACAACTTTGAAGAGATTTTAATGTAGTTTTTGAATATGTACATTTTAATTATTAAAAATTGAATTAATTATCCATAAGGAGGGTTGACTTTTATTATTGGTTGACCAAAAAATATAGGGCATGTTTACTACCAGAGATATTTTCCGGTTTTTTACTTCTGTTTTTTGTTCTCCGATTTTCTGTTTTTATTTTTCAGTTTTTCAATCTCTAATTTTCTGTTTCTATTTTTTAGTTTTCCATTTTCAAATCTGAAAACATGTTCATCAATTTTTTCACCCAGTTCTCCAATTTCACACCCTTGACCCCTACCCCTACCCTTACCACGATCTTACACTCTACCCATACTCCCCCACAACCCTTCATACCCACCCATACCTACTCGTAGGTGTCGGGATAGTGGGTAGGGGTGGGGTAAGGGGTATGGTCGGGGTGGGGTGGTAAGGTCTAGGGGTAGCGGGTTGGGTGGGGGTAGTGGGTGGGTTAGGGGTAATGGTGGGGTAGGGGTTGGGGTAGTGGGTAGGGTTGGGTTAGGTAGGGGTAGGAGCTGGGATAGGATGGCGGTAGGGTGGGGTTGGGACCAGGGTGGGGCCGAGGTAGGGAAGCGGTGGGGTGGGGGGTAGGATGGCGGTGGGGGTAGTGGGTAGGGCTGGGGTTGGCATAAGGTAGGGGTAGGGTAGGGAGTTGGGATCGATTGACGGTAGGGTGGGCCCGAGATCCAGGTGGGGCCGAGGTAGGGGAAGGGTAGGGTGGGGGGTAGGATGGCGATACGAAGGTGGGGGTAGGATGGAGGTGGGGTGGGGCTGAGGTAGGGGGCATGTGGTAAGGGGTAAGGTAGGGTGGGGGTAGGGTAGGGTTTAGGGTTTACGGTTTAGGGGTGATACACATAAATGTCTATCACACCACAATGTCATGTCTTTTCTTGATGCAAGATCGTCTTTAGTTTTCCCTTTGAAATCCATTGCCGTGTTAAAGATATTGTCAAAGACGTTTTTCTCAGTGTGCATGACATCTATATTGTGATGAATGAGTAGGTCTTTCCAATATGGTAACTCCCAAAATATACTCCTATTTGTCCACTTATGGGTGTCACAATACCCATATGGCCATATGGCTCCTGATTTGGCTCTTGCACAACCGTAGGAATACGTCGAACCCGGTTAAAAATTTCTTCGCCAGACAATACCGGGAGTGGGGTGTCTCGTACCACTCTACCTCTAATGAAAGACTTCTTGTCCTTTCAATATCGGTGGTTTTCCGGGAGAAATTTACGGTGACAATCAAAGTAACTTGGTTTTTTACTGTAAGTGAGCCAATTGACACCTGATTTCTCCATGCATATCGGACATCCCATGAGACCGTGTGTGCTCCATCCTGAAAGCATACCATAGGCAGGGAAGTCGCTAATGGTCCAAATGATGGCAGCTTTCATGGTAAACATTTGATCTCTTGAAATATCATAATTCGTGTCCCAATGGCCCATTGTTCTTTCATCTCCTCAATAAGGGGTTGAAGATAAATGTCTATCTTTTTCCCTGGATCCTTGGGGCTCGGACAAATTAAAGTCAAAAAGATGAAATGACTTTTCATGCACATGTCGGGAGGGAGATTGTAAGGAGTTAACATGATCGGTCAACATGAATAAGTCGCACATTCCGTGACTCCATTGCAAACTGAGGATGACAACGGTCAAAGTGTCTCCAAGCTTCACAGTCGGAAGGGTGAGACATCATACCCTCTTTGGTTTCGTGCTCGACATGCCATGTCATGTGTTTCGCAGTAGCAGTCGAAGCGTACATCCTCTTCAGACGTGGAGCTATTGGGAGGTAAAACAGTTTAGATAATGCAGACATATATCGTGGTTTATTTCATCTTTGAGGAACATGTTTGTATCTGTCTCGACCACAGAACTTGCAGATCTCAAGTGTCTCATCATCCTTCCAGAACAACATACATCCTTGAGGGCACGCATCAATTTATATACAAGGAAGCCACAATTTAGATATTAATTGCTTCATCTCATAATATGAATCGGGGAGACTATGATCACGCGATAGCATCCCTCCTACTGCAAAACTCTAGACATGCAAGTTTCAGGGAGATTGTATTCAGCTTTTATGTTCATGAACTCTGTAACGGCGGATAGCTGAGAGTATCCCTCACAATCAGCATACAGAGGCTGATCGGCAGCTTTTAAAACATCTTGAAATCTCTCAGCTAAACCTTCATCCACATAAGGTTGATAAAATATCGGATTTTCATCCGCATCTGCTTGATACGATGTCGAGGCTTCGAGAGGATCGTTAGATGGTTGTGGGATCGAAGGTTGAACTCAGACATCGATGGACCATATGCATCATATACCATTCTTTGGTCCCACCTCATTTGATCACGGTCTCCCCACCCACTCATCTCGTTAGGGACGTTACGAGACGAACATACCGTTCGTTGAGCTAGAGATGGATCCAAAGGTTCGTCATGACAAGTCCAATTATAATAATTGGGAACGAAACCTTCCGCGTACAAATCCCACCCAACATCCTCTGGGTCTTTAAATTTGATATTTCTACACTTTGAACATGGACATCTGATTTTGTCACCACTCATATAATCCGGGTGTTCAAGTGCAAATTTAATAAACTCCCCACATCCCTCGAGGAAATTTGATCGCATTCCGTACAACACCGCATTTTTATCACACATCCAACTTCTATTTTGCCTATACATTATGCCTGAATATTATAATAATAAAAAATATATTGGTTAAAAACTTTAAATCATAAACATTATCAACAATTTGTTATGTTAAATATTTTCACTAATTCATACGTAGGAGCATTAATATATTCAATTTTACTAATAAAGTTCAATGCACTACAATTACATAATGTTCAATTAATATTATTAAATAACCATATCTACTAATACGTTAATGACATTACTAATTTGATATGTTTAGGAACATTTATTTATTAAATCTACTAAAATTAAATAACGTCCAATGAATATTATTAAACTACAAACAATACGATAATGGCATTAATTGACAATACAAAAATTTTCAAAATCTAATTAATAATACACAATAAACAATTTACTAAATTAAATGAAATTCACAATACTCAAATTATCAAAATCTAATTAATAATACACAATAAACAATTCTAAATTAATGAACTTCAAATAATTCACAATAACAACTCACAAAATATAAGTAATGTTTTAATTAAAACTTAACCCATTACAAATCCTAATTTAGGGATTAACATTAATTGCTAATAATAAAATCTAATAATTTGAGCATATATACATATATATATATACCCATTTGAATTAACTAATACTTAAATTTAACTAATTCACGGATTAAAAATTAAGTAATTTAACACTACATTTAAATTAATCCTACGTTTAACTAATTTTAACTAATTCATTTCGTTAATTAATTACCAACCTTTTTTTACACATTACAATTAACTAATATTTAAATTTAACTAATATTATCAAAAGCTACACTAATAACTTAACTAATTAATTTAACTTAATTATTTGAAGCCTACGTGTAGCTAACTAATTTTACTTAATTTAACTTAATGCATCACTACGTTTAAAACTACGCTTAGCTAATCAATTTTAATTAAATTATTTTATGAACCTAAAAATTTAACTAATTTTATGACATCACTACGTTTATATATAGTTAAATATACTGTTAATTAATTAACAATCTCACTAATTTAAATTGAATCAACTAATTCTAAATAACATACCTTATCTGCATAAACAGGGAAAATGGCATAAGATGGACTACGTCCTTCGATCTTTCAAACAGATATTGTATTATATATACTGCGAATGAATTGGTGTGGTTCTGTTGAATGAGCTGGGCATGCATATATAAAAAACCTTCACGAACTTAGTCATGGATATTCCGTGACTAAGCCATTCCGTGTGAATTGCGTGTGAATGACGCCTGGGAATATTTTTTTTTGTCACGAATTTTTCTATGACTAAATTAATCCGTACAAGTTGCCGTTGCGAAATAAATTTTGAGGTTTGAAAATTTAATTTTTTTCGTAGTCACGGACTTAGTCACGGATTCGTGGATGACGTTATTGCTTATTATTGGTGGTGGACACACAATGACCCTCATCAATGCTATAAGAACCTTTGACTCACATCTTACCATAGAACAGGCCCTTCATCGTTAATAAAGCTTCAATCTTGCTAGGAAAATCTGAAAATGCCCTCGCCCTCACGTACTCCCCCCAGTCCAATCCAGAACTCATATCCTCTTTTGATAGCAGCATCAATATTTAAAGTAGCTAATATCACATGATTTAAACAATATTTTTTACGTATCTCATTAGCATTACTGTTTCTTTCACGTTTCAAGAGTAGCTAAGTAGGAAAATAATGATCATTAATTATGATAATTTTTTTAAAGTAGACAATGTAAACAAATTTCGTTGAATTTGATAGGTGAAAAAGTTTTAATTGCATATAAATGCCGGAAATATATTGCATATAACATTACTCGCTTTAAATTTCATTGATATTTTTTTTTTCATTTTTTACTATGTTTGAAGTTATAACTCTAAATGTGTCAAAAGTTAAAAAATTTAACGGTTCTAGACCATATTTAAAGACAAAGATTACATTTACAACAATTCAGACAACGGAGAGGTGGCATTTACAAATTAAAAAACACAGGTTCAGGAGTCGAGGGACTACTTGATAAGAAAGAATTTGTACTTCACTTTAATAACATTAGATTTCAAGCCCGTGCACGAAATAAATATTAATTAATAAAGTTCCAATGTTTTAAATAACTTAAAACATTGGATCGGTTTTGTTCCATCATCGGCTTTTAGTTACGTTGGTCTTTACCGAAGCATTCTGTGGGCAGACTTGGTGCTCCAATTTTTCGATGAAGACTGCGGCGATCGATTTTTCGTCGGTGAAGGAAGAGGGGGAGGACTGCATCGCCCTGGATTCGCGTCCTGTCTCTAGGGTTTCACCGCTAGAGTTTTATTTGCCCGCTATCATCTTTTGGCGAGGAGCGGTGCTGTCTTCCGGCAATTTGTTCGTGGATAGGGAGATTCGGCTGGAGGTGACTCAAGGGCCGATCAAGGCGATGAAGAAAGAAGATGAAGTGAAGGCGATAAAGTCAGAAGATGAAATGAAGGCGATCCAACCTCCTCCTGAACCGCCGCCGGAGGTTCTTGGAAAGCTGATGGAAGAAATCTATTTTTTCGCTTTTAATTATTTTAACGGTCTAAATTTTTCTATGTTTGTTTGTTGGTTTATCTCTTTCTATTGTAAGACTATGAATTTGAGTTTGCATGTGGGTGATGATCTAACTGCGATTATCATCACTGGTTCAGTTGTGCCCATTAATGGATCAACGAGTTATATTACCGAGGTAATTAACTCTGAGTTTGGTTCGCGGGACGACGGTTTTCATAAGTTTTATTGTCGTTTTACCTACTTTCTGAATGGTTTGATATCAATGTAAGCCGCTTTCATCCAAAAAAAAAAGTTTGATCCGGTGTAGTCTGCATCAATCTGATAAATGTCTGTTATATGTATATTTTACAACCATCAAAATTTAATCTATTCGATCTAATATGATAAATGTCAATTCTATATATAATTTACAATTGTTGAAGTCTGATATAGTCTCATTTTTTTAGCATGAGAGGTCTGATCTGATTGAAACTGAAACCATCGTAATCTTTAAATACTACTCCGTAGTATATTTTTTGAAGAAGCAAAAGTTTTACATAAAATAAAATTTGACTAAACTTATTGCCATACAGTAGAAAATTATATAGGGAGTATAGTCCAGTATACTACGCTCTTTGCCAATTGCATTCAACTTCAGTTACTTCACCAAATGCATCCAAATCCTAAAGGGAAGAATCCATCTCCCGAAAAACAATTCCCGCTTCTCTCTCTAATCCTACATGTAACTATGTAACGAAGTACTCCGTAATAATTATACTTGTAATATTTACTAGTTTAAGAACGCGCGTTGCGCGTGCGTGGTAATGCCCAACACCATTGTAGGGGAAATATTGTAGCGGTAAATGTTTAGTGAAAGTATGAGTGTGATTCAAATAGAACAATTGAATACGTAGTTTGTTATTTATCGACAAAGAAGCATAAATAATAAAGCATTTATAGGCCAGAATATATGTTTGCAGGTAAAATAGCCAAGATGACTATAAGAACCATAATATGATGAAGGTTCGCATGAAACAACAAACCAAAAAAAATGTTTTGCTGGGAGAAATGGGCAAAATGTGATCGGGTTCTAGTGCTTTAAGGAAATTAAAGTAAATGTTCTATGAAAATAGTTGTAGTGATTAAAGGCGTGGAAAACAATGAGAAACAATTAAGCTTTTCTCCTTCGCTTCAGCTCAATAGGCGAGTCGTCTTCACCCGAGCGCGGGGGCTTCATCTTTGATGAAGGCGGGGTTGATGGATTGGCGTTGGTTGCAACAATGTAATGTGATGCATCATGTAAGGATGTTACGGTATAGGAGGGTCCTGGTTTGGTTTGATAGGTGCTTGTTTGTGATCGCAGCTGCACTATATAGTCTTCTTTATCCAAGCGTTTATTTGCATATTGAAATGATGCCTTTTTTCCCTTCATAATTTATAAAGATGAGTCAACATGTTGGGCAGTGTCAAATTATAATACTTTATGTATATAAATTTGAAGTATAAAATTTGTGTGGGTCGGTATGTTGTAAACCTCTAGCTCAACTTCCATAATTTGCTTGCTAGTTAGCAGCAGAAGTTTCTCAACGCTTTGTCCAAAAACCGAGGCATCAATGGTTGCAGTAGAATCGGTGATAGAAACATTCACTTTGGATCTAATATTATCATAAAAATATTCAAGAAGCATCTTTAAAAAAGGTTGACTATATATTCTATGGGTATCTTTGATAGCTGACCTTGGAGTACCAACCGCATCTTCCTTGCCACAGTGCATGCAAGGAAACCGAGTATCATAATCTGCGTAAACCGTTTTCAAACAATTGCTACAAGCCATATACCAAAGGCTGTCACCTTCAAGCAGCAACTTAATTTTGCCGTGAACCCAAATGGGTTTTGCCTGCAACGTGTCGAGCAGCTGTTGTTATGATGAAATTATATATTGCTATTATTAGTTATTTGCTCTAAGCTTTGTAAAGTGTACCGGATCAATGGATGGAGGCACGTCGGATATTTTGGAAATTTCTTCCACGTCAGGACTTGCAAGGTTTATAGCCGCGTTATTGTATTCACGACAGATTTTGAGCGCATCAAGAGTAGGACGGTTGTCAGTCGCCCTGCATAAAGCAAGGTGGAACAAATGTTATTGCGTGAAAATACAGAATGAATTGGTACAAGATTATGTATATTTATATGAGGCGTAGTAACGTACCACTTATGCAATTCTTCAGCTCTTGAAGATGTTGGATTGATGATGATGGTAGAATGGGGTTTTGTGGATAATGAAATACCTTTAAAACCCCATACATATGATGTGTACATACATTACAATGTGATAATAAGAAATTAGAAGGAAAAGATTTACAACATTATATTGGTGTATCGGTTACTTATGATATATGGGGTTTCTTATTACTAAAACAAAGGACAAAATCAATGAAACAACATTATTAAACACAGTTACAACATGACAAATACGGAGTATATCATTCCATGATTGATATCAAAAAAATAAATAGGAGGTTAAACCAAAGAAGAAATAAGAACAAAGCAAAGTGACGGTGGCCATCTATGGTGATAAATATTTACTTCTAAATCAACAAGATTGTGCATAAATATAGCAAAAAAAACTTAGAAGAGGCTGTTCAAAAGAGTAAAAGATGCGTATCAAAAATTCTAAAAATCTGTTCAAGATAAATTATTATGTGATAAACTATTACTAAAAATCTGTCCAAGGCTGTTTAATCTAAAAAACTGTTGAAGGATGTTTAAAATATATGCATAAAACTATTACTCTGCCTATTCATAAATCATGTGTTAGGAAAAACGTTTTTTGCGAAAATAAGTGTCAGTGATAGATAATGACAGCTACTTACCTTTGAAGGGTGTTACGCTTATATTTTCAATGGATATGAGTGGGTATTCTTTCTCATTTAGCAAGCTGGCAATTTGACTTCCTTCGTTATCAGCAAATTCTTCCCAAAGAGTCAGTGCTATTGGTTTCGGCCTATAAGCATATCATTTTTGTTATACAATTGAATGAATGGTTTCAGGATAAATAAATGTAAGTATAATATCATACGTACTTCTCATCAACCAACACAATATCCTTGATGTTTTTATCACCCTTACTGGTGGGAATGACTTTGTCTGGGAGGTAGTCTATCACAACACCAACAAGTGCTGTAGGGAAAATAAAATTCCAAAAAATGGGTACACATAGGTTTGGTTCTTGAACGTTTTAAACAAATGTAATGTATAGAATTCAGAGAGTAAACTTACATATTTCAATTCCAGATTTCATGCAGCGGTAAACATCAGAAAAAGCGTTGTATACTTTGGTATGCACATTGATGAAAGCAGATGAATCGCGCAGGGGTTGGATGACTGTACGGCCACTTAATATCCATGTGTATTTGTACCTCTCATCTGGAACACTGTAGTTTGGATTTTGAGGTTTGACACTTGCATTGGAGATGGTATAGCAGGAGTCAGGATTTAGTGTGGAGTTGTATCTTGGGATGTCATTGTCAAAAACCACAGCTCGAACTCGTATTCCCTTTTTGATAGTTGGTAAAGGTGCTTAGAATGATTAGTTCTTTTATAGTAAGAGAGATAAAGACGTTTTTTAAATACATAACTAACTGTTTGAGGTACAATGTAATTAAAAAGAAGTAATTAGTTTTGAACTCTGTATATATATGACCATAGAAACCGGCATATAAAATAGCTCATGAATTCAAAGTGTTTGCATTTTTTTGCTAATTAATCTTTTTTGTTAAATAGCACTTGGCTCATGATTGGTTTTTCATCTGAAAGTAACAAATTAATAAACAAATGCTCAATATGGTTGCTTAGCTAGTTTTACTTGTTCCTATCTTAATGACAAATGAAACCCCCTTGAGGAAAAAATTGTATATAATAATGTGCATATAGCGCGCTTCTTAATTTCTCTTCAAGTTGGCGGTAACATGAAAATAGTTAATGAACTGATTAAACGAGATTGGAAGTGTAAAAAGAACAATGTGGTTTTACTAAAAAAGGTTCAATCCAAGGAACTGGAGAATGAACAAATGCTGTGTAAATTTCAGGGTGAGAAAGAACTTCTTATGGAAAAAGTAAAGAATGTGGAAATTCATGCTAATGAGCTTCAGGTAGAAGTCATGAAGGAAAATGTTGAAGTGGAGGAGGGAAGGAAATTACAGGAAAAGTTGCTAAAACAGGTTGATTTATATTGTCAAGAAAGATCAAAGACATGAAAGAAGTTAGAAGAGCTTGAGAAGGTGAAGAAGCATCTACTTGCCAAACTGAAAGACGTTAGAGCAAATACCGAAGAGACCCAAGTAAATCTTCAAGTGAGAAGTGATGAATCTTCTGATGGATTGGAGTTACAAGGGGAGCTACTTCAGAAAACTAAAGCAAAAGACTCGGAACTGTTGTCAGCAAAGAGAAGAATAAAGGATATCAGCAGTGCTTATAAGAGTTTGAAATCTCAGTACAATTTCCTATGTGCACAAGTAGGTCTTACGCCAGAAAATGTGAGAACCAAAATAAAACCTGAAGACGAAAGTGATTTGAGGCATAACCAAAGGCCTCTGATTAAAAATGGTAATTCTCGGAGTCCTTGTGCTTCGTTGCAGTTCTAGTATATTAGATTATGCACAAAGCATCTCCAAAACCACCCAAATGAAGTAAATATATGTCGATTATGATCAGTAGAAAAATGAATCAACTTTTTCTTTCCTTATTGTTATATTGTTGACTAACATTAATATCAATTGTGTGTGATGCTAATAGATGTGGAGACTAATGTACCAAAAACTATGAGCATTTCCTGTGAAGAGGCAAAGCGAATTAATATCCCTGAAAACCCAGGAAATACTGGAGTTGTTAATTCAGCTCAAAGATCAAGTTCTATATCACCCCTTGATGATGGTAACGGTGTACTGGTAAGTGATGATTACCTGTTTGTCTTCGAGCAAGATATGCATGAAACGTTTGGCAGGTGTGCTGCTTGACAGCCTTTCATCGAATTTTTTCACAACACGCACTTGACAACTCCATCCTTTTATTTGCGGGGTGATGTCCACCAACTCATGTGCTCTTGCCATAGTAACCTGTATACAGTGCAAGAATTATTTAATAGTAAAATGGTTGTAGTAAAATTAGTCAATGTGTAGGACGAACCTATTTGGTTGTGGGATCTTTGCATGCTTCATTCAAAATCTCTTGATACACAATGTTTTGAGTAACATTTGCATGGTGTTTGCCTAAAGTGTTATTACAAATTAATATTTTTAAACAATCAGCCTTTTTTACTCTTGACATTGCGACATACAGTTGACCATGTGAGAAAACGGGTTCTTTTAGGTATAGCCCAACAAAATCGAATGTCTGCCCTTGTGCCTTATTTATTGTCATAGCAAAGCAGACCTTGATGGGGAATTGATGTCGCTTGAATGGTAACGGACAGTTGTCATCCTTTGAAGGTTCAAGGGGTATTTTTGGTATGAAAACATGTTTGCCCTTGTGTTCCCCCGATGCTATGAAACAACTAATAACATGATCTCGAAAGTCATCACATATTAAGCGGGTCCCGTTACATAACCCTTCAGCTGGGTTAAGGTTCCGTAATAAGATTACTGGACATTTTTTTTTCAACACCAACTTGTGAGGAGGTAAGCCAGACAATGTGATTGTGTGTAAGAAGTCTGCATACTCATGATGTGAAGATCGATCGATTAACTCGTCATAACTAATGTAGCATTTCTCTTCACCGGGCATGGTGGTAATCAAGGTGTTATTTAGGTCATCGACGAACTCATTTTTGGTCGTCAATATGGCTCGTTTCATCAGAGGGTATGGATCATTGATGAATTCAGCTAGGTTAGGGAACACGATGGCAAGCAACTTGTTTAAAGATTCAGTTTCTGTTGTGTAAGGAATTAGAAACGATTCCGGAATTTCGATAGAATCTCCGCAAATAGTTTTTTCAGTTCCATTACCCACTCGCATCAAGTATTCTGAAAAAGATGGATCTTCTTTCGCTCGCATGTTTTGAGTCAAGGCCAATCTTTCAACTGATGGCCAAATAGTTTCAGATCGGACTAAACTTGCTGCAATTAAATCTCTCTTGCTTCCAGCCCTAATCACTGGCAAGGTTTGTCTAAAATCACCACCAAACACTACTACTTTATTGCCAAATATGCTATCACAATTCATGATATCTCGCAGTGTGGTGTCAACATTTTCAATCGTTCTCCGATTGGCCATTGTTGCTTCATCCCACAAAATCAGCTTGCTGTCTCGTATCAATGTTGCTTCAGCACTTTGCTTCCCGATATTGCACACAAACTTATCATCTGTGTTTATCGGTATTTTGAACCTAGAATGGGCTGTCCGGCCACCAGGCAAGAGTGAAGCTGCAACACCAGAGGTTGCTGTTGCAAGTGCGATTCCACGATTTGATCGTATTTTTGCCAAGAGACATCTATACAAAAAAGTTTTTCCAGTGCCACCCGGACCATCGACGAAGAATACTCCCCCATCACCAGAATGAACACGATTTATGATTGTGTCAAATGCTTCTTGTTGAGGGGCATTCAACGATTGGATGGCTAATAAATCACCCTCATTAGGCAGCAAACTCCTTTCTGCTTGTATCTCTTTTTGAATTCTTTGCTTTTTCGTAATACCAATATGAAATGGAAGCAACGAAAAATCGTTGATGTTCCTTCCAATGCTTGCAAGTGCATCGTTCATTTGGAGGAGGCACGTGTGTTCCGCGTCAAGCCTATTTTCTGAAAAGCGCAGTAGATCCTCACATAGGTGTTCTTTATATTGCAGCCACAATACACGTGGCTGAGCAATATCACAAAATGCGAGGAGTGTTGCAAATAGTTTACGAAAGCTGAAAGGCATTTGCCAACACATTGCTTCTTCTAGACATTGTTGTATGACTTGGTCACTTTGTAATAACCCCAACTTTTGTGCAGCTTCTCTAAAAGTTGTGGTCACATCTGAACCCACTGTTTTAAGGTGCTCGTATGACTTTGGTGCTTTTACATTCATCAATAGCAACCGCAAGTAGTACCTCTCACCTTATGCGGGGCTGACACTCACAAGTCTCCCAATTACTTCTCTTTTCTTACGCGGAGTCCATTTCTTGTCTTTATCCGCCCAAACAAAATACTCTGGAAACTGGACATAAAACAAATTTAGCGTCTTAGCTGTGTCATCTGTTGTGTTCATTGAAAAGAACTGAGTCAACATTGTTCTTTGACCCAATTCATTTTCCACAAGGTCTGACAATTTTTTCTTGTTATCAAACCTCATGTATTGGTAGTTCTCTAAATGAATAGGCAGGTGTACAACAGATGGTTTGATTTCTGAAAGGGAGAAAGCATATATTCTCCAAGCAGCTTCAGGAGGGGACACCCACCGTGCTTTTTGGAAATCTTCAATTTCGTTAATTGCATCAGTTTCTACCCTAGGGCACAAATTGATTGCAACTCGGTCATGGCCCTTGTAAATGTATTTGTAAATGTACTTGACACATTTGATACCGGCACATATCTCAACATTAATATGACAATCATATTTTGCCAATAGATAGGGGTTATAAGGGACAACCCATCTATTGTCTAAACGTTTCCCCCGCACTGTAAGGCATTTTGAATTTCGCCGGCGCTTATAAATGGGATATGAGTTCTCACCCAATATTGTTGTCTCAGAATAATCTCTAGGATATTTATTCTTGCAAACAGAGACACCCATTTTCTTGGTCATGCAAGGATTGTCAGGGTTAATGGAACCACAAGGACCATGCATCATGTGTTTTGCAACCAAGGAGTGCAAAACTGGTGTTTTTGCTGGATCAGGGATTTCAGCACTGATAAGTGCATCAATTTCGACGCTTGTACGGTACTTGTGGTTTCTCCCTAGTATTAACAAGAAATGAGCATGCGGGAGGCCTCTTTTTTGAAATTCAATGACATAGGTATATGCAATTACTGCACCAAATAACTTTTTCTTTATGAGGTCAACCTTTAATTCTTCTATCTTTGCTCGGAACACTCTTGCAATCAAATCTGGTCTGTTTTGGGCCTCATCATTGTGTTGCAAAAGGTTTTTAATTTCCGGCCAATTTGGATTACATGTCATTGTTAGGAAAATGTCTGGTTTCCCGTAGTGCTGGACCAAAGCCATTGCATCCATGTATCTTCTACGCATGTCTCTGGGCCGCCAATGAAAGAAGGGGGTAGAATTACTCTCTGCCCAACATTTGAAGCATTTGTTTCCCCCATGGCGATACTATCCATTAACCCTTGCATGCTTTCAGTCCGAATATCCCGTTGCTGTATTCGAAAATAGTCCAGCCTTTGTGTTTCAATCTTAATATACATGTCCACAATGAATTGTTGAAAAAGCCTACCAGAATGGAGAATCGTAGAGTCATCACTCGGTCGTATTTGAAAATGGTAAGCGTAGTATTCTCTACAGGAGACGTTGTTTCTTTTTTGGTTTGTACCTGAATTCAAATTCTCACTTGCAAACAAAGCATCAATGGTGGAGAATTGATTAGGATGTAGAGACTGTGGAAATGTTCGAGAGTTTGGGTGTGTTTTTTTAGGGAACTTTTGAATTCCTTCATGCCAACCACTTTCACCTTTTGGGAACAACAGAGGGTACTGCAATGGATCATAGCAACCATAATAGTATTGTACGGAGTGTGATCTACCACTCTTTGCGTACACTCGTATGTCGCGATTGTTTTGTGAGCCAGAATCTCCTTCGTCTATCCAAATTGCAGCAACTTGAGAGGCAGTTGGTTTATTGAACACGCGTTGGTCAACATTTGTACTTGACCGGATCACAATATTATAATCTTCAAGACTGGATACATCTTGAAGAGTTCTAAAAAATTGTGAGTACGGATTGCTTTGCAGGACAGTAATAATGTCCTTTACAACACATGCATCCATGCGCTCAGCTCCGTTGATTCTGTTCTCGACTTCATGCTCAGTATCGAAAAAATAAAGTTGGAGATTTTTTGGGGGTTTGTCGGTTGGTATCAAATCATTGATAAAATGGTACATCTGACCTTGCACCTTGAACGTGTAAATTCCCTTGTTCCGCTTTGATAATTCTCTATCATAGTTGTGGATGCCTAAGGAAGTAAATGCAAATGTGTTGTTATATGTTCGAACACATGATTGAAAGTGGCGAGCCGCTTCATCTTTTTCACAAAAGTAGCGTTTGAGGAGAGCCGGCATTTCATTTGACACCAACACTACTTGGCCAGTAGAGCAGCAGAAACCAGGGGGTTCATATTGAAATCGAACAGCTCCACAATATTGACATGGGAGACAATGTTTAAGAATAAAACTCTGTTCTGGAAGACTATGGAGAACAATATCTTGCATGGAGTATTCTTCGGACAGTGGAATATCTGGTGATATTTCTTCATGTATTGTATGGAATGGTGGAACATTATTTGGTGCTTCTGGATCGATAGAAGCCTGGAGTGAAGAACCACATGATATTGGTTGCATACCATGGGAAGACGTTGGATTATTGGAATCTATTGGAGGAATATTCATTTCATGGTATGTCGTCGTACGATTGTTTGAACGTGTTTGCGAAGTTGAAGCAGTTTGACATTGATGGATCCAAAAACAGTAAGAAAAGATCAAGTTAGTTGTTTGTTTGTACGACACAAATTAAACGAAATGGACAAATAATGTCAAATCATACCCGCACAAGAGTCTCCCGTTCGTAACGGGTTAGATGCATTAAATTTGTTTCTACGACGTTCATTTAGATCGTCTAACATCTTTCTTTTCTTCTCAGGGTCCATTGATGCATACGCATTTCTCCTCTTCAAGTTTATCTCTGCTCGACGGCTCTCGTTTGAAGCATATCTCTCTCTGCGTCTTTGATTCTTCTGAAGGCGGCTACTCTCAGCAGTGTTAAAAGGTGTGGAATTCATTCACTATAACTATTTAAATGTAAAAGTGTTATGCGTTAAAAGTGTTATATCATAATCCAAGAGAATGTATTAGAGGAAGGTGGTCTACGGTAAGTTCTCTCTATTTGTTTGGGCAGTCTACCTTTTAAATTAAGCAACAAGGTTTTTTAACCAACGAATCCCTATCTAAGTAACATATGGCCTAAATACCATTGGTACTATTGGGATAACGCAGATGGGTATAAACGAAAAATAGGCACAAACACATATTAGTCACCCCAGAAAAAAGATCCTATATGACCAGAACCTTGATCTATAGAAGTATGTCCCAAATAGTAATATGTGCATCACTACAGGTCAAATTTGGAACATTATTAAGTTGGGGCAGTAGCTTATAGAGTGAAAGGGGTTAATAAAAAATACATTTGTTGAACATTAGCTTATAAAGTATATTGCATGCCCCAAACACTAATGTGGGATTACACGAGTTAGTTGTCCTTATACAAGACATTACGCCTTTAAAATTTGACTTATGACATAAACATTACTGTGAGCAGGACTACTGGGCTGACTTGAGCAAAACAAAATGTGAATAGTGATGGTATGTTATTTTATACAATTGTTATTCTTGAACATAAAAAGTGGATTACAACAAATCTACACTCCACAGAATTGAGATAAAACAAATTATACATGATACATACACTTTACTCGTCTATACGTTATTCATATCATATAAGATTACTTGTATCAATGTAAACAAACTTTCCAGACCCTTGTGGAATTGTGATGCGTTTTCTGGAGTTCTCTCTCCTTTGAACAAAGAACATTCGCTTATACCTCATACAAATTTAAACCCACTTTCATTATTCCTAAAATAGTAACCCACTATCCAAAGATCAAACTAAAGATGACTTTTCCATTCAGCAGTTGGAGCAACACACAAAATTTGACCAGGAAATTGCATCCAAAGAATATGGCTCAGATTCTGATCCACCACACAGAAGTGAAAATAAACAGGAGTGGATTGATGCTTTACCAGGTCTGGTCAGCAAGGTCAACTACATCATGCAGTCGAGAAAGATCAAGGATGACTCTGAATTGCTCAATGCTCTCATCCAGAATAATGCTACCTACCAGGAACCTGCAGAATCAGAGGAAGGATTTATTAAAGTGGGGAGAAGGAGGAAGCACAAACAACAACCGCAAAAAACCTCAGGGATGCTTACTAGACAGGCTGCAAGGAGCCAATCTCAAAATACTCCTACTTGTCTCCCATGATTGGTTTATTTTGGAATGTGAGAGGTCTGGCTACCTCCGGGCCACGACTATCTCATTTAATCTCTAAATGGAAGGTTAATTTTGTTGTTGTTATTGAACCCTTAGTGGATTCTTCTAAGGCAGATTACTACAGATTGGACCTGGGCTTCACTGATGTTATTTTTCACTCTTTGAACAAAATTTGGGTTTTTTGGAATTCCGATATTATCACTATCTCCGATATTCATTGGAATTCCCAATATGTTCATTTCAAGTTTATTCATGGTTCCCAGGCAGGTTGGATTACTGTTGTTTATGCCAAACACACAAATATTGAAAGGAGAGAACTATGGGCAGAACTAAACTACCTGGCAGAATCCATTCAATCCTCCTGGCTGGTGGGAGGTGATTTTAATACCATTATGGCTAATTCTGAACACAAAGGGGAGTCAATACCAGATCCAACAAGCATGTTAGAATTTAAGAATTGTGTTTCTTACTGCAATCTCATAGACATACCTTACTCTGGCTGCCAGTATACATGGACAGGGGTAAGATCAAGAGGAAGACTCTGGAGAAGGTTGGACAGATGTCTATTCAACGAGATTTTTCTCGACTCTTTTGAACAAATCACTGTGAATAACCTCAATCATGCCCCATCTGACCATTCTCCAATGTTAATTCAGTGTAAGAATCATTACCAAAGTGGACCTAAACAGTTCAAATTCCAGAACATGTGGTTATCTCATGCATCCTTTTTAGATATCGTTGAAAATAGTTGGAAAGGAATATCAACTGGAGGTGGCATGCAAGGTTTGGTTATCAAACTGCAGACTTTGAAGAAAAATTTGAGGAAATGGAATCAGGATATTTTTGGTAATGTCTTTGATTCTATTAACTTTGTAGAGAAGGAGGTTGCTCAAGCAGAACTGGATTTTCTAAATTCTCCAACTGTGGTCAACAGAGAGAAGTGGCAGTTTAAGAAAGCTCTTCTTTTGAGTAAATATAAACTTGAAAGGAAGTTTTGGAAGCAAAAGGCTAACATCAAATGGCTCAAGGAAGGGGACTGTAATTCTCATTATTTTCATTCATTTGTGAAAATAAGGAAAAGAAAACAAATGATTTCTCTGATTCATGATACTGTAGGAAGGGAATTGACTAATTTACCTGACATTGGAGAAGCAGCTGTGGATTTTTACTCTAGTCTTTACGCTATGGAACCTGTCAACACAAACAATGACATCTTGTTGAATATTCCACCGCTGATTAATCAAGATGATAATGAATTTCTGACTTCATTACCCACTGAAGATGAAGTTAAGGCAGCTGTATGGGACTTAAACCAAAATGGTGCTCCAGGACCTGATGGATTTAGTGGTAAATTTTATAAAAAATGCTGGCATATTGTTGGTAATGATGTGGTGAGAGCAGTTCAAGAATTCTTCATTGGTTTTCCTCCTCCCAGGGGTATATCTAGCTCTCTCATTGTTCTCATCCCCAAGACTGATATTCCCTCCTCTTTCTCAGATTTTAGGCCTATATGTCTATCTAACTTTACTAATAAAATTTGCACTAAGGTGTTGGCTACTAGATTAGTAAAGTTACTGCCTAAAATTATTTCAGAGGAGCAAGCACGTTTTGTTACAGGAAGGGATATTTCTGACCAAGTTCTTATTGCTCAAGAAATGGTTCATGCTATTGACAAGAAGGTTCGGGGTTCTAACGTAATTGTCAAGCTAGATATGGCAAAAGCTTTTGACAAACTTTCCTGGAGCTATTTACTCGAGGTGCTTCTGAGATTTGGATTCTCTAATAAGTTTATTTCTATTATTAGGAATAACCTACAATCTACCTATTTATCAGTTTTGGTCAATGGTACCCCACATGGATTCTTTCAGCCTAAAAGGGGAGTTAAGCAAGGTGACCCCTTATCCCCATTTCTCTTCATTATTGCCTCTGAAGGATTTTCAAGAACCCTTAAAGCCAGAATGGAAAAAGGAAGTATCAAACCTTTCTGGATGGGAAACCAAGGGTATCCTATCAGTCATCTGGGGTTTGCTGATGACCTTCTTATCTTTATTAATGGGGATTCTAGATCTCTGGTGAATTTTAAAAAATTTATTACTGATTATCAAGCTGCATCAGGACAAACTGTTAATCTAAACAAAAGCAGCTTTATTACTGGGAAACAAGCTACTTACAGAACCTCTACAATCCAGAGAATTTTGGGAATGAACAAGTCCACGTTGCCCATGAAATATCTAGGATCCAGCCTGCACAAAGGAAGGAACAAGATTCAGTATTGCTCTGACATCATTAAGCACTTTGACTCTAAACTTTCCTCTTGGAAACAAAACAATCTATCTCAAAGTGGTAGACTGGTGCTAATCAAGTATGTTCTGAATACTTTACCTAACCACTTCTTTGCATCTGATCAGCTTCCAAAAAGTGTTATTACACTATTGGAAAAGAAAATGGCATCTTTCCTATGGGGCTCTAATCCTAATAGAAGGAAAGCTCATTGGGCCAAATGGTCCAGGATTTGCTATCCTACTGCAGAAGGGGGTTTAGGGGTTAGAGCTCTATCTGATGTTCAAAAAGCCTTCTCTGTTAAATTGTGGTGGAAATGGAGGACTCATGTTTCAATCTGGGTTGTTTTTATTAGAGCTAAATATGCTAGAGGACTGGATATGAAGCCTAAAGTTACTGATTCCAGTGTTTGGAGGAGGATTTGTGGTATTCATGAGTCTGTCGCTGATCTGTGCTCTATTAACACTTCTGGTAATCTGCAATGGGATCCTGGTATCAATGGCTTATTCTCTCTAGCTTCTGCATACAATGAAATTAGAGCAAAAAGGTCAGTCACTTTTACAGATACTCACATATGGCATAAATACCAACATATGCAAATTAAAGTCTTTCTCTGGAAGATGTTGAATTTATTTCTGCCTATACCTGACAATCTCCAAAGATTTCAATTAGTAGTACAACCTTCTAGGTGCCCTTTCTGCAAAAACAGTTGTGAGACTACTAATCACATCTTCTTCAATTGTCCTTACACCAAGAAGGTCTGGTACTACTTCATGGATATTTTTAACATCAGTATACCTGATCATGCTTCAATTAGACAAATCTTAATTCTTTGGTGGCTAGAGGCCGGGTCTAAATCAATGGCAGATATTTTCAAGCATAACTTACCAGGCATAATTTGTTGGCATATTTGGAAGTGTTACAGTGCCTATTTGTGGGGCTCGGGTTCTATACCTAATTCTGAGTTTCTGATTATCCAAATTAAAAGTTATACTCAGAACTGGTCATATAGATTGGCCAAAATTAAAAGAAGAAAGGTGGATGGTTTTCTTTTTCAAGAGGGCCTTATCCTTGTAAATTTCAGATTCAGCAAATCCATAATCCAGGTTATCAAATGGAGAAGACCAAAGCAAAGGTATAAGCTGAACGTGGATGCATCTTTCTTACCAGGGAGGGCGACGGGTGGAGCCATTCTCAGGAATCAGACTGGAGAAATGATCTGGGCGGCTTGCTTCCAAATTCAGGCGAGTTCCAGTGAGGATGCTGAATTAAAAGCCTTGATGACTGCTACGGATATGGCGATGAAGGGTGGATATGGCGATTTACAGGTAGAGACTGATGCTTCTAGGTCACTGACTATCATCTGGGAGGATTCAGAAAACCGAGTTGATTTCCGGGAATTCAAAAGAAAGGCTTATGGGTTGGGTTACTCTTTTGGTCATGTTTTTAGAGAAGGGAATGCCACGGCCCATTCTCTTGCTGGCCTAAGATACTCTTCGGCCCAAATTGTTTTATTTGATCAGGTTGGACTACTGCCTAGGGAGGTTAAGAGGAACTACTATGCGGATCTTTTTGACTTTCCACATTTGCGTTATTGATTTTTTCTTTGAGTGGAGATGGATTCAGTTGTTGCGTTGGAGGCTCTCAGGCGACTTAGGGTTGGGGTCTGTTTGATCTTTGTCTTCTATTTTTCTCAGGGGAATGCCTCTGTAGAGAGGTATTGGTTTGGTCCCCCTCTCTTTTGTATTACTTTACTTTTCAATAAAATAACGGCATCTGACTCCCGGCATTTGCCCCACTGATTTTGGTGGTTTGCCTTCCGGGATAAAAAAAAAAAAAAAAAAAAAAAAAAGTAACTCACAGTTCCTGAAATAATCCATTTTTTTTCCTAGTCCAGGGGAAAAATGTTTGCGATTAATGTCATTTCACTCATTTCGACCCAAATGCCAACCATATACTTTAAACTGTTGAGGTAAACTAAAAAATATTTATAATATCGATAAATATGCGTTATTTTCAGGGGGGGAAAGCTGATTTTGTAGTGGTTATTTGCTAGAAAATTAAAGATATACTTTAAACCATCATTATTCATTATACCCTATAGAAATGTAAACCTACTTTCATTATTTCTTAGTAGAATTTTAGTACGATATAATTTGGTAGTATTCATTTTTATATAAATATAAATACATGAGTAGTTAACTTAAAATATGACTCGACTACTTGTAGACTAAAATAAGTTAAATATAAATACATGAGTAGTTAACCTAAAATATGACTCGACTACTTTTAGACTGAATTTCTATGAATTTAATTCCCCAAGCATTTTGATGGAAAAAACATAGCAAAGCCATGATGTTTTGGAAGTTGATGTTTCTTCCCCTACGCCCCACCCCACCCCAAAAATGGACTAAGCTTCTTCACACAAAAACAAAATTCAAATTCATTATTGAATAGGAAAAGACCATATCTGAAACAATATCTAACATCAATAGCTACAAGAAATTAGATATATTAAAAATGAAAAACTTACAGATTGAAAGATTTTGACTCAATATATGTTGCAGATCTATGGCAGTAAGTTTAAGCTTGTGTGAAGTTTATGTTTGGTAGGAGTTTTCTCTAAGGAGACATGTTATACACTTTTCTTGGAGTTTAATAGGTGGGACAACGCTGAGCATACATGTTTGACATGCGTTTTTTAAAAAATGAGAAGAATATTTCATGAGTTACCATCTTTACGGGTTATCTCTTTTGCATATTTATTTGATAACCAAAGAGTTTCTTGCAGGATTTTGCTAATGTAGATAACAATCTTCAATAGAAGAAAATGTGACTAAGCAAACTTAATGATTAAATTTCCCAATCTGAATTATCTAATGTGATTAACATATATTTTCATGTTTATTTCGGCCATGGCAAGCTTAGTCAACACACCTTTCAACTTCTATATACCTTTTCTGGTTCAATTTATATTCAGCTATTTATATTACTTTATAGGGCAACAGGTCTTATGTACGATTCAGTTGTTATATCATATCACGAATGTAATTTTTTACGAAAAATGGCGAGTAAAGTAACACACCTTTCAGCAGGAGTAATCTCTGCACAAAATCGCTTTCAATCTGTTCAGCCTAAAATAGAACATAAAGACCAAGAGCATTAATTACAAAGAGTTCATACAGAAGATGGTATTTGTCATAAGCATATCAAGAATAGCTTTGACATTTGAGTACTCTTGTTTTACTATCACAAATAATAGAAAGATTCACAACATCCATCAAAGTTTCCTTTCATTAAAGTGTTAATTGGTATCTAATGCAGCCTCATTACTTTTGTTCTAAAGTATTCCAAAATAAATCACAGTTCTTCCCTATAAGCATATTCTTATGCCAATAGCCACAATAATGTAAAAGTCAGTTTAAGACTATTCATTTCATTGCGGTAAATGACAATAAACATAGTATAAGCGCTCTGTGAAAACATAATCTATTTAATTTCTCATTGACTTACTCATTGACTGAAAAAGAAAAAGAAATAACAAATAAATGCTCGTTTGGTTTAAAGAAACTTAGACACTTGGTAAATCAGGTCAACTCCAAGTCATTTGGTTTAAATGTTCCCTTTATGAAAAAAGAAAATTCTGATCATATACACAAATAAGCCTCACCAAATTGATCCAAAGTCAGAGTATAACAACGGTTTCAACCCATGTGAGCTAGACTAATGAATTAGATAAAAAAAACTTGGAAAAAGTAGCTTATGTGATTGTGGTGGACAATCTCAAAGACAAAAATATAATCATCTTCTACAATAATTCATTTCACCTGGGCTGACTCATTTTTGTTGACTGAGTTGGCAACAACACTTACTGAAATGCACCCAAAAACGTGAAAAATTAAAGCCGGAATGAACGATCAATAACTTATAGCAGAAAATGCAAAGGTTCCTTTAGCCTGAGTACAATATTTACCAATTGAACTTAATCTTATTTGGAGCATAAGATCAAGTTATAGAACACAAGGATATTTTTTTGAACACAAGGTCTACTACACCAGAATACAGCAAGACACCTATGAGTATTTTCAATTAGGCTAAAAAACTTGTAAAACTATGTTACTGCCTCAACCAAAGGGAAAGTCACCAAAGTATTTTCAATTAGGCTAAAAAACTTGTAAAACTATGTTACTATTCCGGAAGTGCATGAAGTTGATGAAATAGTCACCCTAAACAAAGAGAAAGTCGCAATAGATATTCATTTTCCGAGTGGAGATGAAACAGATAGCAAAATGCTCACCCCAGATCAGTTTGATCTGGGTAATGGGTCACCAAAAAGCTTGGCACTTCTGAAAGTGAATGAAGTTGAAGTTGGTGATGAAATAGTCACGCCAGACCAAGAGAAAGTCGGTATGGATATTGAACATATGAGTGAAGAGAATCTGCCGTCCTGCTCTGCCCCACATATGTCATTGGCTGATAAGGAAAGCGGATCAACTATCAGATCTTCTGAAGATGATGTTGTTTATAAAGTAGCGGGCAAAGGAGGTGACACTATGGTCGTTCCAGATATAGAGAGTGTAAGTTTTGGCATTTATCCACCAAATGATGGTGGATATGTGGATGAAAAAGCTGTTCGGGTTGACAAAGAGAATCTGACCCTAAGTTCTGTCTCAGTGACTCACTCCAGGCCTTGAAGAATACAGAGAATGTAAGTTTTGGCATTTATTCACCAAGTGATGGTGGATATGTGGGTGAAGAATATATTAATCCTGACAAAGAGAATCTGACTCTAAGTTCTGTCTCACTCCAGTCCTTGAAGAATACGGATGAGTTTTATTTGAAGGCAAACTTCAAAACCTAACGAAACTGAAAGTGTTTAAGCCATCTCCTTCCGAAGAATGAGAATTGTGATGATGAGAGAGATGATGAAACTTTTACTCTAGATAAAGAGAACATGACCCCTAATACTCATTTTCTGTGGTCGATGAACAAGACTGGAAAAAGTCAAGAGAAACTATAAACAACTCTGAGGTAGCTGATGACTTCAATTCAAGATTAAATCAAAATGAGGAAAATAACAATGAGAAAGCATTCAGAGGGAAGAGCAATATTAAGGAGCTAGGACTACATATGCAGCAGTCTAAACAGAAGGATAGAGTGTCCTTTCAAACGGTGCTTATCAATTCTAGAAGCACAACTGAGTCATTCTGTCCAAGAATGAGCTCTAACTAAACAAACACAAACAAAAGGTGGACAGTGTGTTGCAGGACTGTGGGTGTTATACTTAAACAGAAAATTATAATGTAGGTATGTTTGAAAAAAATGGGTAATAAAAGGGGGGGGGGGGGTCAGGAAAAATGGGTTGGTCAAACAATTATAGGGTATGGTAATGGAAACAATAAGTGCACAATGAGTAGTATTTCACACAATCAGTAACCAGAAAACCAAAATAAAAAAGATTCCATACAGACGCACATCGGGAAGTGAAAAAAACTATCTTACCCGCAGATGAAACACGATGAGTTGAAATTGCCAATAAACCTTCCAGCCTACACAAAGGTTGTAAAACAAAAACAAATAGAAGCTCAAATTAGTGCCTGAAGGGCGGAAATCTGAAACAATATTAACAGAGTAATCAATGAAATCACATGTATCAGTTAAGCAATGCCACTGGCAGTTCATCAGTTGAAAATAAATATTCCTCTGGATATTTTTTTTCTCCTTAGAAATAGGAAAACACACTCTTCTGAACAACGTAAACTGGGGATAAAAATTCATGTGCACTTTCCCGCTCAGAACGTAAGTTCTCCAGGTTTAAGCCAAAACAAAACGCTACGCTTATGTTCATGAATTATTCACTCTAACCATGTGAGTATATGTACATTAATACGCTCCATACGGTTACACTCTGAGTTCGCCAAAGTTGTTTTTACAGTTTCATATGCTGAAGCAGACACCTTTGTCAAACAGCAAGGAGTAATTTAAATGATCAAATCCAAGGACCCTGGGATTAGGATGCAAAAGACCCGTGGGCATAAAGGAAGCTTGTATAGAGAACATTCTAAACTTTGTTACAGGAAGTGAAGACATAAAAACACATCTGGTTCTTCTTTGAGATGCCAATATAGGAGATGTTAAGAAAAACATACATACGTAGAATTAACAACAGAACATGGGTACTCTAATTTTCCATTTCAATTAGGCTTTGGAAAACAGAAATATGTCCAACAGGAATGCATATTCTTCTAAGTTGAGTTTCTTTCAGGGCTCTACAAGCGAGTGACTTTACCACTCTTCTACAACTCAGGATTTTTTACCACAAGCTAGTAGTTCCCCTCAAAGCATAAAGCAATGTCGTCAGAAATTGTAGAACCAGAGGGAAAATCAATTTATACTCTTAATGATTTGTACACAAGTCGCATCAATTAAAAGAGAAAAATCAGGAGGATTCGTTCTGATCATTACGGAAAGTAACTACTGCATCATAAAATCTGATTTACAAAGAAATTAATGACTTTATTACCCAGAATGTTAGAGGAATACTCATACCGTAAGGATTTAGCTCAGTTTTGGGCTTAAACTAATTATAAATCTATAAACAACTGATTCACCATTAGTACAGTAATCTGATTTGCCAAGGGTTAAATAGAAATACCGAAGTTAACAAACTTGAACAATAACGTGTCACCTGGAAACTTTTGAAATAGCTATCAACAATGAATGTTTTATAAAAAAACTGATTGGGACCTAATGTTCCAGAACCTAGAGTTTGGATTAATCTAAAAGAACTTTGGATTCCTAACAAAATGTTATACAAAAACCGATCCCAATAACAAAATTAACAACTTAACAAGGGCTGGAACAATAGGCAGGAACAAAGAAGAAGCTATTGCCCAATTTGAAACTTCAAACATATATGACGTCGCACATTAAACAATGTAAATTGCTTGAAAATAGGACAGGGAAAACTCACCAGAGTAGAACAGGCAGGAATCGGAAAATCTGCTGAAGAGCTGGGGCAGAGTATTTATAATCGACGATCTGACCTTTGAGTAAGCGAACTGATATGCAAAAGCCATTACTCTGGAAGCTGGAATGCTGAGCGACTGAAACCGAAGAGAGGAGCTGAGGGGTTTCACCGATGCAGGGATTTATTTTTTTTTTTTAAAAAAAACACACAAGCAGATCTCGTCGAGCTAAAGAAGTACTCCGTATCTTAGAGGAAAATAAAAGAAGCAGGTGAAGGCCGTTAAGCTTAGGCGACCGCCAAACCCCTCCGTTAGTAACGGAAGGTGAGACAGGTGAACAAAGTACAACAAAATTAATATAAAGTACAATCAAATTATACATGAAGAGACACCAACATTTTTTTTAAGACCGTTAAACCCCTGACAAAATTCCCTCTTATAGTATTGTAGAGATAGAGATTATAGTTAAATTAAATTTAATATGGCTGCGTTTTCTCTTTTTCTCCCGTAATTTGATAAAAAAAAAAGGAAATTTCTACCGTACCTCTTACGTTTAAGCAGGTACCGTACCTTTGCGTCGTTGGATCAATCACAACGTTACACCTGGATTCTTTAAACACGTATCCCAAGCTCATATATTTGCATATCGATCCCGAACAGTGAAGTTCTGCTTTGACGGAAGAATTGAAGGGTGAAATTAAACGGAGAAGCATCCGCTAAACGTCGCAGGACTCAACAAAGAGGGGCTGCGGTGATGTATTCTCGAAGACGAACGTTGAGAAAGGAGATGCCGCATTTTCTCTTCCGCTGAGGTGCTGTATTTTCTCTTCAAATTCGCTAGCCGCGCTCAAGTTAGACTAACGCGGTGTTGCCGTCATAGTTGTCTCCTCTTGAGTTTACCGGCGGCCGGCAAACTACGGGTTTCCTTTGCTCGGCGGCGACCGGCAAACTACGGGTTTCCTTTGCTCGGCGGCGGCCGCAGAGCTGCTGGGTTCAGCTGATAATGAAGGCAGTTTTTCCTTATTCTCTTTCAATTTTCCTCAACTTTGCATATGGCGAATACAGTGGTATGTTAACTGTTCATCAATTATATTTGAATGCAGTGGTATGCTCTTGCATCATCATTTCTGATTATTATCTAAATGTGAAAACCTATTATGAGTGCAAACTTTAAATTCAATTGTGATGATTAGCTATAAACGAGGTTTCAAAATAGAAATTGCATTGGACCGGAATAAGAACATTAAACCCATAAACTGAAACCAAACCTTTATATTACTAGCCCGGTCATTTATGCTATCAAATGTGGAGGACCTGAATTGCATAACCCAAGGGAAGCAAATATAAAAGTTTAAAATGGCAGAGAAACTGAAGATGGTGTTTCATTGATAAATGATTTTGTTTTGTGGAATAGCAGCCTTTGTGTTGACATCGGTGGAGGAATTGAATAAGCAATTACAATCGGCATAGAAGATGCTCCCTCCCTATACCTTTCATTTGTCTTTTCTGTTGATATACTAGTATGTGTTACTCCCGTTTTCTGAGTTTCTTCTTAGTTAAAACATTTTAATTTTTACACAGAGGGTTCATTTGTTGATCAAATGCAGGTCACATCAATAATAAAGCGTTGTTTACTGTCCGATTTCCATTTTTGGGTAGACAAAAGGATATAAGGACATTCAGCACACTTCCCTTTATTTGTCATATATATTTACTTTTTTGGTCCCATGTATCATAGTGTGTGTGTCTGTGCTTAAAGTTTTTGGTCCAAATGGTTGTTCTAGCCTTCCTTAACAATTCCGAAATCATTCCTAGTTTTGAATAATTAAATCACAAAAATTCAACAAGATTGTGTGTAATTTTGGTTCATTGTGGTGCTTTTAGAAATGACTTGTTTGTTTTTACTTCAACATACCTAAATGTTTCTGTTTTATTTTTACAGAATCAGAATATTGGTTTAAAATGTACTAAAATCTTGTTGATCTTTCTGTTCTACTTCAAAAGTTTTTTTAATCATTGGAGAACTACTTATATGATACAAAAATCAAATCCTTAAGGCAGTTTTAATTTTTTTATATCACATCCAAATTGGCATTTTCAATTTAGCTGATGAATTAATTGTTTTATGACCATTTTGATACCAGTATTTGTAATTTATTTAACAGTATATAGTTATTAAAACCTTTTAAACATGTTGTGACTTTTATTTGGTAGATGAATGACTATGATAGTGAAGCAACTCATAATTTGAACGAAGAAAAAGAATCTCCACCATTGTCATGTGATGAAAGAGAAGGTGCTTTGGAAGGTGCTAAGTGAGGGCCTTGGTTGATTTAGCAGATTACTTCCTCAGTGGCAAATTTAAGCTGGAGTTGTTTATTTGTCATGTTTGAAATTATTCCTCGTTTTAGGGGACCCGATAAAGGAAATTATCCGGGCATTGCAGGGGATAACTACTTAGGATATGTTGTTCATTTTCTTCCCTTCTAGATTTTTTTTACATAGTTTTATTTGTATAATAAAGCAGTAAAAGCTCATTTGCACTGGCTACTGGCTGCCAAAGTGCTTTGGGCGGGCTACAATAAAGAGCAGATAGAAAAGTACAACAGTAGACCAGAATTTTTCAACATTTCTTCTCTTGAAATGGTCCTGAAGCCTTCTTTAAGCATTTTAGCTTCAACTTTGCTTGACTTTGATAACTGAATTGAAGTTGGTAAACATGTGTTGGCTGGATCATAAGAAAAAAGATTTGCAGTGTTCTTCCAGAAAGCAGCATGGCTATCTGATCTTCTTGAAGGTATTTAGGTAAGTATGCATATAAATGATAAAGAATAGGGAGAGCATTGAGGCATAGATAACAGTGACAAATCAGAAGTATTAACATCCAATTCATTGATGTAGAATATAATAATAAGTCATTTTATTGTGCTGATGAAATAAATAAAAAACACAAGGGAAATGAAACCATGAATGAGGACCAGTTGTAGTCTGAAGTTTCCCTTGATTATTCAACTTGAATGGCCAAAATCTAATAACAGTACTAGTAGAAAATACTCTCCCATATCAACTATCTCAATTAATCATCGTAATATTAGAATTAGATATAAATCATATAACTCCTGTCAATAACGATTTCAACAAATCATAAGTTCTACAACCTTACCGTGCAGCACTTCAATTAGATAGACTATGTATGAGAAAACAAATTGCAAATAGAATAAAGATAATTGGACTAATTCCACACCAGTTCAATTCACTCAAAAAGAAGCAGATTCTCAAGTTGAAACAACACTTGGTAAATAATATATATAGAACATAATCTTGCCTGGATGTAATGAATAAATATTGTTAACTTACGAATCCAACAACATTAAAAATGCTAAGTTTGTAAGTGATCGAAAAAAGCTATGTTGAGCACCGTTTCGTAAGCAAGTATACTCTACAATCTTCTTCGACAAAATAGAGCGGTTGTCAATTCTTCACCCTGTCAAACCTGACCAGTCTCAAAACCATCAATCTGACACCGTCCCTCCGCACTCGCTTTCTCTATGAAAATAATCCTCTAACCCTCAATCTATCATATCTTCCCTGCGTCGTTCTCTCAGTGTTAGCAGGTGAAAATGTAGCACTCATACACAGTTTCCCTTCCTTCTGTGTTCGGAGAGTGCTCAATTGCACCGTCAAAACAGACGTTCATCATAGGGACTAAACTGCAAACTAATTCATCCCTAAATTAAATAAAAAGGTTTTATCAGTGCGTTCAAAATTTCAACGTGTGTCATACTTATTAGTCCACCTAGGCAGAGGTACCGTGCCCTTTTAATTATAAAAGGCACCGTAGAAGCACCCTAAAAAAAACGCCTTTCTTCTTTCTTCTTGGTCATGATCATCCGTTTCTTCAGTTTTCTATTAATTGAGCTTTTATGTCTCAACCGTTCATCCGGCACCAGAAACACATCATGCCTTGAGCCTTCATAATTTGTTCTCCATTAGGTTATTGTCTTAGTAGCAGCTTCCCTATCTCCAAGTCAACTGGCACCAGAGGTCCAAAAACACCTCTTCTCTGCCTTCTCTTATCTTTACCAGCCAGATGTCCGCTCCAATTCAACCGCCATGTGGAACACCTCTTGCTACTTCCGCCACAAAATAAGGTTTGATTGCACTTTTATCATTAGTCTTTTTTATTCATTACAATTGCTCAGGTTCGGTTCAGCAAATGTCTATTATATTGATCCAAAAACTCTTACTGATAAAGCAACAAATTTACAACCAAAAACTCTGGCTCAAGTCAATTCATATTGCTTTGATTCTCGATTCAATTTTTTGATCATTTGATTTCATTTTCGGTAACATGGATTTTACCTATAACTCAGGCATGTATTATAACTATTCTCTGTGAAGAAGCCAGGAACAAAAGGCTGGAAAAATAGAATCATTTTTGTTGCTATATGAGATACCGGCCTTTGCCAAAGATCCAACTTTGAATGTTTTAGGAGTTTTTATTTGTAGAGTGTAGACCATGCCTTGAAAGACACAAATCAAGGTTAGCAAGTTTGGTTCATCTAAATGAAAAAGGGTTGACATGTTCAGCTGATGTTCTTCTGACACCTCAATACCTCATACCTTTGAAGTCCATCCAATCATCCATATGTGCATATAATGAAATACTATATGAGGCAATTGCTCCAATACCAATAACGTCATCATGGTTTAATATGTACTTTGTAAAAATTAAGCAATGTTTGTGGTTTAATATTCATGGATGAATACATATTTTGTAGAAATATGGTTTGTGGTTTAACACTCATAGAATGTATGTGTGGCCTTTTGCTATCCAGTTAGCATGAAAAAGCAGATTACATGAACGGTAAGCTAATTAAAGTTAAAATGAAAAGGTATGTGGCTGCATCTTTCTTCTATTATTCAATTTTATTTTTTTAATGCATGATGATTCTTATCGATTCCATTTTATGCTTTTTTTGTAACATTTGGACATTTGGTCATTGTTTCCACTGGTCTTTCTTAAAGCTTCAAAACTTCAGTGTATGGTCCTATGAAATAGGGGTTAACAGGACTGCATCTGTAGAAACAATAAAGCTACTTAAGTTAGTAGTGTCACGCGTTGAGAAACCTCGGCCTTCTCTCTAGGATTTTCGCACCTCCAAGTTCGAATCCCCTAGATCTCACGTGAATCACTCCTAGCTCTTGCTTGCTCCATTGAATCTTCACTATACCTGCCAAACCGAGCCCTAAAAACTTAATCCCTGAGTTTCTAAGTACTGAATCCTTAGGATTTTTGGTCTTTTGGGTGAGGAACGCAGGAATTTGAACTCCCATTGTACTGTTCATACCCGATTTAGAAAGTATACTTTGATCTACTGTAAGCTGGTGTTTGGTGGAAGGTAAAGGCTGCTTGGGGGTCGCCGGACTCAGGCGAACCTCCGGGACCCTGTCTCTGACCGCGGTGGTGACGCCGTACAAGACTTAGCAAATTACCGTTGGGACGAGTACTGTTCACGCCGCAGCTTTGACTGCATTTTCTCTCCATTTCCTATCGTTGAACCTCAACAACGAAGCTTGTATTAGATTCCCCAGCTCAAGGCGAGTCTACCAGTACTGATTCCACCTTTTTTGGGTACAATTGAGCTTCTACTTGGCTATGTACTGAAAAAACATGACTAGGAACAATAAGAAGAACCGCACCCCCCCCCCCCAAAGGGCAATGCCTTTGATGCGAAGATCCAAAAATTAATTGAGAAGAAGAAAGAGCTTGATGATAAGAAGAGTTTGGGTGAGCAAGTTATGGTGCCCTATGTCTCAAAAATTGCTCCATGTCTCACCATCAATGCTACACGCCCAAATGTGGAACCACCTAAGGAGAATTCCCAACTTAAGCCTATGGCATCATCAACTCAACCACCTCCACACAATAAGGAGGATGTGGTTGAAGAGGATTCGGTGACACTTGGTTCTAGTGACACTTACTCCGAGGGCAGCCTGGATGCACCACCAAAGGAGAAAAAAAATGAAAAGAAGGAATGGGCTAATCTATTCCAAAACAACCGGTCTTTGTCCCATGGTATGAAGCTAGAGTTTATCCCACCTAAAGGGGATATTGTTGATTTCTCCAATAGGAAAGTTCCTTCCATTGTTGATATTTGGGGCCATTGTTTGGTCGGAATTTTTACCGGGAGATTCCCCGGTTTCAAGGCGGTGCTAGACCTCATCAAAAAATGGGGTGTCCCTTGCAAGCTCAAGCAACACGATAAGGGTTGGATTATCTTCCAATTCAAAAATGAGGACCGCACCAAGGTCATAGCCGAGGGGCCATATTCAAGCTTTGGAAAGTCCCTCTTTCTAAAGGTATTATCCGATGACTTTGATGTGGATGATGAGGAATTTCTTAAAGTTCCCATTTGGATCAAGCTACCCGGTCTCTCGGTGACTCTTTGGAACAAAGAAGAAATTAGTGAGCTTGCTTCACACATTGGGATTCCTATTGTTGCGGATCAAGTGACCCTCAACAAGACAAGACCCAACTTTGCTAGGGTTCTTGTTGAAATTGACCTATCTAAACCACCGGTGTGTGAAATCCCCATGATCCAACCATCGGGGAAGAAGAGGACGCAATTTGTTATATATATGAATCATACCCTAATTTTTGCTATGAATGCAAAAAGTATGGGCATGATCCTTTCCATTGCTTGGTTCTACATCCGGAACTCAAAGATGTGGGGAAAGTGGTGGAGGATGTTCCCAAGCCAACGAAGGAAACTCATCAAAAGGAGGACATAAGTGAAGAATCCGAGGGTTTCTCGTTCCAATTGGTAAAGCCAAGGAAGAGTAAAGCTCAAGCACCGTCCTCAATATCAAGCAAACCCGAGGCTGCCATATTCTCCAAAAAGCCGAGCCCAATTGTGGAAAAAAACAGCCCGGAAAGGAGGTTACTTGGAGGGGAAGAAAAATCAAGAGTGTACATCAAATGCACTTCGATGATATTGTGGTGGACCTTGGAGCCGAGGAGGATGGAGCCCGTTGTGCATTTGTAAAGAAGAGGCACCAAATAAAAGGGAATGTCTCTATTGCAAGAATAGACATTCATTCGCTACATGAGGTTAAAGATGATGGCCCGGCTATCATGTTTGCGGATCCATGCTTGGTGAAACTACCGGGGGTACAACGCGCCAAAAAATGGTATGAGTTTAATAAAGAATTATTTATTGCTAACGTTTCATCGTTCTTTGATTTTGAGGCAACACACAATGTCGAATTTGCCGAACAAAGAGCAAAAAACCTAGAAGCCGAGGCTAAGGAAAGTGCGGAAAGACAAGCAATAGCTAAGGCAAAGGCCTTAGACAAAGAGCCTACATATGTGCGCTTTAAGCCATATGAGCATTGGGGTGAACGCTTGGTGGACAATGTTTATGAGCTAGATGAAGAAGATGTCATCACAAGCATGGAATTTGATGCAAAGGGGACTAGGACCGTTTATGCCGGTAAAAGGGAGCTTATTCCATTTAGTATGCCTATTTACCGAGTTGGGAAGGAGTTCCAAAAAGCAAGAAGTGAAGACCCCGGGATGTCCTTCACATTTGAATGCCTTCGTCAACTACCGGGAGTTAAGCGAAAAGGAGCATGGTATGATTTCGACCATTCCATTTTTATTCCTAAAGTTGTTGCTTTCTTTGATGATAATAGTGAGGAGAATGTCCGAATCCGGGAATCTATGGAGAAAACAAAACTAAAAGGGAAAGGAAGAAGCATAGAGGAGGAGGCCGAAGGGGCACTTGCCTCACACCATGATGAAGCCGATGATTAAGGTAGTTTCTTGGAATGTGAGAGGTTTGAAAAAACCTTCCAAGCATGCTACTATTTCGAATTTTATTAAATTAAATAATGTGTCTTTGTGCGGCTTATTAGAAACTAAGATGGCAAAAAACAATATAGCTAATTATGTTTCTAATAAATGGCCGGGTTGGTTATTTGTAACTAATCATGACTTTATTGAGGGGGGAAGAATACTTGTATTTTGGAACCCCAATTTAATTTCATGTACTTTGATTGATATGGGGGACCAACACATCCATTTAAAGTGCACTTGTCGGACGTCGCAAACCGTGTTCTCCGCTACTTTTATTTATTCTTTATACACGGTCTTGCAACGTAAGGCATTATGGGAGTACCTTGCGGTACTTGGGGACCAAATTAGGGACCCATGGTTTATCGCGGGTGACTTTAATTGTGTGTGCTCCCCTAATGAAAGACTCGGCTCATCCGCACCGGCGAGCTGTTTTCTTAAGGATTTAGTTGACCTTAAAATTCGAGCTAGCCTTCATGATGCCCCATCCACCGGAGAATTCTTTATGTGGAATAGGGGCTCACGATGGGCAAAGCTGGACCGAGTTCTATTAAACGAAACTTGGTCCCATTTGGGTATTCAATGTAAAGCCCATTTTGCGGAAATGGAAGTTGAGTTTGATCATACGGCCTCCGTAATATCAATACTTGCTAATACTTCACTTAGGCCGAAATCGTTTAAATTTTTCAATATGTGGATGAAGCACTTGGATTTTCCTAACATACTTGCGCAGGTTTGGGACATGAACATTTATGGCTCGGCACAATTCCAAATTGCTAAGAAACTTAAGATGCTAAAACAGCCTCTCAAGAATCTTAACAAGTTGGAATTTGGCCACATTTCCACAAAAGCAAAAAATGCAAAAATGGAATTTAAAAGACTAAACAGGTTGCTGCTTGCTTCGCCGGATAATGTTGAGCTAAATGAACAAGTGTGTGGGGCTAGGAAACGTGCCACTTTCCTTTCTGAGGCCGAGCATAGCTTTTACCAACAACGGGCAAAAGCAACGCATATCCTAGAGGCGGATAAGGGCACGAAGTACTTCCACGCTATGGTAAACAGGAACAAGACCAAAAACACCATCACATCCATTTCATTGGAAGATGGTAGTCTAACTACATCCATTGACCAAGTTGGGCATGAATTTGTAAAGTTTTTTGTTGATTTATTTGGAACCGAGATAGAAACCTCTTCCGTTGACCATTCGGTACTAGGAACCGGCCCCAAACTTGAACAGTGTGATCAAGATAGCCTATTATCACCAATATTAGACAAAGAAATTAAAGATGCTTTGTTTGATATTGGTGATGATAAGGCACCGGGGCCGGATGGGTATTCCTCGGCATTTTTAAAAAAAAATTGGAATGTTGTGGGGGAGGAGGTCATTCGAGCAACCAAAGAGTTTTTCAACTCGGGAAAAATGCTCAAGCAGCTAAACCATACGGTCATAGCTTTGATCCCCAAGACCGACCACTCCCCAAAGGTCTCAGATTATAGACCAATTTCTTGTGTGAATGTACTTTACAAAATAATCACGAAGATCATTGCGAATAGAATTATCCCCACCCTCCCGAGTTTGGTAAATAAAGCACAAGGTGCTTTTGTTGACGGCCGCCTAATGGTTGATAACATTTTCCTCGCCCAGGAACTTGTTAGAGGATACAATAGGAAGCGAATCTCACCGCGGTGCATGATCATGGTAGATTTGCGAAAGGCCTACGATACCATATCGTGGGATTTTCTACGACATGTTCTTTTGGGATTGGGCTTCCCAACCAAATTCACAGAATGGATTATGGAATGTATATCGACCGCCTCGTTTTCGGTTTCACTTAATGGGTCCCTATACGGATTTTTTAAGGCTAAGCGTGGCATTCGCCAAGGGGATCCAATGTCCCCCTTGCTCTTTCAAGAGTTCTGTTTATCTCTTGTAGATAGGAGAGGATAAGAGAGATAGAGAGAGAAGCTCTCAACTTTATTATTTGTCATTCATTTCTTATCCAATCAAACAGAAGGAACAGGATATAAATAATAATACAGGTAGCAGTGACTCAGCCCTAATAGTTCTGATAATTACAATACTACCCCTCCATGCTAAATAAAGTAAACAAATAAGGAAAACTAAAACTCAGGAATCTTCACTCCCCCTCAAGTTGGATATGGATATCAATCATATCCAGCTTGGTCTTCATATTTTCGAATTTGTTCTTTGGAAGGGCCTTGGTGAGAATGTCGGCAACTTGAAAGTCTGTTGGAATATGCGATAGCTCTAGAATTCCAGATTCTAACTTTTCTCTTATAAAGTGTCGATCAATCTCCACATGTTTAGTGCGATCATGATGAACTGGGTTTCTCGCAATTTCAATTGACGCTTTATTGTCACAGAATAACATCATCTTTCTGTTATTCTGAATGTTTAGTTCTTTCAACATTCTTCCTAACCATATCCCTTCACATATTCCTTGACACATTGCACGGAATTCAGCCTCAGCACTACTTCTAGCCACCACAGATTGCTTCTTACTACGCCAAGTGACCAGATTACCCCACACAAAAGTGCAATAGCCTGTGGTGGACCTTCCATCCACACAAGATCCTCCCCAATCTGCATCTGTGTAAATGGTTACTCCTCTTTCACTGGATTTTTTGAAGCAGAGCCCATATCCTGGGTTTTTCTTTAAGTAGTGAAGAATCTGAAATACTGCTTCCATATGGCGAACTGTGGGAGTGTTCATGAACCTGCTCACCATACCAACAGCAAACCCGATATCGGGTCTTGTGTGTGCGAGGTAGATTAACTTGCCCACAAGTCTTTGATATCTTCCCTTGTCTACTAGCTCATCTTTGGTTTCTGTTCGAAATTTTATTCCTGGTTCCATTGGCACACTTGCTGGTTTGCAACCCAATAACCCAGTCTCTTTCAAGAGATCAAGAGTATATTTCCTTTGTGATACAGAGATGCCCTTTCTAGACCTTGCAATTTCCATACCAAGGAAATATTTGAGTTGACCAAGATCTTTTATTTCAAATTGTCTTCCCAAGACGAGTTTGAGATCTTTAATCTGCTCTGAGTAGTCTCCCGTTATAATGATATCGTCCACATAGACAATCATAATTGCAACTCGTCCACCATGGGAGTGTTTTGTGAACATCGTGTGATCGGTTTGCCCTTGAATGAATCCGTATTGCTTGACCACCTGTGTCAGCTTTTCAAACCATGCTCGTGGTGATTGCTTCAAACCGTATAGGGATTTTCTAAGCCTGCACACCATTCCTTTGTTTTCTTGAGACTCCAGCCCCGGTGGAACATCCATGTAAACTTCTTCCTCTAGTTCCCCATTTAAGAATGCGTTCTTCACATCGAGTTGATGCAACGGCCAGTCAAGGTTTACAGCAAGGGACAGTAATACTCGAATGGAATTTAGTTTTGCTACAGGTGCAAAAGTTTCTGAGTAGTCGATCCCGTAGGACTGTGTAAATCCTTTAGCGACCAGCCTTGCTTTAAACCGACTTACACTTCCATCAGAGTTGTATTTGACAGCAAACACCCATTTACACCCCACAGTTTTCTTTCCTGGTGGAAGGTTAGTGTATTCCCAAGTTTTGCTTTTCCGAAGAGCATTGACTTCTTCTTGCACAGCATTTGCCCATTCCCTTTTTGTGATCGCTTCTTGAAGGTTTTTAGGAACTTTAATTTCTGAAACTGAAAGAGCAAATGCTTTGTATTCGGGTGAGAGTTTGTCATATGAAACAAAGTTACTGATTGGATGCATGGTACAACTTCTCTTCCCTTTACGTAATGCAACTGGAATATTTAAATCGCCTGAATCATCAGGGGAAATATAAGGACTGGAATCTTTGGGTTGAGTATTACCTGGTGAATCCGGGAAGAGTTCATGGCTATGTGCTTCAGTAGTGACTTGCTTTTCCACCTCGTTTTGTTGTCTCGGGCGCCGGGTGTAGACAATGTCATCTTTTTGGACATCTTTATTTAAGTATACATCGACTGATGGGTTTGGAACAAATTCAGGGTCACTCGGATTTGGACTGTTAGATTCAACTCCAACCGGTATCCCTAATGGATTAGGAATATCCGCATGGTGACTCGGATCGGAAGGGAATAAGGTAGGATAGTCCAAAAATTGATATTCCACACAGTTCTCCTCCTGGATTTCAGTTTTGGAATAATAAGGTTTATCTTCAAAGAATGTGACATCCATGGAATGGTAGAATTTCCTGGTGGAAGGAGAGTAGCACTTATAACCGCGCTGGTTCGGGGAATATCCCAGAAAGACACATTTGAATGACCTGGGATCTAGTTTGCTACGATTTGGCTGATGATTATGAACGAATGAGGTGCAACCAAATATTTTCAGTTGTAATTGGGACAAAATTCGAATGTGAGGGAAGTTAGACTGTAGAAATTGGTGTGGAGTTTTGAAGTCAATGACTCGGGAAGGCATCCTATTGATAAGGTATGCGGCAGTTAACACAGCTTCTCCCCAAAAATGATTTGGAACATAACTAGATAATAGCAACGAACGTGTTACCTCTAGCAGATGTCTGTTTTTCCTTTCTGCAACACCGTTTTGTTGCGGGGTGTCAACACAGGATGTGAGATGGACAATTCCCTGCTGAGTAAGGTAGTTTCCCAACTCAGAGTGAAAGTATTCCTTTGCATTATCAGATTTGAGAACTTGAATTTTTGTTGCAAATTGGTTTTGAATCATTTGATGAAAACGCTGGAAAATTAACCCAACTTCAGATTTGTCCTTCATCAGAAAGACCCAAGTAACACGAGTATGGTCATCTATAAAAGTAACAAACTGTTAGTCTCCAATTTTGATAGATTTTGATGATGCCACTATACTAAACAAATTTACATTGAGTCTTATTTTCAGAAGTAACATTTAAATTTAAATCATAAGTGACAAAAATAAATGTACAATCTTTAAGATTAATGATATATTACCGGATACATAAAAATGCAATAAGGTATCTTTTTACCTTCATAGGATATTTAAATCCTACCGGCATATATCATTTTACTTAAAGATTAAATATAGGTCACATTTGAGATGCTCGAATACACTAAATATTGATTGGAAGACAAAAAAAATTAAATACACGGTCCTACAGCATGGGAGGACCTCTTGGAGTGAAGCTGCAGCGGCTGAAGACACACCCATACCGCAGCCCAATCATTCAAGACAGAAAACAAAAATATTCAAAGCTCCTGCATAAGAAGACAAATGTACAATTCGTCCTTGCCAGACCCTCAACGCACAAGATTAATCTATCTCAACCAACGGATGAGATTGATCAACCATGAAGGCCTATAAATATAGGTAGAAGCATGAATTCAAAATAAGCTTGAGCATCCTAAGCAGAGAAATACTTCCATCAAAGCATATACGAAGCTATCTAGCAAAAAGAGAAAGTGCAAACTCAACTTTACTCTCTGCTTAGCCTCATGCTTCACTAAGCTCTTAGATTAGATCAACACTTTCACATTTTTAGAGCTTAGTTCATAGTTGGAGGTTAGAACTTTCTTGTAACATTTCACAAGTGGTTGTAAACACTTAGGAGAACAGTTGTTCGGATCCTAAAGTGTAGTTAGAGAGATAGAGTACCTTTTGATCCCCACTGGATCAATTGAGAAAATTCTAAGGACTGAGTAACTTTGAGTGGTGTTATACTCATTGTGAAAAACCTTCAATCTAGGCCTAAGTGTTGTAAAGGCTAGATTGGCACTAAGTGTATTGGGCTTAATACTTTAGTGGAAATCCATCTGAAATAGGGTGGGACTGGATGTAGGAGGATTACACCACCTCTGAACCAGGATACATCGTGTGTTGATTCTCCTTTACTCACTAAAACACACACTCAACACTTCTCACTAAAGGGATCGTAGTTTACCAGCAGCATCCTAAGCAGTAGTCTTAATTGACTCTACTGCTTATCCTACTGCTTAATAACTCACTTTTCCTTGAGACTTCTGTTTCCCACAAGCTTTAAATATCACTACTAAAAGGTGTAGTTGGTCAGTCCTCAAAGATACATTTTTATAAGCAGCAGACGGCTTAGCAGTTTCCTGGGATTACCCAACTGCTCAGACCACTGCTCAGGCAAAACTCTTTACTATCTTCAGCTCAACATATATTCAGAAAGCCCTCATCATTCTCTGCAAGGCCACATTATCATCTTTCTCAAACTCCTGTTTTCAACTGGCAGTTGCCTCAGCAGTTCCCTGCCATCTAGCCAACTGCCAAGTCAACTGCTCACAGTTTAAAGCCCAAACATCATTCAAGGTAGAAAGTGGTCACACACTCATTATAAAAAGGGTAAAGACTTCCGCTGCGCATCTATTAATCTCCCAAAAGATTATAGATCTACTCATCTAGAAGGGAAAAATTGTTAAAGACGAAAAAGTTATAAAAGTCTATTCACCCCCCCCCCCCCTTCTAGACTTTTACCTCTATCCGGGACCATCAAGTGGTATCAGAGCGAAGTGTTCCTAGAGTCAGTTTCTGACTAATTTGAACTAAAGATCCAAGCCACTCTACTTCCCAAACACCTTCTAAAATGGACAGTCAGTTAGCAAAGAACCTTCTGTTCAACCTGAACAAATTTGATGACTGGAAAATAAGGATGAAAGCACATCTCAGTGCTTTACATGATGAGATGCTTGAAGTAATTACTGATGGACCTATCAAAATAATGAAGGTCATCACATCCAGAATCACAGAAGGAACAGATGATGTGTACATTCCAAAACCCAAAATGGAATGGACAACTGAGGACAGAAAGAGAAACAATCTTGACAACATTGCCAAGGACATTCTCTTCAAATCTGTTGATGAATCTATATTTCCCAGAATCAGGAAATGCGAAACTGCCAAAGATGTCTGGGATGAGCTCACAAAGATTGGAGCAGGAGATGAACAGGAGAAGGACAATAAACTGACCATAGCCCTCAAGAAATTTGAGGATTTCAAAATGCTGTCAACTGAATCTATCCATGAGATGGAATCCAGATTCCTGAAGATTGTGGCAGAGGTCTCTGACCTTGGGAAAGAACTATCTCAAAAGGAGATTTCCCTCAAAGTCTTGAGAGGCCTGCCATCAAAATGGGACATGAAGGTAACTGCTATGAGAGATAGCAGAGATCTCAGAACTCTGTCAACCGACAAACTCTTTAGTGATCTCAAGGCCTATGAATTTGAAATGAAGGAGATCAAAGAAGAGAAGGAAGATGAATATAAGACACTAGCTCTAGTGGCTGAGCCAAGCACTTCAAAATCTGCTGAAAAATCCCTCAATAATCTCCTCACTGACGAGCAGTTTGCTATGTTTGTGAGGAAATTTAAAAGATTCATGAAGAAGGAGGGAACTGCTCCAAAGAAAGCATACAACCTGCCACCTAGAAGACAAGGGAGACCTCAATCCAGTGAGGAAACTGTTCTATGCTACAACTGTAGACAGCCAGGACATTACAAAAATGAATGCCCTCTGCCCTTAGCCCAGAAGTATCAAGGGCAGCAGGGGACTGGTCTCAAAGCTAGTTACAAGAGGGACTTCAAAAGCAAAAGACAAGCTTTTGTAAGTGAAAAGAAAAAGGAGGAACCCCAATCTGAAGATGAAAGCAGCTCAAGCAATGAAAGCTCTTCATCTGAAAGCTCAGAGGAAGCACTTCTATGCCTGGGATCCTGGCAGGTGGCTGAAAAAGGCGGCAGCTGGCTCACTGGAGAAAGCAGCAGATGGCTCGGTGAAGATGATGAATGCAGCTCTCCTAAATGCCTAATGGCCAAAGACCACTACGATGATGTTGAGGTAACATCCTGCTCTTCTTATAGCTCTAGTGATTCTGGACCAACCAATATTACACTGGAATCTTTATTACAAGATTTCCAAAAAGTCCAAAATCACCATGTTCTCTTAAGATCAGAAAATGACAGATTAAAACAAGACATTAAGGCTGTTCACACAAGATTGCTAGATGCCTTAACCAAAAACAATGTCTTAGAAGAAGAGAACAAAGAGCTAAAAGACAAAATGAATAACTTCAGCATGGATAGTAAAACCAGTGACTCAACTACTAAAGTTGTTTTAAATAAGAAGAGAAGAGGCCTCGGATATGTATCCCCCACCAGACTCACTCAAAACTCACCCTCCACAAGCCACCAACAAAATACAAGAAAGCTAATCTACCAAAAATCCCATTCTCAGAATATTCCCATAAGAAGGAACCTGCCTGCTCCCAAATCAAAATCCAATCTTCTGTATAGACAAAAACTTCCCAACCATCAAAACCCAAGAACTCGTTGGCAATCAACCAATAAGACCAACCACAGTCAAAACACTAAGCAGTCTCCTCCAAAAGTCAATAATCTATTTTCCACTTCAAGAAGAAAAAGGATTAACAATTACATAGCCATTCCCCATGATTATAATACTTCAAATGGCTATAGACCAATCTGCTTAGAACTAAATGGTTCTAGATGGGCATGGATGCCCAAACTTGTACAAAGGAAGTTGCCCACTAACTTGTGGGCTACTGCTCAACAATGATGAATACAGGAAGGTGCTGGAGCAGTTGACTCACAAACATGGTACATAGATTCAGGCTGCTCCAGGCACATGACAGGCAGCAGGCGGCTCCTGTCAAACTATATGGCAAGCGAAGGACCCAAAGTTACTTTTGGGAATGTGGAAAAACAAGGAGAAACCAAAGGAGTTGGAGACCTATCCATCAATGGACTTACAATCCAAAACATATCTTATGTTAAAGGATTAAAGTTCAATCTCATAAGCACAAGCCAGCTCTGTGACAATGGCTATAATGTTACATTCTCCAAAGACATCTGCTTGACTAGAGATGTCAAAAATGACAAAACTGTGCTCACTGGTAGAAGGAAGAAGGACATGTACATTGTTGATTGGAGCTCAGCTAAGGAAGGGATCTGCTTGGTAACAAAGGCAGATTCAAATTTGAGTTGGGAATGGCACAACAAATTAAGCCATCTCAACTTCAAAACAATCAACAAATTGTCCAGAAAAGGATTGGTGAAAGGACTTCCTGAAATCAACTTCAAAAAGGACCACCTCTGTGATGCTTGTCAAAAAGGTAAACAAACCAAGGTATCATTCAAATCAAAGGAAGTGGAATCATCAATCAGGCCCTTAAGCCTACTACACCTTGACTTGTTTGGACCAGTAGAACCAACGAGCTTAAGTGGTAGAAGGTACACTCTAGTTGTGGTTGATGATTACTCAAGATACACCTGGACCATATTCCTAAAGAAGAAGAATGAGACAGAAAAGAAGCTCCCTGAATTGATGAGACTAATTCAAAATGAGAAAAGCCTCTCAATTCAAAAGATCCGGTCAGATAGAGGTACTGAATTTATTAATTCTATAATAATTCAGTACTGTGAGGAAAATGGAATTCATCACCAAACCTCAGCAGCAAGAACACCTCAACAAAATGGTGTTGCTGAAAGAAGAAATAGAACTCTCAAAGAAGCCGGAAGGACAATCTTAGAAGCAGCTGGTTTACCCAAAAGATTTTGGGCAGAAGCCATCAACACTGCTTGCTACACACAGAATAGAAGTCTCATTCATAAGACTTACAAAAAGACTCCATATGAACTATGGAAAGAAAGAAAGCCTAATGTTAGTCATTTCCATGTGTTTGGATCCAAATGCTTCATTCTAAACAATGGAAAAGACTATCTCAAGCCATTTGATCCCAAATCTGATGAAGGAATCTTCCTGGGCTACTCAGCAACAAGCAAGGCATTCCGGATCCTCAACAAAAGAACTCTTGTGGTAGAAGAATCAATCCATGTGATTTTTGAAAAGCACCCCACTGCTCAATCAAAAGAAGAAGGTGAGTCATCTAACTCACAAAGGGACACTGGAAAGGCTCCAAGCTGCCTTCCAGGAAATAATAAAGAAAAAAATAGCTGAATCTAATGTCAGTCCACGGCCAGCAGTTGACTCAACTGTCAGCTCACTGCCAGCAGGTGACTCACCCACAAACATCCCTCCAGACCTTCATAAAATCCCTAATCACCCTACTCTACCAGAAGATAGTGACGAAGAAGAAGAAGAGGATGACCAACAAATTCAAACCAACATCAATCAAACATCTGACATTAGATGGCTGAATCAACATCCACCACAACAGATCATTGGAAACATCCATGAAGGGGTTCGTACTAGATCAGCAATTCAAAAAGAAGCACTATTCTCATGCTTCATCTCACAAATTGAACCCAAGAAAATTGAAGAAGCCCTACTTGACTCTGACTGGATACAAGCCATGCAAGAAGAACTCAACCAGTTTGAAAGAAATAATGTATGGGAGCTTGTATCCAGACCCTATCATCAACATGTGATAGGAACCAAATGGGTGTTCAGAAACAAAATGGATGAGGAAGGCACCATTGTCAAGAACAAGGCAAGACTGGTAGCCAAAGGCTACTGCCAGGAAGAAGGTATAGATTTTGATGAAACCTTTGCTCCCGTTGCTAGATTAGAAGCAATAAGAATATTCTTGGCTTATGCTGCTCACAAGCAATTCACAGTCTATCAAATGGATGTGAAAAGTGCCTTCCTAAACGGTCTACTAGAAGAGGAGGTCTATGTGGAGCAACCTCCTGGTTTTGAAATCAATAGAGAGAAGGATCTAGTCTACAAACTGCATAAAGCTCTTTATGGACTCAAACAAGCCCCAAGAGCATGGTATGACACTCTCTCTGATTACTTAGTGAATAATGGATTCACTAAGGGCAAAGTAGACAAGACTTTATTCAAAATTGAAGAAGGTCCCCACATATTGCTTGTTCAAATCTATGTTGATGACATAATTTTTGGAAGTTCAAATCAAGCATTGTGTGAGAAATTTTCAACTCTCATGCAAAGCAAGTTTGAAATGAGCATGATGGGAGAGTTGAATTATTTTCTGGGACTACAAGTAAAGCAGACTCCTCAAGGTATCTTCATCAACCAAGCCAAATATACAAGAGATCTCATAAAAAAGTTCAAGGTCGAAAACAAGTCAACTGTGAAAATACCCATGAATACATCCCAAGGTCTAAGTCAGGATGATGATGGCAAAGATGTTGATCCCACACTTTACAGAGGTCTGATTGGTTCCTTGTTATATCTCACCACTAGTCGGCCAGATATTTCCTACTCAGTTGGTGTGTGTGCAAGGTTTCAATCTAAGCCTAAGGAAAGCCATCTTCTAGCTGCCAAGAAAATTCTGAGGTATCTAAAAGGGAATCCTAACTCTGGATTATGGTATCCAACAAATGGAGGTTTTGAACTCTATGGTTATTCGGACTCTGACTTTGCCGGATGCAAAATTGATAGAAAAAGCACCTCAGGAACTTGTCAATTAATTGGTGGAAGACTTGTTTCATGGTTCAGCAAGAAACAAAGCTCAATTGCTACAAGCACTGCCGAAGCTGAATATATAGCTGCAGGCAGCTGCTGTGCTCAAGTTCTTTGGATGAAACAACAGTTAAAGGATTATGGAGAAGAAACAAAGGAGATTAGCATACTGTGTGACAACACAAGTGCTATAGCTATCACTCATAATCCTGTGTTTCACTCAAGAACCAAGCATATTGAGATCAGGCACCACTTTATCAGAGAGCATGTTGAGAAGAAAACCATCAAGCTTGAGTACATCCCCACCGAAAAGCAGCTGGCTGACATCTTCACCAAACCATTGAATGAAGCTAGATTCAACCAACTAAGGCAAGAGCTTGGTATGTTAGATGATCTAGATCAAGTAAGGGAATAACCCTGCATCTATTCAGGGGGAACCTAATTCCATAATCAAGGGGGAATTCCTAGCCATCTGCTGAGGGGGAACTTACAGGGGTAGCCATCTCAGGCTACTCACAATCCAAAAGGAATGAAGCATCAAAGTCCAAGAAGGTCTATCTCAGACTTTCAAAAGAAAGAGGGAATCAAAATTCAAGAGGTAGGCTCAGCAGGTGACTACTCAAGACAGCAGTAGGGTCAGCAGGCAACTGACCAAATAGACCACTGCTACATGTGTAACAAGAGGAATTGAATTAATACTTTCATAAAGAAGAGTACAAGCTTGGAACAAGGGAAGAACAATGGAGGTAAAGACACTAGTTCAAAAATTCGAGCAGATATCTGCCAGCAGATGTCTGCCTCAGGAGCAGAAGCCTGTCTTAGGACAGCAGTTGGCTCACCTTCTGGTCCAACATACGTGGAATCTCAACACGTGGCATATGTCATCTGACTCTCTCATATCAAGAATTCTAAACAGGTACCCTTCACCTTCACAAACCATCCAAAATCTACCCAACTTTGAGCCCTCTGTTGCAAGTATGAACGGAGTAAATGCTACGCGTGTCCAGCCGTTCACTCTAACGGCTATATTCCAACGGATAGTTCCCGATAACCTATAAATACTCCCTCCGTACATTTCCCTTCACACTTTTCACTTTGTGATCTCTTTCTACCTATTTCTAAGCTCTCAAATTCTCTCAAAAAGCTCTCTTACACACAATCTCACTACTTCCAAAATCAAACATCTCATCAACCCTCAAATGGCCTCTTTCACCAAAATCTCTAAGTCCATTTTCACTGGCTCAATCCTAAACACTTCCAAAGCACTTGAAAGAGCAAACAACAATGATCTCATGAGAGAACTGCTAAGGAAGCTTGACACAACAGGGCTATTGAAAATGGCAACCTACACATACTCCCACTTCTATCCTGAAGTGGTAGCAGAGTTCTACATCAACTCAACCCCAGAAACATTGAAATCTGTAGTTATGGGGGTTGAAGTGGAAATTCAAGAAAAAGACATCAAGGAGTTACTCTCTCTTCCTGGTGACGAAGCCCCAGAAGTGGAGAACATCCTCTTGGACGAGGCAGAATTCAAAGAAGCTGTCTTCCTACCAAAAGCTCAAAACCTCAATACTCTCAAGATAAAGAAAAAGCTAATGGTTCAAGAATATGATATACTACTTGACATCCTCTACAAATGCATTGACACAAGAACCACAGCACTTGATGAGATCAATGCACTGAGAGCAAAGCCACTGGCCGCTATCATTTCAGGATCCCCATACAATTGGACCAGGTACGTTTACCAAGAACTCAGAAGATATGTCACAAAATCACACACAGGAAGAAAGGAGGATGGTACATTACCACTACTGGGCTACGGATTCCTCATCGGAGAGCTACTCAAAAAGAAGGGCATACTGGGGACAAGAAAAGAGGCAACTACTTGGAGGAAATTCCTATTCCAAACTTCCAAGGTAGGGGCTCCAGAAATTCCAAAGAATGATGATTCCTTCCTCTCGAACGACCTCCTCTTGGTATCCTTCAAAGTTGATACCAAGACCGCCAAAAGACTACGTTCTGGGTGTCAAGAATCACAGTCAAAAAGGCCAAGGACAGCAACCAGGAATCTACACAGAGAAATGGAAGAAGCAGCATCATCTAAGCATGCAGCAGAAGGCTCTCCTCTCACCATAATTCAAGAGGATGCAGAATCCTCTTCCAACTCGTCCAATGCTAGCAACAGCTCTGCCATTCCGCTCTCCATTCTTCATCCAACAATACAACAGCAAGAAGACCAACCTGCTCAGATAGAAGAGCAGAGGACTCAACAGGAAGAGCAGGTGACTTCTCCACCTTCACCAACAGATCACTCTCCTACTCCTCTGCAACAATTAGAGGCTGAATGGGCAAGAGTCAAGGCTTGGAGGGAATGGAAACTCTCCAAAATTCTTCACCAAGCCAGGACCCTAACAAAGTTCATTAGTGAAGAGTACTTTGCTCTCACCTGGCTTGGAACTGAAGACATAGCCAAAGCCACAAATCTTCACCAGATGAATCTGGTCTATCTCACAAAGAAGAGGCAGCTAACTAATGAATCACCAGAAGAGCACTCCGAGGATAAGAATGATGATGGTAATTCTGATGATGATGATGACAATCACTCTGGTCCAAATAAACCTCCACAGAACAGAGGTAAGCAAATCATCTCCTCTTCCTCTTCTAGTGATAGAGAACATCAAATGGCTTTGGAAAAATCTAAATTTGAGACTAGAGGAGGTGGAGAAACCTCCAAAGCAATGGAGGAAGTAGCTCATCAGCCCACTGCTGATCAAGAGCAGACGTCTAGTTCACACTCTCAAGAATCTACTCAAAACATAGAGCAGCACTCTCACACATTCATTCTTGAACCTGAGGACAATGAAGAGGACACTGCTACCCTGGCCGATGTCTTCATCAAAGAAAGAAGGGCTACCACACAGTTCATCAGCCGAGCAGAGGTCAGACTGCACAAGAGACTCATCAAAATGAAGAAGCAACTAGAAGAAAGGCTAGATATCAGATTTGGAGAAGTCCACAGCCACATCAGAAGAGATTCAATGATCCAACAAGTGTTCAATGCTGAGCAGAGAGCTCTACTCCAAACCAAAAACTCTCAGCACTCTGCCTTGACCAATGAAATAAAGCAGGAGATTGCTGCACTAAAAGCCAAGAATGAGGACCTCGAAAGACAAATGCTAGCACTTCAAAAGCAGCAACAAGCTCAGCCTACTGCAGCAGGTACCTCTGAGCAGCTGCCTTCTCTCCCAACCTTACCTCCTCATCTTCAGCAGACTTTCCAAATGGTGAAGGAGCATGAAGAATACCTCCTGAAACTAAGGAATGAGGAGTTCCCTGCCATGTTCAAGCTCTCTCAGAAATTCCTTATGGACCAGCAGGCTCATGCTAGAGCTTATGAACAGCTCACTAAAGACATCGCTCACAACTTTCAAGTTCTTCAAAAGGCTACTCAGGACACCTTTTGGAAGCAAGGGTCTGACTTTCAGAAACTAGGTCAGAGCCTAGTAGCTACACAGGACAAGCTTCAAAGATTAGAGAATGAGGTCAAAGATGAGGTCAAAACAGATCTTTTGGACGTCAATAATCATATCAAGGCCCTGTCCATCGAAGTATATGGTCTGGATCCATCAAGAAGGCAAATTGACGATCCTGACTCTGACCCAGAAATAGAAGCACTCTTCCAAGAGAGTGAGACCCCTGCTGATGATGCCAAAAAGGGGGAAAGGACAACTCAAGCAGGTCCCTCCTCCTCCAGATCAGCAGCAGCAAAGAAAGCAGCTGCAACAAGAAGGAAAAACAAACTCTACAAAGAAGAAGCTGAGATAAGAAGAAGAAAGGAAGAAGAAGCCAAAACCAAGGAAGAAGCTGCTAAGAAGAAACAAGAATAGATCAGTTCTCAAGTCCGAAAGTGACTAAAAACTATTGTACTTTAGACTATAGACCAATGTACAATACTCTCAATACGAATCAATAAAAACAGTTGTTTCTTGTGGTGTATAGTTTTGGCATCATCAAAAAGGGGGAAATTGTTAGTCTCCAATTTTGATAGATTTTGATGATGCCACTATACTAAACAAATTTACATTGAGTCTTATTTTCAGAAGTAACATTTAAATTTAAATCATAAGTGACAAAAATAAATGTACAATCTTTAAGATTAATGATATATTACCGGATACATAAAAATGCAATAAGGTATCTTTTTACCTTCATAGGATATTTAAATCCTACCGGCATATATCATTTTACTTAAAGATTAAATATAGGTCACATTTGAGATGCTCGAATACACTAAATATTGATTGGAAGACAAAAAAAATTAAATACACGGTCCTACAGCATGGGAGGACCTCTTGGAGTGAAGCTGCAGCGGCTGAAGACACACCCATACCGCAGCCCAATCATTCAAGACAGAAAACAAAAATATTCAAAGCTCCTGCATAAGAAGACAAATGTACAATTCGTCCTTGCCAGACCCTCAACGCACAAGATTAATCTATCTCAACCAACGGATGAGATTGATCAACCATGAAGGCCTATAAATATAGGTAGAAGCATGAATTCAAAATAAGCTTGAGCATCCTAAGCAGAGAAATACTTCCATCAAAGCATATACGAAGCTATCTAGCAAAAAGAGAAAGTGCAAACTCAACTTTACTCTCTGCTTAGCCTCATGCTTCACTAAGCTCTTAGATTAGATCAACACTTTCACATTTTTAGAGCTTAGTTCATAGTTGGAGGTTAGAACTTTCTTGTAACATTTCACAAGTGGTTGTAAACACTTAGGAGAACAGTTGTTCGGATCCTAAAGTGTAGTTAGAGAGATAGAGTACCTTTTGATCCCCACTGGATCAATTGAGAAAATTCTAAGGACTGAGTAACTTTGAGTGGTGTTATACTCATTGTGAAAAACCTTCAATCTAGGCCTAAGTGTTGTAAAGGCTAGATTGGCACTAAGTGTATTGGGCTTAATACTTTAGTGGAAATCCATCTGAAATAGGGTGGGACTGGATGTAGGAGGATTACACCACCTCTGAACCAGGATACATCGTGTGTTGATTCTCCTTTACTCACTAAAACACACACTCAACACTTCTCACTAAAGGGATCGTAGTTTACCAGCAGCATCCTAAGCAGTAGTCTTAATTGACTCTACTGCTTATCCTACTGCTTAATAACTCACTTTTCCTTGAGACTTCTGTTTCCCACAAGCTTTAAATATCACTACTAAAAGGTGTAGTTGGTCAGTCCTCAAAGATACATTTTTATAAGCAGCAGACGGCTTAGCAGTTTCCTGGGATTACCCAACTGCTCAGACCACTGCTCAGGCAAAACTCTTTACTATCTTCAGCTCAACATATATTCAGAAAGCCCTCATCATTCTCTGCAAGGCCACATTATCATCTTTCTCAAACTCCTGTTTTCAACTGGCAGTTGCCTCAGCAGTTCCCTGCCATCTAGCCAACTGCCAAGTCAACTGCTCACAGTTTAAAGCCCAAACATCATTCAAGGTAGAAAGTGGTCACACACTCATTATAAAAAGGGTAAAGACTTCCGCTGCGCATCTATTAATCTCCCAAAAGATTATAGATCTACTCATCTAGAAGGGAAAAATTGTTAAAGACGAAAAAGTTATAAAAGTCTATTCACCCCCCCCCCCCCCTTCTAGACTTTTACCTCTATCCGGGACCATCACAAACCACCTCGCACCAGAAATATTTTTCACTCTGGAGGGGCCCCAAACATCACTATGAATTAAATAGAATGGATGAGAGGATTTATATGGGAGTGGAGTATAAGAATGTCTAACATGCTTGGATAATTGACACACTTCACAATTGTAATCATTCGGGCTTTTATTCAATAAATGAGGAAACAACTTTTTTAAGTAATGAAAGTTTGGATGACCCAACCTATGATGCCATAACATCACATTATTTTTACTAGAAACATGAAATAACGATGAAACTTGACGTTTTCCCGAATGCTCGACTTCCATGTGGTAGAGCTCATCACATACTTTAGCACTGCCAATCATCTTCCCCGAACTCAAGGCCTGAAACATGCATGTAGATGGGGTTAAGATAGTAATGCAATTTAGATCCTTCATTAGTTTAATAGGAGCTAACAAATTGAAATCGAGATTGGGAACATATAACACAGATTTCAGTGTTATATTCTTGGATATGACAACTGTACCAATGCCCGCCACTTGTGCGCCTTCTCCAGTAGCAACTCGTATGGTTCTTCCATTCGGTACAGGTTGGAATTCAGAAAGTATATTCCTATCCCCGGTCATGTGGTCAGTAGCACCACAATCAACAACCCAAGGTTTTTCACCAGATGCACTTGTTACAAATGCAGATGAAACTCCACTTTGTTGGGCAACAACTGCAATCTTTTTGTCTTCATGGGGTGTGATTTGCAACATCTTCTGAAGAGCTTGTATCTGTTCCTTGCTAAAAACCTCCTGGATGTCACTAGTTGCTACATTTACACGAGCATTAGGTTTCCAGTCAGATGGTTTTCCATGAATTTTCCAGCAGGTTTCTTTGGTGTGACCAGGTCGTTTGCAATGATCACACCAGGGTCGACCATTTTTCCTTTGAGATATTCCAGAGGCCACAGAAAATTTCATACTAGATGGAGCACGAGTTGCAAGAGCCGATCCCTCATTCGTAATACTGCCAGTATTTCCAAGCATAACCCTTCTTCGACTTTCTTCACGGCGAACTTCTGAAAAAACTTCTCTGAGGCTAGGCATAGGTTTAGTACCGAGAATTCTTCCTCGGACCTCGTCAAGTTCTTGGTTGAGTCCAAGAAGAAATTTATAAATCCTTTCCGTTTCCACCAACCGCTTGTACTGTTTCCCATCTAGTGGGCAGTTCCAGGTAATGGCATCCAGGACATCGAGTTGCTGCCAATAACGGTTCAGTGCCGTAAAATAGCTCGTCACAGTCAACTCTCCTTGACGGAGATCATGAAGAATCCCTTTGATTTCAAATATGGCTGAAGTGTTGTCTTGATTTGAGAATGTATCTCGAGCTGCCTCCCAAATTTCTGATGCTGTCTTGTAAAACATAAATTGTTCACCTATTTCCGGAGTCATAGAATTCAAGAGCCATGACATAACCATATTGTTCTCTGCTTTCCAATTTTTGTAACCTGGGCTTTTAACTTCCGGTTGGACCAGATCAATGGACAGGTATTCTTCTTTACCTTTCCCTCCGATGAAGATTGAAACAGAGTGAGACCAAAGGTTGTAGTTCTGGCCATTCAGCTTATATGCAGTGGGCAAAGAGCTGTAATCGAGATTAATGGTTGGTTGGATTTGAGATGAGTTTTCGAGTGATGTGTTGGAACTAACATCATCACTGACTAGGGCAATAGGTACATTACCGAATTTGATTGAAGCATTCATGATGAGAGAGTAGTGGAAGAACCCAGTAAAAGCAGGGGAAAAAAGAGAGAGAGAAAATTGATTTGGAATGAACCCACCAGGGAAATCACTGATTCAGAAGAGACCTGACCAGCCCGTTGAAGAATGATACTCGATTTAGAGCAGGATCGAGTGCTGCTCTGATACCATCAAGAGTTCTGTTTATCTCTTGTAGATAGGAGAGGATAAGAGAGATAGAGAGAGAAGCTCTCAACTTTATTATTTGTCATTCATTTCTTATCCAATCAATCCAATCAAACAGAAGGAACAGGATATAAATAATAATACAGGTAGCAGTGACTCAGCCCTAATAGTTCTGATAATTACAATACTACCCCTCCATGCTAAATAAAGTAAACAAATAAGGAAAACTAAAACTCAGGAATCTTCACTCTTTGTTCTCTGTCTTGAATATTTCTCACGATTACTCACCACGAAAACTAGCCAAGGAAACTTCAATTTCCACCCACAATGTGCTTCTCTAGGAATTACACATCTAGCCTATGCAGATGACCTAATGCTCTTTTCGAGAGGCGACTCAGATTCCATAAGAATGTTAGTCGATGCTCTCAAAGATTTTGGGGATGTATCAGGCTTAAGGGTAAACCATGAGAAGTCTAATATTTTTGTTGGCGGGGTGAGGGGTTTGGAACTACAAAATATCCTAGACCTGGTTGATTTTGGGCAAGGTGAATTTCCGGTTAGATATCTTGGAATTCCCCTTGCCCCCCTTAAGATCTCCGTTGCACAATACGCACCGCTGATTAGCTTAATCCAGGATTTCTTAAACGCTTGGAATGCTAAAATTATATCCTATGCCGGAACGATTGAACTAATCCGATCAGTGATCCAAGGGGTCCAATCGTTTTGGCTCCAAATCTTTCCGGTCCCCCAAACTATTTTGGACAGAATCATCTCAATATGTAGAATTTTTCTATGGGGTGGGAAACATGCAAAAGTTGCATGGGACGATATTTGCCTACCAATGGCCGAGGGAGGACTTGGCATCCACAATGCAAAAATATGGAATCATGCCCTCCTCTCACGATTGATTTGGGATGTCCACAACAAAAAGGATACCCTTTGGGTAAAATGGGTAAACGGAGTCTACCTGAAGGGTAAGAGTGTGTGGGAGTTTTCCCCACACAACCGGGATTCCCAACTGATGAAAAGATTAGGCATTATTAGGGACAAATTAATGGGATGCTTTAACAACCTAAATGACACCCTAATGGGCCTACACTCAAGGGCCACGAATGGGAAACTAATATCAGGGAAAATATATGAACTCTTAAGGGTAAAGAGTGACGAAAGGACTTCAATGAGTTTCATTTGGAAGTCATATATCCCTCCTAAATTCTCGTTCAATGTATGGCTAGCCCTACGAAACCGGCTACCCACCCAGGACAGCTTGGCCTATCTGCACATTGTAAACAGGTGTGACCTATGCAAGGGTGGATTGGAAACAATTCCACACCTTTTCTTCCTTTGTCAATTTTCTTGCAGGGTTTGGAACCAAATCAAAGAATGGATGGGCTTCAATCACCAAATGTCCACGCTCGTGAGTTCGATAAAATGGATCAAGAAGGAACATAGAGGCTCGAGACTAAAGGCGAAGGCGGCAAGATTGGCCTTCTGCGCAACGGTCTACTACTCTACTACACGTGGCGGGCTAGAAACTCCATTAGATTTGACGAAAGCAATCTGAAGGAAGAAGACGTCATAGCAAAGATAAAGCATGTGGTCTACAAGATACTCTACACACTATACCCACATGACTTGATCCGTTTCTGAGGATAACCTCCATGGCCGTGGAAGTCCCACTCATACTTGATGGGTTACATAGCCAACACTGATTTTTTACTTGACCATGATCTGTGTGCGTGCACTAAGCAGCACCGATTATTTTTGTTTGAGGCATTTGGTATTGTATACTTAGGCCTTTTAGTTTTGATTTTGGCTTAGATTTAGATCAAATAAAAACCTCTCCTAACCCCTACATTAGGTAGGGGTGGGGGGGGTTTAGGAGATCTAGACCTATGGTCTTCTGATGTATATTCTTTTGGGTGTCAATATATATTTACATTTCATCCAAAAAAAAAAAAGCTACTTAAGTTTGCTACACATTTGAGTAGATTCTTGGGTTATTGTACTTAAATGAACTGATATGTTGAGCTGTTCTATTGTCCTGCTGTGTTGAACTGTTACTCTCCAGTCTCCACAATCATAATGGACTCAACTCTTATATGGTGTTATTTCACATTAAAATAAAAACACTCTTAACTGAAGCTACAAATACTGTGACCAAATAATTCCTTGTTGAAGTAAAACAAAGTCAGACCTAGGAGTACAAGATTATTTTCATTTTAAACTGCATTTTTTTTAATATGCAGGCCTAAATCTTGTGTCATTTGTATTGCTCTAGGCAGATTTACATTTTCTTAATTCCAAATGTTATTTTCATTTCAAACAGCAAATCTTGATATGCAAAAATCGATATGGAATTATGTGGCCTGAATCCTACTCCATGCATATTGCGTTAGGCAGATTTGCATTTAGTTATTATTACAATGTTTATGTATTGGCCTGAACTACATGTTTTATATTACTTCATGGTACAGAAACATTGCAGGTTTCAGGATTAGAAGAGAATATTTTAGTTTGAGATGTCATTTATTAGTGGCTAACTATGAGGATACAAAACATTACTTAACATCAAGGTGCTACTTATTTCTGTAAATTAGATTGAATTTAGGTTAAATATTGATGATGTCTGTATGATGTAAAATCATTACTATTAAGACAAAGTCAAATATTCTTCGTTGAGGCTACACTTTATGAAAGTTTGAAAAGTACCCAAATTCTCATCCTTCTCTTGAAGCATTATTAGTGGTGGAATATCTGAAAAATGTACTTGTGAACATTCCCTCCATTCCCTGCTTTTTATCCAAAATAGAATTAAAAAAAAAGCAAGTAGCAAGAGGAAGTGTTCCTCGGTTCATTTCTACTTAAGTTACACAATATATTTTTTTATCCAAAATAGAATTAAAAAAGCAAGTAGCAAGAGGAAGTGTTCCTCGGTTCTTTTCTACTTAAGTTACACGATATATTTTCAAAGAGAACGGTATAGATTCTGTTTGATATCTTAATCAGGTTTAAGGTGTGCACTGTTGTTCTTTTACACTAAATAATCTCTTTTACACTAAATAATCTCTGCTTCAAGTAGTTAAGAATTTTGACTGGGTCATCAGGTCATAACCGTAAGGTGTTTACATTTTTTGAAGTTTAAGTGCAGGCAGTTACAGTAATATTACATTACTATGTGCGTAGTACGAAGTTTAAGTGCAGCCAGCAATTTGGCCGAAACATATAGCGGTGATTATATTGTAGTTTACAAATGTGTTCGAGGATAAAGGCAAAGTTTTTAAATTTAACACATTTAATGGTTGATGGTATTTGTGTTATAGACTTGACGGGTCATTTGGACTAATACTTTGTGGGCATAAAATACACATTGTGTGCTGAGTGAAGGGAGTGAAGTGTGTTGCAGGAAACTGAATCAGATCAAGAAGAAAACAGAACAATAAACAAGAATTTTATAGTAACCAAAATGAAAAAACCAATATGTAGAGATAACCTTGTTCATAGAGTAGCAAGAAGGCCAAAGAAGATGACATGAGGAGGGGGTAAGAGGAGAGGTGATCGATATGCAGCAGCATGACAATGGGTTGTGGCGATCGGTAGTGAAGCATTGAAGTAACTGCATACACCTATTTGGTGCAGGGTTAACGGAATGGGAATAGAGACGAGAAAGACGGAAATTTTATGTGGGCCAACAGAAAAAGAACCATTTTAACGGAATATGACATTTATTATATAAGGGGAGATATACACTCAGACAATATAGAACAAGATAGTGCAATGTGAAGTATTTATTTTGGTTGTCACAAAGTTTAATAGTATAGGACAATCATTTATTTTTTATTGATGTACAAAAACTATCATAATAATAGATGTTTTGAAATACTTCTTTATATGGGTCATGTTATTGGTTATTATTGGTGGTGGATGCACAATGAACCTTTAACTCACATCTCACCATAGAACAGGCGAACCGGGAACACCTCCCTAGGAAAAATCTGCCCCCTCAGATCAAAATAACCAACGTGTAAATAAATTAAATATAATTCCGAAAAAAAAATTGCAACAAAATTCCAACTCAGCACACTAAAAATGGCCGGGCTTGGAATACATACATACAAACAAACAAATGGGCTTGGTGGCCCGACCTGGTTCATTCAACATCCATTCTTAAGTACCCCAGAATTGCTTCATGATGATCAGAGAGGAAATAAATGTACAAGAGAAAACACGAAATAGTGGCTGCGGATCTCAAACCTGCATAGAGGGCAAGTATTATGAGAGCATAGAAGGTAGGGTTTGTGATTTGAAACCCGCAACCAGTTCGAAATGCAATTGGCATGGAATATGTGCTGACATGGCAGCAGCATTGCTGGATTTGCTGCCGCGGTGTTGGCCTTGTCAGGATCAGGGAGAAGCTCATTCAGACATTGGAGGCGAATCACGAGGCAGTGCGGTTCGTACTTGCCCAAACAAATCGCACATGTTTTTTCTTTGTCTAATTTTGCACCACCGCCAAGTTGGAAGAGACGGTAGCCATCGGGCACAATCCTCGGCAGAGGCATTGGAGATGACCGATCGTAATCACGCCATTCACTCATATCAGGCTGCAGTTGGTCAAGGCAATCTAGAAACCAGTTCCAGGCCTTTACTCCCAAAGTTGCAGACAGCTGAAAAGATACACCCAGGCTAATCGAGTATAGCTTTGAGGTAGAGTTGCGATTGACGAGAGGAATAAGCCGATCACGACATCTCCTTACCAAAACACCTGCGTAGTACTTGAGCCATTCTCGGAAGACAAGATGCTGGAAGGGGGAGAGTAGTTTATCCGTAAATAAAGTCATAAGTTCTTCTTGGTCTTCTTCTTGGAGGATCTTCTCCAGGTCAATAGTCTCCGCGCATTCACGGCTGACGTCAACAAACTCCTCAATCCTATACAGAACTTCCTTGTTCCTGCCGCATTCCAGCCACCATGTTTTAGCATACGAAGCATCCCCTTCTTCCAGATATATCCTCACCACAGACCTTTGAAGATCAGGATCATCTTCTGTGTCTATGTCCACGCACCACCCCATATCACAAAAGTTTTCCCCCATTGCTGGCGCGCGAACCAAACAGGAGTATAACTATATACTATCGTCTAATAATTAAGATTGACCGATTGAATTAACGACAGCACAAATCCTTACCGAAGATGGGGGGGATCTCCGTCTCTGGCTCGGTGGCTTGCGCGCTGCAGATGGAACCTAGCTAAGTCGGATTAAGAACAAATCCGGAGTCTTCCTATGTTTCTCTCAGGATTTCGATTTTTTCGCCCTCATATGTTTTTTTTGGAGAAAAGCCCTCATATGTTGTTGCCCGCGGTGGCCGGTGAGGGAGTGTAGCCCATTAGCAATTTTTTTAGAAATTGCCTAAAACTGTAGGAAAGTGCAATATTGGTGATGATCATGTTTTAATTTTCGATTATCCAAATTTAAAAGTTATTAAACTCTCATTTATTATTTAGGGAGAATCGTACTTGCTTTCAATTGTTCGTAAAAATGCATTCCTTTCCGTCAAATTTTCGGAAACAATTAAGTATATTTTTACTTGGACTGTAATTTGTCTCAGACCAGACCAGACTTCGATAGTTATAAAAATACAAAAAAATCAGACCAGACCAGCAAATTATAGTCCAAGTAAAAACATCCTAAATTGTTCATGTTCTCCTCATGAGCTACTTTTTTATACTCCCTCCGGTTCTAAATAAACTTCACACTTTCCTTTTTGGGATGGTATAAAATAAACTTCACACTTCCTTATTTTCTTATTTGGTAAAGAAATCAACTTCAAAACAGTGTTAAACAATGCTAAACAGTGTCTCAACACTGTCAAGCAGTGTCTAAACAGTGTACTCTTCAGTAAAGTCAACTTTTTTTCCTTAATTTACGTGAAGTCAAACTGTGAAGTTTAAAAAGATCCAGAGGGAATACTAAATTATTCAAAGCCTAAACGGCAAAGACACGCTGCTGCTGTCTAAGTTGTGGAAGGCTGCAAGCTTGAAAATTACAATGATACATAGGGTCCTTCAGCCTAGTTAAGGGTTTTTAGGAAACCCTTCTTTTAACTTTTATAAAACTGATTGGTTAATTTGATAACTCGTTATCAATTCAATCAAGAAGTAATAACACGATATAAAATTGTAGTGAATAGTGTTAATTAAGTGGTTATGTGACTGTTGGGATATTGGATCCAGGCCCAATATCCCTAGGCCCAAATCCGGGAAGAAGCAGCAAGCCCAAAGAACTCCCGAACGGCATTCGGGATAAAACTTATACTTGGAACATTCTGGGTAACGATTATGCCAAGGTATCAAGGCCCAAATATCGATCGGCGTTCGGGATACTTCAGGTAGAAATTATCACCTATGGCGGGGTCCCACACACCGAACACCTTGACCGAACGGGCAATCAGCAAGTGGAGGCCGCATTTAATGCTGGATCATGGCGGCAACAAGTGGGGGCATGGGTGCTTACATGGCAGAGGTGATAGCCTACCAGATTCGACCACGTGTCCACCTTACCCATCCCCATTTTAGTATAAATACCCATGTTTAGATCATTGTAAAGGGTTAGCATTTTAATACTCAGAGCTTAGCAATAGATTTACATCTCCCATCCTTATAATCTCATATTCATCTACCGTTCGGGTAGTTTTCAGTGTAATTGCTTAATTACAGAATATAAGTAAGTTCTTGAGTTGGATATCATTTCACTATTTTATATTTTACACACATTTCAATCAACCCTACCCAATATCCCTACAATATCCAAGGCTTGTGTTGGGCTTTCGGATCTTCGGGAATAAACCTCAACATTGGCGCCGTCTGTGGGAAACGAAACTAAAAGTTCAAGGAAAACAGCTGATCTAAGCACCATTTTTTGAAATGGCTAGGCTTCATACCGCTACACCGAGTTCTGCATCCAGAGGACGAGGAGGCCATAGATCCTCTGAGGGGTGGTCCAGGCAAGGACACGCCAGTGGCAGTGCCACCCGGGAGTTCGAGCAAATCATCCCCCAGGATGTAAGGATGAACCCTCAGTTGATGAGGGATATGGCGGAGGCCATGCAACGCATGGCGGACGAACAGGAACGGGGCTACACGGATGAAACTCATGAGCCACCATCCCCGTTGCGTCCCATGCCATCTTTTGACGAAGAGGAGGACATCGAGACTACGATGGCCTCAATTCATTCCGAGGAACGCCGCAGGAACCACTGGAGGGCCCATACCCCCAGACGAGGAGCACCAACCAGCCGAACCCCGTCCGCCCCTCGAAACGGATACAGGGAACCTACCCCCATGATAGATCCCGTTGGACAAAACTTCCAATATATCCAGAGGGATGGGGAACGCTTCATCCGGAGGAGGGCTAACATAGCTGCTCCTCCCCAGAACAGAATACCGGAATGTGTGGATGCTCGGATACCACACACTCCCCGAACGGCCCAAGACGACGAAATGGCCGAAATGAGGAGACAGATGACTGAGCTCAGAGAGCAGGTCAATCGGACGCCCCAACAAACCCCGCCAGCACGGGTTGGGATCACCTCTCCCTTTACTAGGGAAATCATGAACGCCGAAATCCTGAAGGACTGCCGTCCCTCGACCGGCTTAGCATACGATGGGGTGGGAGATCCCCACGTACACCTGAGGAGTTACCAGGGTGGCCTCATGCTATTGGGGGCCACCGACGCGGCAATATGCAGGCTGTTCTTCAGTACCCTTCGGGGACCAGCCCAGGAATGGTTCGGAACATTACAACCCGGGTCGATCGGGAGCTTTGCGGAGCTATCCACCTTGTTCTTGGCTCAGTTCGCCTCCAGCACAACCCCGAAATTACATTTCGGGTATCTAACCAGTGTGAGGCAAGGGCCTAGAGAATCAATCTCCGGATTCCTCACCAGGTGGAGGACCGAAACCCTGAAGGTGACCGGCATGACAGATGAGACGGCCATCCTTCTTTTCACCGATGCCCTTCAGACGGGAGATTTATACAGGGAGCTGAAGAGGAATCCGGGGACCAGCTACCCAGACATCCTGGAAAGGGCCAGGAACTATGCGGCCCTGGAAGAAGAGATCAGGATAAGGGACCGAACGGCCCCGCAACCTCCCACTTCAAGACTGGCAGAACGTCTGGGACCCACACCAGCGGCTGCAGCACCTCAACATTGGCGCCGTCTGTGGGAAACGGCTGTTGCCACCTCTGTTGCCCCGATTTGGTGCCATCCACTATGATCCTGAGCAGAATGAGGACAATCTGCGTGCTGAACTCCACTTCATAGAAGAAAGAAGGGATCTCTCAGCTTTACGAATGGAGGAATATCACCGGGCAACTAAGAGGTATGTGGATAAACAGGCTAAAATCCGTTCGATCGAAGTCGGAGACCTTGTCCTGAGGAATAGAGAAAAAAGCAAACCGCTAGAGGGCGGGAAGATGTCAAAGAATTGGGAGGGACCATACAGGATCTGGAAAAAATACCGGACGGGGACCTTTTCACTACAGGATACCGAAGGCCGTCCGGCAGGGATATGGAACGCTACGCATTTGCGGAAATTTTATCAATAAAAAACGGCTGTTGCCACCTCTGACAAAAAAAAAAAAAAAAAAAAAAAAAAAAAAAAAAAAAAAAGAGGGAGAACAATGTTTCCAACGAGGCCAGAGTTAAGAGGAATATTGCGAGCCGAACGGTATCAACATGCCGAACGGCATCACCACAAACTCGGCCAAAAGTCTCACCTTGATCTATAGATATCATTTATCTCGATCCATGGGGAGCCATCATCTCAGCACAAAAAAAAAAAAAAAAAAAAAAAAATGTGCAGGATACCAAGCCCGGACTCGGCTTGGGAGATGGTGTAAAAGATCTTGAGTAGGACGAACCGGGCGGCATCCGAAGTCATAGGGTGACCGAGCGGGGGATCGGGACTCTGGTCTTAAAATCTTGCCTTGGGCATACAGCTCGTCTGAACTTTATGGTGGTGGAACCCGAGCTGTATCCTGGAGGCGAGTCTCCATTTTGGCAGAGAATAAGGGGGAGACCCGAATTGGGAGCCTTATTCTCAACGGTCCAGGATGGACATCTCAACCTCATAATATGGATGACCCCGGACGGTAAAACCGACGGTATGCATCGAAATTATGGGCTTGGAAGATGGCAGACACTACACGAATTGTGAAATTGTCTTGCAGCAAGAGGTGATTGCCTTGCGAATAAAGAATACCGCGGAAGATAACCCGAACAGGTTACTCTAGCCTTCAGGGAACAACCAGTCGACGGTAATAAAACCGGACGGCGTGCATCTGAAACATGGTGCTCGGAGGCGCAGCAAGCATTTAACATTGATGACTTGCGCGTTCAAGGAACAACCAGTCGACGGTAATAAACCGGACGGCATGCATCTGAAACATGGTGCTCGGGGACGCAGCAGGCGTTGAACATTATGTCTTGCGCGTTCAGGAAACAAAGAACAACAGACGGAAATAAATCGAACAGCTTGCACCTCAACTTTGGTGTTAGGGAAGGGTCGAACAGCTTACATCTCAATCATGAGGCTGAGTTGAATAAAAAAAAAAAAAAAAAAAAAAGAGTGTTCGGGAAGCAAGTCATTCGGAAACGGATCAATCTTTATTCTTCGGCACTACTGACCGGGAATTATACATAAGAAGAAGAAAAGGAGATTACAACAGAGATAACTAAGCTACGGGAGGATCCTTGTTCGGCACGGCATCCGAGTTGGGGTTCGGGGGATTGGCTGAATCTTTAGCCTTCTGCCTCTTCTCCATCACCCGTTGATAAGCACGGCAGAATAAGGGGTCGAAACCTTCCTCCTTGGGGTCGAAGGGTTCATCGAATGATTCCTTGATCACTTCCAGATTCCGGTCGACCAACATATCCTGGCACTTAACAAGTGTGTCCCTTGCTAGGGCATTGGCGAAGGCTGTCCCGGACGGGGTCTCATCCAGGAGCTGGAGGCCGTCACGAAGAGGATCCTTGCTCTTTTTCAAGAACTCCCCAAGATGCTTTCCAAGGAACTCCCGGGCAGTCTCCTCCAGGGCTACGTTCAAACCTTTACCCCTTTGGAAATCAATCACTGCCTGCTGAGTGATTCTAGAAATATCGGCCTGAACGGGTGCTGCTGGCTGTCCGCCCTCTTTAGGCTGGGTCTTTTTAAACTTAACACCAGCAGCTTCGGCAGCAGCAATCTTGTCCTTCAGCGCCCGGATCTCCCGATCGCGACGCTGGAGCCTCTGCTCCAATTCGGCCAATTCAGCCCTGGCCTTGTCACCCTTGTTGGCTCGATCTTGGAGATCTGCAGCCATTTTCCTAGCAGCAGCCAAAAGGGTTTGGCTCTCGTCCAGCTCCTGATGAAGGAGGGTCATCTCCCGTTCAGCTGCTAGGAAGGCCCGGTGATAGTATGTACCGGCCTGTGGAAAAAGAAACAGCAGTAAGAACAAGTTCAAAAAATGTTATAAAAAGAAAGAACTGAACGGTCAAAGGCATACCTTAAGGGACTCAGCATGGCCTGCTTCGACCAAATCAGACCAATGGGTCAAGTTGGTGAAGCCCTCGCCAGCTTTCAAAGAAGTGCTGCACCACATGGAGGATGCAGTCTGCCCGAACAGCGTCCGGCATTCGGCTCGGGGACCCATGGCGGAAAACTCCACCGTCAACCGATCGGGGATCGGGAGACTACCTGAAGCAACGCCTCCCCTGTCGCCCAGCTTCCTTGAAGGGGAGGGGACCATGGGCATCCTTTCCACAGAAGGATCCGTCAGGTCAATGACCTGGTCAATCGGGACCAAGGCGCCGCTGCTTTCGATTCTCGGCCGCTTGTTTACTGGCCCAGATTCCCGGCCAGCCAAAGAACCTGACTGAATAGCCTTCTCCTTTCCCTTGCTAACTATGGCGGTGGAGGAAGGAGTAGGAGCAGGACGCTTTATGGAGACGGGGGGAATCACACCTACAGGAAAGAACAAAGAAAAATGAACAAGAGGTTGAAAAATACACCGAACGAACAAAGTAAGGGAAGAAACATACCAATGCCAGCAGCTAGCATCTTAGCAGGAGTCAAGAAAGACCGTAGGTTCTTGGAACCGGCCAGACGGAGCCTTTCGTACTGACAGACAATATCTGCGTCCACCTTTGGGGAGGCATCCTGAACGGGGTAGGTGTTCCACCGATCAGGGAAAGGAAGCGGCGACCCCACATGAACGAACAAAAATCGTTCTTCCCATTTCCCCGGCGGGGTGGGGTTGTCGGTGAAGAGCGAACGGCCAGGGCGGGCGACAAGCCGCAGGTACCCGGTGGTCCAATAGGGCTGGACGCCGTAGCAGTGCAAAAAGAGGTCGGCGCTAGGGGCAATCCCCAACTCATGGCACCAGACGATAAAACCGTTCAGGATCCTATAAGTGCTAGGCACAAACTGTGCTGGCAGTACTGAGACCCGGCGAAGGAACTCCACAATAAAAGGGTGCAACGGGAACCGTAGACCGGCGATCAGCGCGTCCATGTGAACCAGCACACATCCCGGACGATGCCGCATGGGATGCTTAATATACCCCGCATAAAACTGACGGGGTGGAGGTAATAGTTGGCGGAGCATCTGTTCGGCATCTGCAGGAAGGCGTTGACGCTGTTTCCTGATGCAGTGGAAGTTCAGACTATAGCGAGGGGGGCGTTCAGGCATACCCCTTTCGTAAACGACAAGGTCATCCCCCGACTGACATCCATCATCAGGGAGGGGCTGTTCGGGATGAAGTGAGGAAGAAGACCCGTTAGAACCCGACGATCGGGTAGATGTGCCTTGATCTTTGGGGTGAGCTTTTCCCCTCGAATGGCGAATCAGAGTGGACACCATCTCTTCGGAATCTGACGAACCAGAAAAGGCAGACATAAAATAACAGAGAAGATTCTAGAGAGAGAAAGCTTGAAGGAATTCAGAAGCAGCAGAAAAAACTGAAACAAAGTAGCTACATCCTTATATAAGGAAATGCTACCGCCAAGAATCCAAATGAATAACTGACAAGTGTCAAGACGGTTGGGAGAAGTTAAAGCATCCTTTGGGATAAGAGAACACCCGAACGGGTTGAAGTCAACAAAGTTCACGAACCTCTACAATTGAAAAAGAAAAAGGCTACAAGTGTTTCCCCGAACGGGATACACCCAAATGTAATGAAGAATGATCGGTGTACCCGAACAGTATGGTTAGCTTACATGGAAAAATCTGGTAGATGCAACGAAGAAGGTAACACTACATCCCGAATGCTGAACACAATTACCAACTAGTTAAAAAAAATAAAAAAAAATAAAAAAAAAAAAAAAAAAAAACATAGTACCCAGTACAGGATGGTTGTACCCAGTACAGGAGTTTATACCCCGAACAGAGGAAGAAACATAGTTTATACTCCATAATGAACTATGGAGTTCATTATGAATGATATCGAATAAACAGGTCGATCAATATTAAAATCCTAAATTCTGGACTTAGCGAAGGGGTGACGCAAACCGGAGACCTGATCGCTTCAGATTACGGAGATCAACAAAGCAACATGAAACGTATTACAGAGGCAAATTGATAGGTGAAAAACAAATATGAAGTACAGTAAAAGTCACAAAGACGAGATGAGCAGGCAAAAATTGTATATTCATCGGCTCTACTGGCCGGAAAGTACAAAAACTACTGATTCAAAGGAAAGGAAATACAGATAATGTCTAATCTACTGTTCGGGATGATCTTCACCCTCTTCATCATCTTCTTCATCATCAGCTTCGTCAACAATTTGCACCACATCCATCCCCAGGGCTCGCCGGCACTTTTTCATCTGAGCCATCAGGGCGTTCAGATGATCGGGATGAAGATCAGCGGGAAAGTCAGAGGGTTGCACCGCTCGGCCCATATGTTTTTCTATGAGAGGGAGGAGAGGCTGAAGCATATGTTGACAACCTGAGCTGTAGACCCCGCGGGCGAAGTTTTCAGCCCACTCCTTGGTGACAGAATGCTGATCAAGCACCCTGATCCCCTCCTTCTGGCGCTCGTCTCCGGCCAGTTTCTCCAAGTGCCTCCCGAAAACAGCAGGGAGCTGTTCGGTGGCGTATTCTTCCTTGAGAGCCAGAAACTCCTCGGAAGCTTTGAATTGATCCCGAACGGCAGATAGATCAACTAACATTTCAGCCGGGCCGTCCGGGATTTGAGGAGGGGCCTCAGAAAACTTGACCTGAGCGTCCTCAGCTGCCGCGATCTTGGCCTGGAGAGAGCCCACCATGACACGAAGCTCCCCAGCCTCAGCTTCTAGCTTCCTCCGCTCCTCGGCAAAAGCCCGGCGTTCGGCCTCTGATGCCTGTTCAGCCGTTTCCTTGGCCATCAGCAGCCCTTGTTCCTTGGCCTGCCTGGCCTCTCTGAGTTTCAGGCTGTAGATCCCTACCTGTTGATCGAGTACAAATAAGAAATGAGAACCTGGTAAATTAATGAACAACCGAAAAAAAAGAGGGGTGATAAGAAGTTACCTTCAGGGCAGCCAAGGCAATACACTCTTCGGCCTCCTCGACCGGCATCGGAGGAAGGTTATGCCCATTAAGGAAGCCCGATGTGGACCAAATCTGGCTTGCTGGACAGCCTCCCCTCTCCAGCATTCCATGAGCGGGATCTTGAAGGGAGATCTGCTCAAACTGGCTCGCCAAATCAGCCTGGTTGGCGGCCAGTTCCTCAGCGGAAAAGTGGTGAGGCTGCTGATCAGAGAAGAGCTGATCCATCAGCATATCAGCATGTGAAGATTGCTGTTCAGGGGCAACCTGCTGCACAGGTTCTACATCCCGAACAGGTTCAGACTGCTCAGGGACGACGGGGGCGGATTGGGAGGATGTCCCCTGATCGGCCTTCCTCAACCTCTTCCTCTTTGTCTTCCTCTGCTGCTTGGGAGGAGAGGTTGGTGGCTCGTCATCAAATCCAACAGTGAAAAGCCTGCTGTCATCCATAGCCGGTTGTTCGGGATTGGCTCCTTCGGAGTCTGAAGATTCGCCTTGCTTTAGAGCTGAAAAGATAACAAAGGAACAAGTTAGTACCGAGCGGTTCACACGTGGATTTATAGTACTATCACACGGGAAGGACCGCCCGGGCCATGGTACTTGGTTTTCAGTCAAGTAGGTCCAGGAATACGGGCAGTACCTATCCCGGCCCTAATTAGCCGTTCGGGAGTCAGGTAAGACATGATTTTGAAACAGCCTCCTGCCTCCACAGCAATGACATCTTGGCTAAGCTCCTCAGAGATGAATGGCTCGGGGGATTTAGGAGGAAATGCGTTCCACTTCCTAGGAATCAAACCGTTCGGGACAGAGACAAAGAAAAACCTATCTTTCCAACCCTTAATGGAAGAAGGGGCATCACAGAACAAAATATGTCCTGGACGGGAGCTTACCACCAGGAAGCCGTGGGACTGCTGAGGGATAACCGAAAAGAAATAGTGGAAAAGCTCTAGAGTGGGTGTGACCTCGACACTGTGACAACGACAAATGAAACCAGCTATCGACCGGTAGGAGTTCGGCATTATTTGGGCTGGTACTACATTGTAAAAATTTAAAAGGGAGACAAAAAAGGGGTGAAGTGGGAATCTAAGGCCGGCCTTGACTGAGTCGAAATGGACCACAACCATCCCTGGGAAGTGGCGCATTGGGTGAAGACCCGATTGAAGGCGGAAGTCCACCGAATCAGGAATTAGCATCTGAATTTGGGCCCGATTCTGGGCCGTGAGCTTTTGGCGCCTAAACCTAATAAGAGCTAGGTCAAGCTTATGACAGGAAACACCGCTTGGAGGGCCGGCTTCCATAACCTCCAATTCATCCCCCGATTTGGTGCCATCAGAATAAACATCGGAGGAAGAGGAATCATCGCCGTTAACCTCCGCCGGAATACGGACAACTTGCAGCGTATCATTGGGGTTTTCTTCTGGAATTACAGTGCCGGAGGTAGAGAGTTCAGATGAACGAAGGGGTGCCATTCTCACCGAACGAGGGAACTAAACAGTAGAAGGAAACTCGAAGGATACCTGAACAGAAGCTACGGATGAAGCTCTAGAGGATGAATTATAAGCCGGAGATGCAAAGTTTCGAAACCCAGAATCAAAACCAGAAGAGCCTATTTATACTCTGTCACGCCGATTCAGCTGCCAATCAGAAGAGGACACGTTTTTTGTAATGATGACAGAGACACGTGTCGCACAGAGAATCCTTTTCAAGTAATCATGACGTTTATCGGAGAAGCGAAACGGCAGTTGCAAATAACCGTCAGAACATGCCTCGGGAACCGGCGGAAGTCCATCCGATACTTACCCGAACAGCATTCGGGCAATAATCTTCTACTTCCTTATGCGCTCACTACCGTTCGAGACATAGGAAGTGGGGGACTAGTGTTGGGATATTGGATCCAGGCCCAATATCCCTAGGCCCAAATCCGGGAAGAAGCAGCAAGCCCAAAGAACTCCCGAACGGCATTCGGGATAAAACTTATACTTGGAACATTCTGGGTAACGATTATGCCAAGGTATCAAGGCCCAAATATCGATCGGCGTTCGGGATACTTCAGGTAGAAATTATCACCTATGGCGGGGTCCCACACACCGAACACCTTGACCGAACGGGCAATCAGCAAGTGGAGGCCGCATTTAATGCTGGATCATGGCGGCAACAAGTGGGGGCATGGGTGCTTACATGGCAGAGGTGATAGCCTACCAGATTCGACCACGTGTCCACCTTACCCATCCCCATTTTAGTATAAATACCCATGTTTAGATCATTGTAAAGGGTTAGCATTTTAATACTCAGAGCTTAGCAATAGATTTACATCTCCCATCCTTATAATCTCATATTCATCTACCGTTCGGGTAGTTTCAGTGTAATTGCTTAATTACAGAATATAAGTAAGTTCTTGAGTTGGATATCATTTCACTATTTTATATTTTACACACATTTCAATCAACCCTACCCAATATCCCTACAATATCCAAGGCTTGTGTTGGGCTTTCGGATCTTCGGGAATAAACCTCAACAGTGACTATTTATTCCCTATTGTGTTTACCCAGCTTCTTATTTTTTACTAGTTTTGACTATAAATTATTTGTGTGACTTTTTTTGCATAGATGAAAAGGCATAAACTATTCATGCGCTCTTTAAAAGTTCTAAATCTCAGCTTAATCTTTCATTAAACACCGATAATTAGAATTCTGAGATTCTAAGGGGTTCTAAATTTAAATTCTTGTGCTATTTAATATATTGTATTTTTTAATATTACAAATACAAATCTCTTTCCATTGAGAGCTTCTCTCTCTAGGCCGACTAGGTGGCCGTCTCCCCTAGGTTTAGGGGTTGTTTCCCCCGCTTTCATCTTTGACGAAGTGCGGGTTTCTTGTGCGGCTTTCATACGCCTTTCGCGAGGTTCTATTCTTCACACACCGCAACGCCTATATGGCGGGAAAAAGTTGTGTACCCCTAGCAGCAGGTGGCGAGTTTTGAGGATGTCGTTCATGGTTGAAATCAGAAAGTTATGAACGAAGCGTGGGGCTAGGAGCCGACTGAAACAGATCTGGACCGGATGCAAGGAGCGGAAGAAGCTACAACATTGTTGGACCGCCCCCCACCTAAACCGCCACCATGAAATGCAGGAAAGTTTAGAGTTTGGAGGCAGTATTTTAATTTTATTGTTTGTTTGCTTTTTATTTTTTGATCAGTCTTTGTATTTTTCTTCTGGTTACTTTTATTGTTGTAAAACTCATGCATTAGGATTGGGTGATGGGAGGTCTGCTTTAACCGTCGTTGACTCATTTATGCCTGTTATAGGATCAACGAGTTATATTGCTTTTTTCGAGGTGATTGACTCTAAGTCTGATTCGAGAGTTGGCGGTTGCCCGTAGCTAGTCCTTTTATCGTTTTACCCCCTATCTCAATGCTGTGATAGTAATTTAAGTCATCCGTTTTGACGAAAAAAATATTACAAATAAATTAATATTAGCATATCGTATCGTCTAATATTTTATATTTTAATGCATGTATTACCTTTGGGGGGGGGGGGGGGGGGGGCTGATATTAAAGTCTGATTCTGCCCTGGGCTCACCCTCATACTGCTTCCATGACTAGAAGGCCAAACATATTCTCTATATGTTATAAATATAGTTACACCATATTAAGATAAAAGATCTCATGTAAAAAGAGATTTGAGCAATCGCCCTATAATTGTTATACACCATATATTAATTCTTAACTTTGTAACCTTTATTGGATGACTTAAAATAATTTCCAAATAAACCAAGCTGATACCACTAGGCCCACTAATATGAACTTATACATAAAAAGAAAAGAAATTCATGCAAAAAACTAACCAATTATTTCGAGATAGATCTCCGGTGTTCCATGTTTGACCTCCCCACATGTGACATGAAGAATTTACAAGAAATGTTGCTTGCATGCACGTTACAATTCTTACTCCCCGTAAAGTTGATAGAAACCCAACCATTATATTTTTGTCTCAAAAAATATACTTCAATTCCTCCGTTCCTTTTTAATTGCAATAATCAACATTTCACTTTTATCAACGCACATGTTTGATCATTAATATCTTTCATTCCTTATTAGTAAAAAATTTTAACAAATTATATTTTGAAAGTTTAGAATGAGAAGAATTTAACAATATTTTAAAAAAAAAATATTTTATAAAACATTAATTAATAAAATATAGCCAAAGTAGAATACGTGAATAGTGTAAAAAGTCCAACGTAACATTGCCATTAAAAGAGAACAAAGGTAGTACTCCCTCCGTCCCCGAAGGTCCACCAAATTGACTTTTCTTGCTTAATGGTAATCAACTTTGACCAATGATATTTTTTAATACGGAATTATTTTGAATATGAAAAGTATATCAATAGGTTCCTTATTTAAATCATTTTCATAAAAGTATAAGTCTGTAAATTATATAATATTGAAAATCATTGTCTGTTGTTTGTCATCATTGATCAAGAAAAGTCAATATGACAAATCTTTTCGCGCATAATAATAATAATGAATTCACGCATACCATGCCCTCGGCGGATTTCCTTATTTAGTAATTATGTAAAGAAGCTTGTCACTTTTCAATGAAAAATTAAGCCGGGATAGATGTAGTACCTATTATAGTTCATAAACTAATTTTCATACATAAACTAATGTTTAGTTTGATTTAATATTTATGTATAGGGGGACCCAATCGGTTGGGTGAGTCACCATAGATATCATCATCGGTACACTGATACTAAGAAAGATCCTCATAGCCCCATTCAAGGATTTTGGTATAGTCACTTCGAATGGCTCTATGACTCCGAATCGGCAAAAGAGAGGGTAATATTTAAGCAAAAATTCTATACTTATCCCAAATTGTACCCCAATTTGTACCCACTCCCTGAATTGCATGTGTACACAGGTAAGGAAATCCGCCGATAGCAAAAAGAAGTGATTCAAATATAATAGGATGGATAGGATAGGTTCAGTGGAGGACCTAAGGGGGGGCTAGGTGGGGCACGTGCCCCCGCTTTGAGTCCAGAATTTCAGTAGTAGTACCTAGGATAAAAACGGGTGCCCCTACTTCATACCAGTATTTGATAATTAAGAAACTAAAATGTTACAGCTATATAAATAAAAAAATTAATACAAAATATTTAAATTTTAGCTGAATTAAAATAAAATATATAGAATTATCAAAAATATAAAAAATAACTAAAAATTGAAAACAAAAAGTAACAAAAAAAAGTTAAAATGCAAAAAAGTAGTCAATGTGTGGGCAACTAAAAGTACGGAGTATTAAAAGTCTAAAAACCCACTAACATTTGGAAAACTAGAATGATAAAAGCCGAACTTCTCCAATTTCTGTGAGTCAAAGCTACTGAACCTTGCGGAGTTATATTCATGTGATTTTTCATTTTCGAATGGAGTTGAAAGAGCAACTCCAGGTGTGGATATATGAAATGAGAACAAATGAGTTATTTTCTGCCGTGCAAAAACTATTGGTGAAGTTTGTAAGAAGATGGTTGAGCTTAAAGTTCACAATTCTTTTCACTTGTGATATCGTTTGATTGAGTTGCCTTTAGTGTTACTGTGTTACCAGTTGCAACGGCCACCGTTGAAAGAGCCTTCTCTGTGATGAATATTAGCAAGACAGATCTTCGCAATAAGATGGGAGATGACTATCTTACGGATTGCTTGGTGTGCTACATCGAGAGAGATGTGTTTAGAAGCATCGATAATGAAACTATTATGCAACATTTTCAGAATATGAAAACTCGTAGGCTCGATTTACCAAAGTTGCAGCAGTGAACTATTTAATATGTAATTTAACTACTCCCTCCGGTTTTTAATAAACTTCACCCTTTCCTTTTTGGGACGGTCTAAAATAAACTTCACACTTCCTTATTTCCTTTTTTGGCAAAGAAATCTACATCAAAACAGTGCCAAACAGTGTCTCAACAGTGCCAAACAGTGTCAAACAGTGCCTCAACAGTGTACTCTACAGTAAAGTCAAATTTCTTTCCTTATTTTGTGTGAAGTCAAACTGTGAAGATTAAAAAAAAACCGGAGGTAGTATTTTGTACTCCCTCCGTCCCATAAAATTCTTCCCACTTTCCTTTTTGGGTCGTCCCAAAAAATTATTCTCACTTACCATTTTTGGACAATTTGTGTAGTTCACATTTATTTCACTTTTTTCTTACACAATCACAATCATACATTTCCACTTTATTCCACTTTCTTAATCTTCTTTCCAAGTCAAAGTGGGAAGAATTTTCTGAGACGGAGGGAGTATAATTTAATACATTTAATACCGGAGTATATTTTTTTTACCATCTTTATTACATTTGAAGTTTTTATTATAGACTAACTTTGGTGCCTAGTATGCCCCCGCTCTCACAAATCTCTGGGTCCGCCACTGGATAGGTTATCTGGATAAATTTATAGAAAGATTGATTCTCCAAATCTGCTACATTTGATGGCATTTCACTCTGCAATTGCCACAAACCACGCAATACACAACTCAATGCATACTGCAAATTTGGAGAATTTAATGGTTATTATTATAGATAAATAAATAAACATAACTTAAATATGAGAGCTGCTTGGGGTACCCCAATTTGTACCCCAAAGTGTACACCGTCTGTGTACACACACATTTGGGTTGAAAATTATGCTCTCTTTCAAACGAACTACCTGTGTACACATGCAATTCAGGGAGTGGGTACAAATTGGGGTACAATTTGGGATAAGTATAGAATTTTTGCTTAAATATTACCCTCTCTTTTGCCAATTCGGAGTCATAGAGCCATTCGAAGTGACTATACCAAAATCCTTGAATGGGGCTATGAGGATCTTTCTTAGTATCAGTGTACCGATGATGATATCTATGGTGACTCACCCAACCGATTGGGTCCCCCTATACATAAATATTAAATCAAACTAAACATTAGTTTATGTATGAAAATTAGTTTATGAACTATAATAGGTACTACATCTATCCCGGCTTAATTTTTCATTGAAAAGTGACAAGCTTCTTTACATAATTACTAAATAAGCTAATTTGAATATATTTTGATGAGTGGGTGTTTTTTTTCAAAGGGCAAACCACAAAAATGTGGGGTAAATGTTGGGATTCATTTACTTAAATTTATTAAAACGAAAAAAGAGTACAAGAACAAAATGCAATGAAAGTACAATAATTAAAGAACTGAACAATTAGGGAAAATAATTAAAGAACTGAACAATTAGGGAAAGAATCATGGAAGTTTTTTGTCCAGCAAGCTGGTTTGAAAACACGTTTAGATATTACTTGTTGTCGCCTCAGTCCGGCTTTTGGATTTTTTGGAAGTGACGACGGTGAAACCATCATCATCCAAAGGTGTAGGAGCAGCTTTAACGTTTATCTCACTTGAGATATTTAGTTTTGCCATTGATTTCATTTTTAGCTTTTGATCAATGTCTTTTTGGATGTAAAGTCCTGCTTTAAGATCTACAAGGAGAGCCTAATACTCTTCTTTTGAGTTTGCAGATTCCTTTTGTGCACTATTACTTTGTTCCCGTTGCTCGACCCTATGAGAGGCCGCCTCCTTCGAAGTTGCCTCAACATTCTAGCTATGAGTAGGCAAAGCCACGTTGAGAGGAACGGCTTCAAGAATTTCTCCTGATATTATACCTACTTTCACTGGGCACACTCTCTCACACACCTCACTTTCACTTATCTGCACTGCCTTAGTCTCATACAAGAGGACACAATTATAAGGAACCAAAAAGATGCATTCTCAATCAAAACAACTCATTGGTAGCTGAAGACAAAAACAAGGACAGAGGACCAAGGGGCAACAGATTTGCAATGCAACAGATAAATAAGCTAACTAAGGAGTAGAGATAAAAGATAATGGGAATAGGGCTAAACTCAGGGTGTAGGGCTTAACATAATAAGTGTAGGTAAGAAAAATAATTGGGGCCCGTGCAAAATATAAATCTTAAATTTTTGTAATGTGTTTTACCACGTAACTTTTTTATTAATACTTAATTTTTACAAAAATATATCAAAATTTATAGGCGTTTTTAAAAAAACAAGATTGAAATATCCATCTAATAGTTCATTGTAGATTGTATAAGTGCATCAATGTGGAGAATGTTCATTGTCTAATGCAGTGTGGAGTGTATAAAAGTGCATCTAATAAAACTTTAGAAATATAATACGTAGTATAGAGTAGAGGGTAGTTCATATCAGGTCAGCCTAACGGGAACCGCCGTCAGGCCGAGGTCATTTGGAGCCCTTCCCGGTGGAATTTTTTGATGAAATTTTTTGAGCATGTTCATCATCAAGTCTAGTTTATCCATACCAAATTTCAGCTAAAACTTCCATCGAGAAGGCAGTCAAACAAATTCCATCGGGAAGGCAGTTTACAAATTCCCTACTGCCCAGTTTTAGTAGGGAATTTGTTTGACCGCCTTCCCGATGGAGGTTTTAGCTGAAATTTGGTATGGATAAACTAGACTTGATGATGAACATGCTCAAAACATTTCATCAAAAAATTTCACCGGGAAGGGCCCCGAAAGCCCTTGGCCGGACGGCGGTTCCCGTTAGGCTGACCTGATATGAACTACCCTCTACTCTATACTACGTATTATATTTCTAAATTCCACCAGGAAGGGCTCCAAATGATCGCTACTCGTATAGAGGAGGGCAGTTCATATCAGGCCGGCCTGACGGGAACCGCCGTTAGGCCGAGGCCATTTGGAGCCCTTCCTGGTGGAATTTTTTGATACATTTGTAAAAGCTATTTATACGGAGTATTATGATACATTTGAAAGTAAAAAAATATATGTAAAAGCTAACACATAATTAATCTTTCAAATTTAAGTAGTGTGTACACATAAATATTAAAATACTATAACATATGCAAGATTGCATATATACACACATTAAAATAAACATCATATACTTCTGGGTTGCCTGTGTTTCTCTAAAAAAAAAAAATTTAAAACTGCTATTAAGGTATCAAAGTACACATGCACGTTGAATTTTAAAAGTGCACCTTTATGGTTTATAGTCTTTATACAGTGCACAAGCGATTTATATAAATAATGTTCAAAATTTAAAGGTGCACAAGATATTCTAATTGAAAGGTGCAATGCGACTCAGTGTAAAGTGTGACATAATCATAAAAGGGGCACGAGATATTTTAATCGGAAATTTGGTATATTTTAGACGTTAAGCATTTTTAATAAATTAAAAAGAATCAAATAAATCCATACTTCTTGTGCTCATTGTGAGAAATAACAAATGGCCGGTGCTGAATTTTTAATTTCACATAGCACTTTTTATGGAATTACCTTGCATTGATCTCACATAATGTGCATGTCTCAACTCTACCGGATACATTAGTACTCCGTATGTAATAACTCTCTTGTGAACATATTTTATCAATATTATTAGTTTCTGGTCTTCAATTCACTTTACTTACTTTACATCACCAACTAGTACAGTACCCGTGCATACGCACGGGAAATAACAGTTGGTGCATATATTTTTATTCACGATCTAATTAAATGTTAAATAAAAATAAGTTTGTAGTACAATAAGCTAACACCATAAGTATAAGCCCATATAATAAATATTCAACGAAAAGTATATTAGGAAAAATCAATTGACATTACTAATTTGAATTTATTACTTATTAATTTTAATGATTAAATTAATTTTAAAATTAAATACTATTCTAAAAAAATTCCTACACTAAGTGAGGGACATAAAGTATAAGTGATTATAATGAATATTAAAATTAACGAATATTAGTTAAATAAGAACTTGTTACTCATTAGTTAAATTAGTACTAACATATGAGAGAGAGAAATATAATGCTCAATTTTTAATCGGTATATCTTATACTTAAAGAACAACATATGAGAGAAAATCCGGACACTCAATTGTTAGCCGGATTTTATCTTATACCAAAAAACACTACATATTAGGAAAAATTACATTGCTTAATTATTAGTCGGCTTATCTTATACTTAAAAGAATTACATATATGAGTATTCCCCCGCTCAATTATCATCAAGCTTACCTTATACCCAAAAACATGACATATGAAAGAGAGAAATTGTCCTGCTTAACTGTTAGCGACTTATCTTATACATAAAAGAATTATATAGGGAAAACTATCAGATAAACCCCCGTACTATACCGAAAAAGTCGATTAGACCCTCATTCAATTGTTAGTCGGCTTATCTTATACCTAAAAGCACTACATAAAGAAGAGAAAAATTCTTCCGCTCAATTGTTAGCCGACTTATCTTATACTACCTTCGTCCCTTAAAACTTTGCCAAGTTTGATCGGGACAAAGAATATTAAAGTAAAAACTATGTGGTTAAGTTTTGTGCAGAGCAGAAAGAAATAACAGGAACCACAAAATAATTGATTAAAAGAGAAAGTGACAAATTTTATGGGACGTCCCAAAGAGGAAAGATGACAAAATTTTAGGGGATGGAGGAAGTACTTAAAAGAGCGTACTATATGTGAGAGATAAAATTCTTCCGCTCAATTGTAAGATATTTATCTTCTTAATAATAATACCTAAAATCACTACATATGAGATAGAAAATTCTCCCACTCAATTTCTTTCACTAAATTGTTAGCAATTCAATCTTATCTTCTTATACCTAAAACTCTTGCATATGAAAGAAAAAGTTCTTCCGTTCATTTGTTAGTCGGCTTACCTTATACCTAAAAACACTCTATATGTGAGAGAGAAATCATATGTTCAATTGTTAGCGGCTTATCTTATACTTAAAAGAACTATATATGAGAGAGAGTTCTTCCGCGCAATTGTTAGCTGACTTATCTTAACTTACACTAAAAAGCACAACATATGAGAGAGAAAATTTTCTCGCTCGATTGTTAGCAAACTTATCTTCTTAGCTTCATATATCTAAAAGCAATACAAATAAGAAAAAAAAATCAATCCGCTCAATTGTTAGTTGTCTTACCTTATACTAAAAAAACCTACATATGAAATAGAAAGTTATACTGCTCAATTGTTAGGAAACTTGTTTCTAATACCTAAAATCACTACATATGAGAGAGAACATTATTTCCCTGAACTCCCCACTCAATTGATAGCAAGCTTATTTTCTAATAACTTAAAGTCTTAAACCACTACATATGAGAGAGAAAATTTACCCGCTCAATTATTAGCAAGATTATCTTCTTATATATACATAAACTCTTACATGTGAGAAAGAAAGTTCTCCCGCGCAATACTTAGTCATCTTACCTTATAGCTAAAAACACTACATGTGAGAGAGAAAGTTATCTCACTCTATTGTGAGCAAGTTTATCTTCTGATACCTAAAAGCACTACATATGAGAGGGAAAATTATCCCCTCAGTCAATTCCTCGCTCAATTGTGAGCAGGCTTATCTTGTAATTTCTAAAAACACCACATTTGAGAGAGAAAATTCTTTCGTTCAATTATTAGCAAGCTTACATTCTTATACCTAAAACATTTACATATGAAAGAGAAAGTTCTCCTGCTCATTTGTCAATCGGTTTACCTTATACCTAAAAGCATTACATATGAGAGATAAAAATATTCTACTCGATTCTTAGCCGATTATCTTATACTTAAAAGAACTATGTATAGCACCCGTGCATACGCACGGGAATTAACGGTTGATGCATATATTTTTACCCATGATCTAATTAAATATTAAAATAAAAATAACTTCGTAGAATTCTACATTTTGAAAATAAGAGTACAATAAGCTAATACCATAAAGTATAAGCCTATATAATAAATTTTCAATGAAGAGTATATTAGGAAAAATTAATTGACGCCATTCACCCCATTAGAATTTGCTACTTATGAATTTTCATGTTTAAACTAATATTGAAATTAAATACTATTCTAAAAATGAGTGCAATATGTGAGTGACACAAAATTTAAGAGAATACAATAAATATTAAAATTAATGAATATTAGTTAAATAAGAATTTGCCGCTCATTGGTTAAATGAGTGCTAACATATGAGAGAGAGAATTATTCTGTCCAATTCTTAGCCGGCTTATCTTATCTTCTTATACCTAAAAGAACTACATATAAAAGAAAATTCTCTCACTCGATTGTTAGCCGGATTATTAATGTTACACCTAAAAAAACTATGTATGAGAGAAAAATTCTACTGCGTAATTGTTAGTCGGCTTATATTATTATACTTAAAAGAACTATATATATGAGAATTAAAACGCTAAATTGTTATCAATTTATCTCCTATATAATACCTAAAAGCACTACACATGAGGGAGAAAATTTCCCCGCTCAATTATCTAATTTATTTATTTATTTAATACATAAAAACACACTACATATGAGAGAGAAAATTTTCCCTCTTAATTATTAGCAAGCTTATTTTGTTATATCTAAAAACACAACATGGGAGAGAGAAAATTTTCTCATTCAATTGTTAGCCGGCTTCTGTTATAACTAAAAGCACTACATATGGGAGAGAAATTTTTCTCATTCAATTGTTAGCCGGATTATCTAATAGTAGTACTTAAAAAGAACTACATATGAGAGAGAAAGTTTTTTCACTCAATTGTTAGCAAGCTTATCTTGTTAGCTTCTTATTATTATACCTAAAAAAGTACATATGAGAGAACATATTATCTCACTCAATTGTTACCCGTCTTATCTTAAACTTAAAAAAACTACATATGAGAGAGAAAGTTATCCCGCTCAATTGTTAGCAAGTTTATCTTCTTATTCCTAAAAGAATCAAATATGAGAGAAAAATATCCCGCTCAATTGTTAGCAAGTTTATCTTCTAATATCTAAACACTACATATAAGAGAGAAACGTACTTCTTTTGCTCAATTATTGGCAAGCTTATCTTCTTATACCCAAAACCCGTACATATGGGAGAGAAAGGTCTCTCACTCAATTGTTAGTCGATTTAACTTATACCTAAAAGCACTACATATGTAGACGAAAAATTCTCCCGCTCTTTTTTTAGCTGACTTGTCTTATACCTAAGAAAACTATATATGAGAGAGAATGGTATTACGCTCAATTGTTAGCAAGCTTAACATCTATCTAATATATCTTATCTATCTAATACCTAAAAGCACTACATATCTAATACCTAAAAGCACTACATATGAGAGAGAAAGTTCTCCAGCTCAATCGTTCGCTGACTTGTATTCTAATACCTAAAAGCACTACATGTGAGAGAAAGCTCTCCAACTCAATTGTTAGACGGCTTGTCTTATACCTAAAAACACAATATATGATATGGAAAATTCTACCTCTCAATTGTTATTTGTTAGCTGGATTATCTTATACCTAAAAACACTGCTTATGAAAGAGAGAAATTTCTTGCCCATTTGTTAGACGATTTATGACTTAATCTTTCTTATATCTAAAATCTTATATCTAAAAGTACTATATATGAAAGAAAGAAATTCTCTCGTTCAATTGTTAGTTGGCCTATCTTACATTGTACTAAAAAGCATTATACATGGGAAGGAAAACTCTTCTGCTCAATTGCTAGCAACATTATCAATTTAACTTCTTATACATAAAAGCAATACAAATGAGAGAGAAAATTTTACCAATCAAATGTTAGTCAGCTTATCTTACAGACTTACACTTCAAAGAATTACATATGAGAGAGAAAATGACTGATATGAGAGAGAAAATCGTATACCTAAAGTACTATATATGAGAGAGAAACTACATAGTCATAAAAGCATGTGATTAAATTAGCTATAAGTACACTTATATGCGATTAATATAAGTGATTAAATTAAGTTATTACTTATAAAAGCAAGTAATTATTTTAGACAAAAATATGTGATTAAATTGGCTATAAGTACACGGTACACTTATGTAGTCATAATTTTAAACATAATTGTGGAGACGGTTAAGAGGTTATATTTTATATACTCAATGGTCAATATTCTCTTTATATATATGCTATATTGGTATATTGATGTCAAATGAAAGATAAATTTTTTAAATAAATTTTGATATAATTTTTGGAAAAATCGAATTAATTACACATAAATAAGTTATAGAACTTTAAAATTTCTCATTGAAAATTGAAAATAAAATAAATTAAATGATACCCACCACACATAAGACTAAGGACAATCGGGCTATTCTTGTTTCTCAATATGTCACGTGGCAGCAAATGAGAAAACAAATGAAATGAAATGGAATAATGTGAGTGAGACACGTATGAATTTTATTGGGATATAATTGTCTTTTAATGAGCTATCTCTTTTCTTATATATAAATAGATAGATAGAAATAGATAGATTCGTATTTGCATATTCTGAGTATACGTAATGCACACATATATATAAACAAAATTTTCTACACATGCACTTTAGTGTATATGAATTGCACTTTTCACCGATTCATAAATTGAACTAGAATAGTAGAATGTATAGTATTTAATGTTATCAATTACTACCTCCATTCTCTTTTAGCTGCAACATTGGACTTTTTGCATTATTCACATATTCTACTTTGACTACATTTTATTAATTAATGTATAATAAATTAATTTTAAAAAAAATATATTGTTAAATTCTTCTCGTTCTAAATTTTCAAAATATGATTTTTTTTAAATGTTTTACTAATAACGAATGAAAGATATTAATGATCAAACTTGTGTGTTGGTAAACGTGAAATGTTGACTGTTGCAATTAAAAAGAAACGGAGTAAATATATTCCTTTTGAGAGAGTAACTTATTTTACTAAAACGTAGGAATGTGGAGTCACTGCACGTGTAGCAAAATAATTTCCTATAGATTGACATTAATAACCCTATTCACTCAATTACTGTAGAGACTTTTCCTTGCCAACCAATTCCATTTAGTCGAATATGATGCTCAACATTTGTCCGTTAGTATTACTATGTCCATTAGATGAATGAAATCCATGGATGAAATTGATTCTCAATTCTCTCCTGAAACTTCTTTCTCATCGATCAGAAGAAAAAGTTCCTACACACACCCAATTTTATATAAAAAGTTATCTTATCACATTGTCATTTTTTTCACAAATGTAAATTTAGTGTTAACTGTTAAGTACATATTTTAAACTAATTTTAGCATTCATTGAGGATACAATTAACATTTTAAACTTCTGTCTCAAAATAAATAATATTACCTCTTATCTATATAATTTGTATGACACAACTTTCATTAGTGACATATTTAATTCACTTGTACACTATCCAAACACTCTATTTTTATTTTATTATATTCATTGAGGTATTAAAAAACTTTATTATATAAAACATTATAATGAATTTCCTGGATTAAAATTTAAATTTTTATTTTTTATATATATATAGTCAAAGTCGTGTATTGACAAATATCAATTTCAAAGTATTGCAATTGTATATATGGACCAAGGCAATATTAAATAGTTATTTCATAAATAGAAGATAGAAGGTTATACTTTATTAGCCATAAAATAATAAAATTATTCAATCTAAGAAATAAAAAATAAAAACTATACTAAATTTTTAAAGTGAATTAGAAGAGAACTAATTTTGGCGGAAGTGCACTAATTATAACCGGATGTGTAATACGCGTAATGTCGTGTAGTAATGACAATATTAAGTGCAGTAATTTTAATTGGATTAAATTAGTGCAAAATGCACATATTTTAAACAAGGGTATTTTCGTCATTGAATATTTAAATATAAATGATTTTTTTTCTATCATACAAATGTTTAAAAAACTAACTTAGTCAAATTTAAGGAAACTCAATGACTTTTAGTCATATCTTAGGAAATTACCATTTTCATCGGTTAATGACTTATCTTTATTTGTCACATTGTTCAAACAAGCAAATACTTCACTCATTCATTTTGCATAAATATGGTGTCTCATTTCCTACGTATAATATACTATTCATCATGTTGTAAATAATGAAAACCTGAAGACTACTTACTTCATCGGTTCTTAAATGAGTGCAACAGTCAACTTTTCACATTTTTCGAACGGTTCTAAAACAAGTTCTGGGTCTAAAACAAATTCTGGTTCTAATTATTTACCGAAACAACATTACTTCCTCCGGTTATAAAACAAGTTCTGGTTTTGACTTCACGGGTTTTAAGAAAATAAATTTGACTTTACCGTGAAGTGCACTTTTTTGCACTGTTTGGAAACTATTCGGCACTGTTTGACATTGTTTTGGTACGGTGTAAATGATTTTCCAAATAAGGAAATGTTTGAAACTGAAACATAATTTTGGCATTGCCCGAAAAGGAAAGGTGAAACTTAATTTAGAACCGAAGGGAGTAATAAATAAAACGTAGTCAAAGTAAAACATATGAATAGTGTACAATTCAACATGTTCACTAATTTAAGAACGGAGGTAGTATAATATACGAAATGTCACTCATCATGCTGTAAATAATGAAAACCTGAACAGCTTGAACGCTGCAATAAGCGAATAAGTACTCAAGCCATTTGGGGAGCTTGAAACTCTTGTGGCACAGATTCCGGTGATAGGAGAGGGTAATTCCGATGCTGGTGAGGACGTACAACCCGAGCGCGAGCCCAATGGCGCCCCAGCTGAAAGAGAAGGGGACGGAGAGGGAAAGCAGGTGAACTTGCAGGAGCAACGTCACTATTACAGCTGGCTTGTTACCTGGCTCGATTCTGAACACATTTCTTTCCATTTTTGGTACGTAGCCACAACCTAACTCACAAGAAACCAAATAAATGACCAGATCCCAATCAAGAAATTTCCCATGTGAGTAGCTATTTTATCTTTTTTTGTAATGCTTTTGCTCTATTTTAGCACTTTAAATTTTTACTTCATGTACTTTTATTTTATTTTATTTTTCCTTTATCTCTTTGTACTCTTATTTTATTTGAAAAAAAAAAGAAAAAAATAGAAACCAAATAAATGACAAAATAGTAATAACTATTGGAAAACTTTCTTGAACCCTAGCACCTAGATTTGTGATTTTAATAATAATAATAATAATAATAATAATAATTGTTCAACTATTTTATTTGACTTTTATGCTCATAATAATTAAGGTGTTTGAAAAGTCACTTATGTAATTGACTACTCTTTTCCAGGACTTTCGATGTTTTATATGAAAATCCTTATTCATCAATTTCTTTTTCTCTTAACATGTGAATTCTAGTATTTGGTTAATAAACTCACCATCAAAGAATTTCTTTTCACATGTTTTTACCACACCACTCAAACTAATTTAATTGGTTTTATAATCATACTAAATTGCTAAAGCTCATTCTTTATAGAATGATTAATTTTATTATTTTTTAACATGCAGATTATTTACAATGAATTTGGAATTCCAATTGTGACACAACTTATACATGGAAAATGAAAGGTTATTAGTGGAGGAGATTGAGCATTTTATGACATTGTTTGTAAGCATGAGGGTTCAAAGCACACCATAATCATCAACTAGTCACTTTGTTTGTGTAAAAATGTAACTTACACTTGTAAATATTCTTATCAATGATGTATTTGGATAAACGATGTTGTATAAACAATGTTTATATTCTTATAATTCAAGAAGCCCTTTTTCTAGCTTACTTAGTTTGGATAATAGATATCATGTGCCATAATATGTATTATGAGTTTAAATATAGAATATCTATGAGGCTCACAAACAAGATAATTTTAGCGAAGTTTTACTGTCACACAAACAATACAAATGAACACAAACAATTATTTTCTATGCACAGGCAAAATAAACGAACACAATTTCAATCTTTTAAGCACGCATAGACAATATAAACAAACAGAGACAATTACGTCTACGCACAAACAATGTTTTAACCATGCATAGACACTATAAATGAATACATAGACAATTGTTTTCTATTCACAGACAAAATCAATGAAGATGTGGACAATATTTTAGCCACACATAGACAGTATAAATGAACACTCATAAACTTATTTTTTGGGGATAAGCAAGCCATATTATGAGTATGGTTTAGTGTAACACTTGAGATTTAATTTAAATGGATTAATAGTACTACTCATACCAACAAGATGCATCTCCTTTTAAGGGAGTTCATCCCCTAAGAACTCCAAAGTTAAGCGTGCTTGCACGGGAGTAGTCACAAGGATAGGTGACCCCCTGGGAAGTTTCTCAGGGCGCGCACGAGTGAGGACAAAGTGCGCGGAAAAGGCGTGTGGCGGTTTGTGAGGACAGTACTAGAGGTCCGGAGAGTATGTGGAGTAACTACCTCGGATCCTGCAGGGATGGGGTGTTACAAATGGTATCGGAGCAACCCTGCGACAGTGAGCTGACCCGTTGGATATCGGGCAGACACTTAGCGGGGAAGATTCTGGGATTTGGTTGAGATTTGAGATTGGTTTATGGGCGCAACGAGGATGTTGCATTCCTAAGTGGGGGTGATTGTAATACTTGAGATTTAATTTAAATGGATTAATAGTACTACACATACCAAAAAGATGCATCTCCTTTTAAGGGAGCTCATCCCCTAAGAACTCCAACGTTAAGCGTACTTGCACGGGAGTAGTCACAGGGATGGGTTACCCCTTGGGAAGTTTCTCAGGGCGTGCACGAGTGAGTACAAAGTGCGCGGAAAAGGCTTTTGGTAGTTTGTGAGGACAGTACTAGAGGTCCAGAGAGTATGTGGAGTAATGTTACACAGGGAAATTCTGGACTTTGAATTTTCATTCATGTACGGCTTATCTTAACCCTTAAGATAGTAAGCCTTACTCACAAACCTGTTGTGCTTAGGTTTAGGGACATTTGGAACACTTAGAATATATTTAAGGCACACACGAACACTTTACGGTCAACGACCAACCTTGTATTAATCTCACAAAATAATACAAAGGACTCTACAATGACTCGGAGGAGCTCTCTTTGCTTGCTGCCTCGAAGCATCAAACTCCTCTTAATTGAATCGTTTCAAGAAGCTTACATGAAAACTAGGATGGATCTTCAATCCCTCTGGTACCTTTAAACGATAAGCCACTTCACCCACTTTGTGCATGACTTTAAAGGGACCATCATATTTCGGAATCAAGCCACGGTGAACAGATTTGGTACTGATCTTCTTCCAAATCTGTGGAGTCAATTTCAGCATCACCAAGTCCCCAACTTGGAACTGAACATCTCTTCTCCGCAGGTCAACTTGTTTCTTCATCCTTGCTTAGGCCAATGCAAGACTATCTCGGGCCTCCTCAATCAGCTCTTGCTTGTCCCTTGCAAAACGTACCGCCGCTGGACACTGCCCTCCTACCCTTGCCATCACTTGGTGAGGCGCCAAGGGCTGGAATCCGAGAGCCAACTCGAACGGAGTCATTCCAGTTGTACTTGTTTGATGAAGATTGTAGCAAAACTGCGCTACATCAAGCAACTCAAGCCAATTCTTGTGACTTGCAGTCACATAGTGCCTCAGGTATTCCTCAAGCAACACATTCATCCTCTCCGTCTGACCGTCGGTTTGCGGATGATTCGCAGTGGAGAACTTCAAATCACTGCCAAGGTCTTGAACAGGGCAGTCCAAAATCTTCCAGTGAACCTTGAATCCCGATCACTGATGATATCTTCCGGTAAACCAAAATGTTTCACTACATTTTTGAAGAACAGCTCTGCCGTTAATTCTGTAACACCGTCCCCAAACGTATTTACTTTTAAGTGAATAATATTGTATGTAACCTTGTGGAATGGTTAATGAGTTTACAATGTTATGGATTTTTATTAATTATTTTGCGTGAATAGTAAATTCGCACGTGGGGCCCGCACCGGGAGCGGGGGCCGCCCAATATTCCCGGGACTACATAAACTATCCATCTCGGTCTAGATAATATTTATATGGTGGAGGATAACTCATTTGAGCCATGGAAAGGTCCGGAGTTGACCGATTGGTCAAAGAGGCCTAAATACCGGTATTGGCAATTTAACCGATAAAAGCCCGAAATTGAATTTCGGGGACTTATAAATTAAAGTTGGGGTATGAATATTCATCATAAGAGTCTTAATGATGGAGAGCACATAATATATTTTATTTGACCCGATAAAATAAAACATATTTTAAATGGTCCGAAAAATACAACTTTCGGGACAAAGTGTACACTTCTGGACAAAAAGGGTTGACCTCCCACATGGGTGGGGGCCAACCCACGAAATTGGACACACATTTCAAGGCCTTGGCCGGCTGGAGGAGTGTGGAGGGGATAGGAGAGGAGTGTGAAGTGAGGGGAAAGGCATCAAACAAATAAGGTGGGCCTCTCCCACACTCCACTCATACTATTGAGACAAAAAGGCTCACCCACCCCTTGTCCCTTGATCATTTCGGCCAAACACCCATCCAGCAAGAGGAAGGAGCTCTCAAAAACCTCTCACCATTGTTGAAGGAAGTTCCAACAAGGAGGAAGCTCCAGGGAAAAAGTTTAAGGTCTAAAGTGTACAAAACTTGAGAAAAAGCTAGGTAATGACTTCATCTACTCTTCTCTTCTCTTTTTCTTGAATATATTGTTATTTGAGAAATTTGGAAAAAACCCTATGATTGTTCCACATGAGTTAAGTGTAGAATGATGGGTTGGAAGGGGGTTCTAAGTCCAAAAACGGACTTAGGAGCCAAACCGACAAGTTCACCGGAAAATAACCTTTTAAGGGTTATGTGTATTGATTAAGGTTTTATGATGTTAAAACCTTGTTAGGAACTTGATTTAGAGTATCTTTGGGCTTCGCCGGAGTTTCGCCGGAGTTGGTCAAAGTTGGCCGGAGTTGGTCAAAGTTCACCGGAAATAGTCAAAGTTCAACCGCGGAGCGTAGAACACGCTTAAGCTCACTTAAGGTGAGGATGACCGACTATATTGCTTATAATTATTGGGTTAATTTCATAAGATTACCTAAATGAATTATATGTGTTTGGCATGATTTATTTATAATAAAAAAAATGCCTAAATGAGATTATTATTGTTTATAAGTAAAAATGCATAATATACAAATTTATGAACAAATTGTGTATGATTGTGTGTTATGAATACAATGACATAATAGTTGTGTAAACTATAAACTAAATTGTGATAAATATACTTTTACCTCATGTAAGAAAGTCATGGAAGGATAAAAGTGATATTTTGATATTAGAGCCAAGTTATACTTGAATGAGGAATTTTATTGAAATATTCAAATTGTTATGAACTCAAGTTACATTTGGAGTAAGCCTTAGGGGTTACTCAAAATGGATGGAACCTAGACTAAGAAGTGGTTTAGGGATTAGTTGACGTGACTATGAGCCGAGCTCTAGCACGTGGTAGGGTGACTATGAGCCGAGCTCTAGCACAAATTAGTATGACTATGAGCCGAGCTCTAGCAAGCGTAGGGTGACTATGAGCCGAGCTCTAGCACAAATTAGTATGACTATGAGCCGAGCTCTAGCAAACGTAGGGTGACTATGAGCCGAGCTCTAGCACAAATTGATATGACTATGAGCCGAGCTCTAGCATGGAGGACATGAGTTAATTATAAATGAATAACATCTTAGATTGAGGGTCTTGGAAATTGAAACTTTGATTATACTTAGTATAGTTGTCATTGTACTTGTCAAATGCTTCCAAGTACTGACCTCCCCTTCACGGGGGAGGCCACCTCACAATTTCAGGTAGAACTTGAAGGTTGCTACCATCGCCGTTGCTCCAAGAGAATTCAGGAGAAGAAGACGTGGTTCGTGCTTCCTCCGTTCCTGTTTTAAAATCATTTAAATTAATGCTCATGGATGTTATCTTTTGAATAATTATTTGATGGCTTGTATGCCCATGTTTCGCCAAGTGTGGCATGAAGTCTTGAACACTTGTATCAAACGTTTCCGCTGCTTTGAATGAATATTTTACATTATGTTTGTTTATGGATGTACTATGTGTGAATGATATCCCAGACGCCTTGTATAGTATGAATGTGTTGGACTGCGGTTGACTATTCGTACTGTACGGCGGATTGTTGACGTGTCCGAATAGGCCCGGGGCGTGACAATTTAATTGGTATCAGAGCCTTAGTCCGTAAACTTCATAATGAAGCTTCAAAATTCCTTTTGAAAAAGAATTTGAAAACCATGAGCATAAAGTTTTGTACTTATAGAACTTTTGGTACTTGAGTTGCAAAGTCTCTAATTGTTAAGATGGTACCCTTAACAATTGGCATGGCGGTGATTTGAGCCAAAAGATGTCCTTAAGTACCTATCCGTCACTTGACATTTGATACGAGTCTAACGGCCCATTCTAAACTTCTTTCAGAAATGGAGCCAATTGGAAGGATCACTAGGAGGAACCCGACGGGCCGTGTACCGGGTGGGTCCGAACGCGGCAGCCGGGGGTCCGCTAGGGTGTCCAGGGGAAGGGGCCGTGGAGGCCAACAACAAACCGTGAGCGATGGCCACGTGGACACCGAGAGTGAGACTTATTGGTCCTATGAGGACTCAACCTATAGGCCGGAAACCGAGCCGGTGGAAACCCCATATGATGGGGAAGATGACGATGTGAGTGAAGAGAGTGAAGACGATGGCACTCTTGGGAGGATCGAGGCGCTGCTCCAACAATACCACCGGGAGCGCGAAGAGAGGAGACAACGTCGAAGGCGCCGAACGGGGCAACCTTCGGGCATGGCTTCGAGAGGAGGAAGCCAAGGTGCTTCTAGAGTCCATGTTGGACCACATGGAGGCCAAGATGTGGGAGGTCCAACCATAAGGATCTCCAAATTTATCAAAGAAGCACGAGATTTGGGATGTAAACCGTTTGATGGAACGGGAGACATCTCCGTTGCAGCCGAATGGATCAAAAGATTCAACGAGGCGGCCCTTGACATGCAGCTGCCACCCATCATGAAATTGAGGGTGGCAACAAGATTGCTCGAAGGCATGGCGTCCACGTGGTGGGACGGGGTCAAAGGAAAATACGGCGAAGCCGTCACATGGGAGAACTTTCGGCAGGAGTTCTTCAACCAATACTACTCCGACTTCGAGGTAAACATGAAGAGGAGGGAGTATACGAACTTGACACAGGGAGGCACATGTACGGTGAAGGAACTTGAGCACAAGTTCAGAAAGCTTGCCGAATTCATACCGGAGTACATATGTGATGAGAACCGGATGGTGAACCACTTCTGGGATGCCTTAGACCTTGACATACGCGAGAGGGCAACACAATTGCCTAATATGACGTTTAGTCAAGTGGTTGAACAGGGCCTGAAGGGAGAGAAGGAGTGGGAGGAAAGAAAGCGGAGGAACGCCGAGGAGGCGAAGAAGAGGAAGTGGGAAAGCCATGGCCCACAAGGTTCTAACAAAAAGGGGAACCACGGGGGAGGAGGATCGTTCAGGGCACCGGCGCCGCCATCCAAGGGAAACTCGGCTTTCGGCGGGCACAACTCGGGATCACAAGCCTCGACAGCGCCCAGGTGCCGAAATTGCAACAGGAGCCACGCCGGTAAGTGTCGTGACCCTCCTCGGTGCTACCAATGTGGAGACACGGGGCATCTTAAACCAAATTGCCCTCAACTTGGTGGAAACCGAGGGGCGGGATCAAGCGGCGCTACTACGGCAAGTAGGAGTCGGATCGGAGCACCCCATGCTAGTACGGGGCAGGGGGAGCGAGCGCCAGCAACGCGCCGTCCGTGAATCAAGGAAGGACGCAAGCTAGAGTCTACGCAATGACCGAGGCCGATGCTCGGGCCAATCCCGACTCCGTTGCAGGTAATACACGTATTCCCATGTATTTCTAGGCTTGCATTGATCATATACGTCGTAGGGATTGAGTGCGGGCCACCCCGGGGTCAAAACCGGGCAAGTTAGGGCAAATCAGCTGGAAACAGCCACTGCCGGCCAGGCATGCCGTGCCTGGCATCGTGCCTGGAAGGCAGTGGCAACCGGAAGATTTTTTTGGCCAGGCACGGTCGCAGGCACGCCGTGCCTGGCACCGTGTCTGGAAGGCAGTGGCACCCGAAGGAAAGAAGAAAAAAAAAAAAATTTGGGCCAGGCACGGCCGCAGGCACGCCGTGCCTGGCGTCGTGCCTGGAAGGCAGTTGCGTCCGAAGTATTTTTGGCCAGGCACGGCCGTAGGCACGCCGTGCCTGGCATCGTGCCTGGCCGGCAGTGGCGCGCAGAGTTAGTTCGTTGCACGCACGGTCGTGCGTGCCACCCAGGCACGCCGTGCGTGGACCCCCAACCCCCGAAAATTGATTTTTTCACCCCGTTCTTCTACGTTTGGACCCCCGTTTGATTCCAAACCTTAGTATTGACTTAATAACCTCCTAAAGATGTGTAAAAACATTAGAAAATGTATCTTACATGGTGTATAAATGTAGGAACATTAAAGATCAATGGTAGGTGTGCGAGGATCCTCATCGATACCGGGGCACAACGCTCATTTGTGAGTGAGGCGTTCGCCGAGGGACTTGACGTGCCATTGACACCTATGACGCAAACGTTGCTAGTCTCCACACCGTTAGGGGACGATGTGGAGAGAAATCATTACTATCCATCATGTGAGGTGGAAGTGACGGGTCAACCCTTGACTTGTGATTTCGTACCTCTAAGCATGTTGGAGTTCGATGCAATCCTAGGAATGGATTGGCTTGAGAAGCACCATGCTCGAGTAGATTGCTACACCAAGGTGTTGGAGCTCGAGGATGAGCAAGGAAACACGCTATGTTTCGAAGGAGATCGGGGGAAATCAAATGTTTGCATCATATCCGTGATGAGAGCACGGAAGATGATGAGAAAAGGGTGCCACGCATACCTTGCTTACGTGGTAGATGATACGAAGAAAGAAGTCGACATCAAGGATGTTCGAGTCGTGTGCAAGTACCCGGACGTCTTTCCCAAGGACCTACCGGGGCTTCCACCCGATAGAGAGATTGAATTTGTAATCGAAGTGGAGCCAGGAACCAAACCCATTTCGATTCCTCCTTATCGAATGGCACCGGCCGAACTTCAAGAGTTGAAGGTCCAACTACAAGAACTATTGGACAACGGGTTCATCAGACCCAGTCATTCACCGTGGGGAGCACCCGTACTATTCGTAAAGAAGAAAGATGGTACACTAAGAATGTGTATTGACTACCGACAGTTGAACAAGGTCACCATCAAGAACAGGTATCCCTTACCGAGGATCGATGACTTGTTCGACCAACTTCGAGGGGCAATAGTGTTCTCGAAGATTGACTTGAGGTCGGGGTATCATCAGTTGAAGATCAAGGAGAGTGACATACCTAAGAGTGCATTTCGCACTAGATATGGTCATTACGAATTCCTTGTGATGTCGTTTGGTTTAACCAACGCACCGGCGGCATTCATGGACTTGATGAACCGTGTGTTTAGTGAATACTTAGATCAATTCGTGATAGTATTCATTGACGACATCTTGATATACTCCAAGAGCGAGGAGGAGCACGAACACCATTTGAGGCTTGTACTTGATCGGTTAAGGGAAAAGCAACTCTTTGCCAAGTTCTCAAAATGCGAATTTTGGCTCAAAGAGATCGGTTTCCTCGGTCATGTCATATCCGGTTCGGGCGTTGCCGTGGACAACGCCAAGATTAAAGCTATTATGGATTGGGAGAGACCCAAGAATGTGAAAGAGATACGTAGTTTCCTTGGCTTAGCGGGATACTATCGTAAATTTGTGGAAAAATTCTCCGTATTGGCGTCTCCATTAACGAAGCTCACAAAGAAAGGGGCCAAGTTCATATGGGACGACAAGTGTGAGAAAGGGTTCCTTGAACTGAAGAAACGACTTACCGAAGCACCAGTACTAGCCCTACCTATACAGGGGATAGGGTATGATATCTACAGTGACGCTAGCATCCAAGGGCTTGGATGTGTACTGATGCAAAACGGTCGGGTGATTGCCTATGCTTCTAGGCAATTGAAGAAACACGAGGCGAACTACCCTACCCACGATCTAGAGTTGGGGGCGGTAGTGTTTGCACTAAAGATTTGGAGGCATTACCTCTATGGGGAGACATGTCACATTTTTACCGATCATAAGAGCTTGAAGTACGTATTCACTCAGAAAGAGTTGAACATGAGACAAAGGAGATGGATGGAGTTGATCAAGGATTATGACTTGATCATCGACTATCATCCCGGAAAAGCCAATGTAGTGGCCGATGCACTGAGCAGGAAAAGTACGTCGGGGACATTACTCACATGTCTAAGAACTTTGAGGGCACAAGTGGAGATGTCCACGAGTGGGGTCCTCATTGCTAGATTCGAGGTTAGGCCCACATTGCTGAGTGAGATCAGTAGATGTCAGGCCACTGATGATGAATGCCAGAAGATCCGCGAGAGGATCCTCGAAGGGCCCGTGGAGAACTTTCGGGTACGTGATGACGGTCTTTTATTGTTTAAAGACCGTGTGTGCATACCAAAGAGTGAAGAGCTCCAAAAGTCTATCCTGGAGGAGGCTCACTCTTCGGCATATGCTATGCATCCAGGAGGTACTAAAATGTACCGAGACTTGAAGGAAAGTTACTGGTGGTCGGGTATGAAGAGGGATATCGCAGAGTACGTGAGTCGATGCCTTACTTGCCAACAAGTTAAGGCAGAGCATCAGCACCCGACGGGGCTTTTGCAGCCACTAACCATTCCAGAATGGAAGTGGGAGCATGTGACCATGGACTTCGTGGTGGGGCTACCACGAACAGTGAACAACTATGATGCAGTATGGGTAGTGGTTGATAGGCTCACCAAGAGTGCACACTTTTTGCCTATCAACATTACTTATCCTCTTGAGAGATTGGCAAAGCTATACACGGAGGAGATTGTGAGACTACATGGAGTCCCGATATCCATTGTCTCGGATAGGGATCCACGATTCACATCTCGATTTTGGCCCAAGTTTCAAGCATCTTTGGGTACTAAACTGAAGTTTAGCACAGCTTTCCATCCACAGACGGATGGACAATCTGAGAGGGTGATACAGATTCTGGAAGATATGCTTAGGGCATGTGCTCTGGAGTTCCAAGGAAGTTGGGACAAGCATTTGGCTCTAGTAGAGTTTGCCTATAACAATAGTTATCAGGCGAGTATTGGCATGCCTCCATACGAGGCATTGTATGGGAGGAAATGCAGAACACCGTTATGTTGGGACGAGGTTGGCGAGGCCAAGCTCGAAGGGATTGAACTTGTTGAAATCACCAAGACTAAAGTGAAAGTCATTCAGGATAGACTCAAGACTGCCCAAGATCGGCAAAAGAGCTATGCCGACAAACGACGCAGGCCATTGGAGTTCGAGGTCGGTGATAAGGTCTTCCTAAGAATTTCTCCTTGGAAGGGTATCATCCGATTTATATCGAGGGGAAAACTCAACCCCCGATACATTGGTCCGTTTGAAATCCTTGAAAGGATTGGGGCGGTGGCTTACCGTCTCAAGCTGACGCCGGAACTTGAGAAGATACACGACGTGTTTCATGTATCGATGCTCAAGAAATACGTGAGAGATCCATCTCATATTCTTGAGAAGCCACCGGTGGAGATACGTGAAGATCTACAATATGCAGTGGAACCGGTAAAGGTTGTGGGTCATCAGGTGAAGAAATTGAGGAACAAAGAGATTCCTATGGTAAAGGTTCTTTGGAGGAGTGATCGAGTCGAAGAAGAAACCTGGGAGACCGAGGTCTCAATGAGGGAGCAATACCCGTTTCTTTTCGATTAGACACATGGATTTCGGGGACGAAATCCCAAATAAGGGGGGTGAACTTGTAACACCGTCCCCAAACGTATTTACTTTTAAGTGAATAATATTGTATGTAACCTTGTGGAATGGTTAATGAGTTTACAATGTTATGGATTTTTATTAATTATTTTGCGTGAATAGTAAATTCGCACGTGGGGCCCGCACCGGGAGCGGGGGCCGCCCAATATTCCCGGGACTACATAAACTATCCATCTCGGTCTAGATAATATTTATATGGTGGAGGATAACTCATTTGAGCCATGGAAAGGTCCGGAGTTGACCGATTGGTCAAAGAGGCCTAAATACCGGTATTGGCAATTTAACCGATAAAAGCCCGAAATTGAATTTCGGGGACTTATAAATTAAAGTTGGGGTATGAATATTCATCATAAGAGTCTTAATGATGGAGAGCACATAATATATTTTATTTGACCCGATAAAATAAAACATATTTTAAATGGTCCGAAAAATACAACTTTCGGGACAAAGTGTACACTTCTGGACAAAAAGGGTTGACCTCCCACATGGGTGGGGGCCAACCCACGAAATTGGACACACATTTCAAGGCCTTGGCCGGCTGGAGGAGTGTGGAGGGGATAGGTGTAACACTTGGTAATTTTATAGAGCTGATGCTTCGGGGACGAAGCATTCTTTAAAGGAGGGTAGATTGTCACACCTCAAAAATTTAAATAAAATAATCTTGTTGATCAGATAAAATGTTATGATATTTTGTGACATTTTTAACATTTCTGGTAATAGAAGTAACATTTTTTTAATGATAATCATATGAGATAAAAGTGACAATTACTATTAGAAAAATATGTGTGCAGATTACACAAATAATACTCCGATCCGTAATATACTATTAATACGTAACTTCATACGAAGTAATACGTAGTAATAAGCTACAATAGTAAAGTAAGAAGATTACCTAAATAACTACAAATTTACATACGTATATACGTATATAATAATATTAATAATAATAATAGTATACGATGTATATTAACCAAGGAACGTATATAATCCTGCAAGATATATAATACGTATATAATACATATTAACCAAGAGATAAATGTTAACTAAAAAGATAAAAACGTATTGAACATACAACCTAGTAAATATATATATGCGGATGCTGCGAAATCATAATACCGGCCCTCATATACATCTACCGCACGAACCTAGACTACAGAAAGTCCACATACACAAGTAGAGTCCTACGCAAACATAAGCTTCTTCGCTTCGTTTTAACAACTATCATTAAAACTTCCGAAACTTGAGCTTGTAGATCAATCGGATAAACTTTAACGCAGCCAGAACGCACAACCTACACCTATAAATAGCAGCCTTAGACCTGCGTTTCACTCACACCAAGGAAACGACGAGTTTCAGTCGCATATACTTCATATACTTCATATATATATAAATACGTATATATATATATGTGTACACAAATTTCAACCCATCGTTTTAGTCATAACCAAGCCCCTAAAACACCTCTGAGATCTTCCCCTGCTTGAGAGGAGTCCAACGGAAAAAGAATCATTGGAAACGATCGTGAAACGACGGAGAACGGGCTTGCCGGAGTTCCGCCGGGCCAACCGTAAAAACGGAAAACGGAGAAGACGGAGGAGCTGCCGCTGCCGCCAACCCATCACTGATCTTCGCCGTCCCCAAACGAGTCTTCTACCACCACCGTATCACGAATCCGTCGAGGTAACCTCCCTCCCCCTGTGTAGCTCATTCGGGCGAACCATGAGGAAGATGAACAGTACCTTTCTTTTAAAAAAAAATGTTTGGGCCGGTGCCTTGTTTTCTTTGGGCTGAACTCCTAATAATAATAATAATAACATGTAGTAATACTAATAATAATAATAATAAATAGTAATAATAATAATCTGCAAAATTGATAAATTTGAGATGAGAAATATTGATGGTAAAATTGGCTTGATTAATTGATAGTAAGCACTTCGATAAATTAAGTAGAAAATTTTATGAAAGACTTAAATTATATAGTTAAATTTTATAGTCAATTAGTGCTAACTATTTCGAATAAGAGTAATAAACCAAATTAATCAAATTCAATAATAGAGTAGTTATTAATTTTCACACATTGATAATATTAAAGGAGAGATTGGCGAATTCGTTGAAGACGTGAACTATATTTCGAGTAGAGTTAGAGCAAAAGCGTGACTTTGAGGTAAGTTTCTCTGCCAATCCAAAATTGTTTCCTCGTATTATATGCTTATTATGCATTATGTGATTAAGTGTGAATTGTGAATTTTGTGTATGTGATTTTGAGGAGATATTATATAAATTGTAGTTGAGAAATATAAATTAAGTTCTTTTGGGGTATTAAATATTTTTAAATACCTTTGCGACTAATTAGAGAGATTGAGAAGTATTTTTGAAGTATATCTTAATTCAAGATAAAAGTAAAGATTTTATAAGAGGTGAGCACCGCGGGAGAAATCCGCGGTGTCGGTTTTCCACATCCGGATAAATGTGGAGGGTGATTAGGGCTACTACTACTAAGAAGTACAGTTTAAGTTTTAAGTGACATTTGGATCTATGATCCCTTTTAAAGAAGAAGTTATAGTAGTAGTCCCTTATCATTCAAGAATTTTAAAGGTGGGGTGGTTGGTAGACTGAGTCCCGACTACCCGAGATGACTTACTACTCGGAGGGCTTGGAATCCCTTTTAGGGGGTGTGCACACTTAACGTAGTCGTTTCGTTTCTACAAGAGCAGTTGTGGTACCGGCATTTGTTCGGGGTGGCCGTCCGTAACCACGGCCCACCGGGCTCAGTCGAAAGGCTGAGCACCGCCCTTCTAAATTACTAGGAAGTTAGAGAAGAAGTGATTTTTGAGATAATCAAAGAAGAAGAGAATTTTTATGGAGTGTGTTATTTTTATATAGTATTATATAAAAATCTATTTTAGCCAAACCTGATTATTTTACGGGGTTGGGTAGTACTTACTTAGCTCTAAAGCTAATTTTTGTTTTCTTTCTTTGTTTTGTTTCTGCACGATATTTGTGCAGGTGATGATGGTTATGTTGACTGCTGAATGCATGCACCTGAGAGCGAGTTAGAAGTTGCCTTAGTTAAATTTAGTCTTGAAATAAACATTTATTTATTTAGTTTTATTGTTTTGTTTTAGTTGCATGTGCATCTGGTTGAGAGATGACCGGATGTGGCGGTAACACCCATTTCCCTATTTAGACTTCCGCTGTACTCTTTAAATTTTATTATCAATAAATAAAAGTTTTTTTTAATCATATCAATGGTTTTGGGCGGGAAATTTGGGGGTGTTACAATAGGAGAGGAGTGTGAAGTGAGGGGAAAGGCATCAAACAAATAAGGTGGGCCTCTCCCACTCTCCACTCATACTATTGAGACAAAAAGGCTCACCCACCCCTTGTCCCTTGATCATTTCGGCCAAACACCCATCCAGCAAGAGGAAGGAGCTCTCAAAAACCTCTCACCATTGTTGAAGGAAGTTCCAACAAGGAGGAAGCTCCAGGGAAAAAGTTTAAGGTCTAAAGTGTACAAAACTTGAGAAAAAGCTAGGTAATGACTTCATCTACTCTTCTCTTCTCTTTTTCTTGAATATATTGTTATTTGAGAAATTTGGAAAAAACCCTATGATTGTTCCACATGAGTTAAGTGTAGAATGATGGGTTGGAAGGGGGTTCTAAGTCCAAAAACGGACTTAGGAGCCAAACCGACAAGTTCACCGGAAAATAACCTTTTAAGGGTTATGTGTATTGATTAAGGTTTTATGATGTTAAAACCTTGTTAGGAACTTGATTTAGAGTATCTTTGGGCTTCGCCGGAGTTTCGCCGGAGTTGGTCAAAGTTGGCCGGAGTTGGTCAAAGTTCACCGGAAATAGTCAAAGTTCAACCGCGGAGCGTAGAACACGCTTAAGCTCACTTAAGGTGAGGATGACCGACTATATTGCTTATAATTATTGGGTTAATTTCATAAGATTACCTAAATGAATTATATGTGTTTGGCATGATTTATTTATAATAAAAAAAATGCCTAAATGAGATTATTATTGTTTATAAGTAAAAATGCATAATATACAAATTTATGAACAAATTGTGTATGATTGTGTGTTATGAATACAATGACATAATAGTTGTGTAAACTATAAACTAAATTGTGATAAATATACTTTTACCTCATGTAAGAAAGTCATGGAAGGATAAAAGTGATATTTTGATATTAGAGCCAAGTTATACTTGAATGAGGAATTTTATTGAAATATTCAAATTGTTATGAACTCAAGTTACATTTGGAGTAAGCCTTAGGGGTTACTCAAAATGGATGGAACCTAGACTAAGAAGTGGTTTAGGGATTAGTTGACGTGACTATGAGCCGAGCTCTAGCACGTGGTAGGGTGACTATGAGCCGAGCTCTAGCACAAATTAGTATGACTATGAGCCGAGCTCTAGCAAGCGTAGGGTGACTATGAGCCGAGCTCTAGCACAAATTAGTATGACTATGAGCCGAGCTCTAGCAAACGTAGGGTGACTATGAGCCGAGCTCTAGCACAAATTGATATGACTATGAGCCGAGCTCTAGCATGGAGGACATGAGTTAATTATAAATGAATAACATCTTAGATTGAGGGTCTTGGAAATTGAAACTTTGATTATACTTAGTATAGTTGTCATTGTACTTGTCAAATGCTTCCAAGTACTGACCTCCCCTTCACGGGGGAGGCCACCTCACAGTTTCAGGTAGAACTTGAAGGTTGCTACCATCGCCGTTGCTCCAAGAGAATTCAGGAGAAGAAGACGTGGTTCGTGCTTCCTCCATTCCTGTTTTAAAATCATTTAAATTAATGCTCATGGATGTTATCTTTTGAATAATTATTTGATGGCTTGTATGCCCATGTTTCGCCAAGTGTGGCATGAAGTCTTGAACACTTGTATCAAACGTTTCCGCTGCTTTGAATGAATATTTTACATTATGTTTGTTTATGGATGTACTATGTGTGAATGATATCCCAGACGCCTTGTATAGTATGAATGTGTTGGACTGCGGTTGACTATTCGTACTGTACGGCGGATTGTTGACGTGTCTGGATAGGCCCGGGGCGTGACAAATTCAGCCGGACAGGAATCAGGAGCAGCCACGAACACATCATACTAGGAAAATCGATCCATGATCACCAAAATGGTTGACATGCCACCAACTTTAGGAAAACCTGAAATGAAATCCATAGAAACAGATTACCAAGGCCTACTCGAGATTGGCAAAGGTTGAAGCAAACCCGTTTCTTTCCTTTTCTCCGTTTTGTCTTGCTGGCACACAAGACACGTCCTCACGTATGCCTCGATGTCCTGCTCCATCTTTGGCCATACATAGTCTCTGGACAGTAGTGCAAACATCTGTGCCACGCCGGGATGACCTGCCCACTGCGGGTCATGAGTCTCCTTCGGGAGCTCCACGCGAAGTCCACCAACAGGGACATATAGTCGTCCTACCTTCCCAAAGAGGACACCATCTTCCAGCCAGTACCTTCTCACGGCACCGCTTGTCACCTGTTCACACAAGCGTTGATAGCTTGGGTCTCCCTTAGCTATTTCCTTTATCCGTTCCACCATATTCCCCTCCACCATCACCAAAGCGTTGACATACTCGTCAACAACTTTCCGACTAAGAGCATCTGCCACAGTATTGTGCCGGCCTGGCCGATGAACCCAGTCAAAGTCAAACTTGTCCAGGAACTCCATCCATCGAGCCTGCTTTGGGGACAACTTCTTCTGGGACTTGAAGTACGTGTTTGCCACATTGTTGGTCACCACCTTAAACTTCGTACTAAGAAAGTAGTGTCTCCATACTTCCAAGCAATGGACAACGGCCGTCATTTCCTTCTCATGGGCGTTGTACCTTATCTCCGCATCCTTCAGTTTCCGACTTTCAAAGGCCACGAGGTGCTCATCCTGCACAAGCACTCTTCCTAAAGCTCGGTCTGAGGCATCAATATGGACTTCAAACGGGGTAACAAAGTCTGGCAACTTCAGGACTGGCTCACTAGCCACGACCTTCTTCAAATCTTCAAAGGCACGCTGGTATGCCTCTGTCCAGTTCCAACTCTGCTTCTTCCTCGTCAAATCCGTCAAAGGGTTTGCCCGTTTAGAATAGCCGCTAATGAACCGCCGATAATAATTGGCTAACCCAAGGAACGATCTCAACTGTCCCATATCCTTAGGGACCGGCCAGTCAACATTGGCTTCAACTTTCTTTGAATTCATTTTGATTTCTCCTTGGCTAATCACGTGCCCAAGGAACGAAATATGGCCCATGCAAAACTCGCATTTTTCCTTCTTAACATACAACTCGTTCTTACGCAGTTGTGTTAAGACCTTTCTAAGATGCACAATGTGGTCATCAACAGAGTTTGAATACACTACAATGTCATCCAAATACGTAACAAACAAATCAAGGTACTCGTAAAGAACATCATTCATTAAGTTGCAGAAAGTAGTTGGGGCATTAGTTAGCCCAAACGGCATTACAAGGAATTCATAGGAGCCATATCTAGTCACTATGGTCGTTTTACCCTCATCTCCGGGACTGATTCTGACCTGCCAATAGCTTGCCCTCAAATCCATCTTTGTGAAAACCCTCGCCTTCGACAGCTTGTCAAACAAGTCCTCTGCGTTTGGAATAGGATATTTGTTCTTCACAGTAACCTTGTTCAAGGCTCGGTAATCAGCACACATCCGGAGAGATCCATCATGCTTCCGCTGGAACAGAACTGGAGCGCCATAGGGTGCCTTGGAAGGCTGCAACAGGCCGTTCTTCAGTAACTCGTTAAACTGGGACCGCAACTCTTCCAACTCTGATGGGGACATCCGATAAGGGGCCTGGGCAGGAGGCCTCGCTCCTGGCACCAATTCAATCTTGTGATCCATAACCCGCCTAGGAGGCAACTTCTTAGCCAACTCCGGTGGCATCACGTCTTCGAATTCTTCCAACAAGTCAGCAACTCTTTCCGGAACATCTTGGTAAATCCCTTCCTTGGTCTCGATCATGACAGCCAGATATGTTTCATATCCACGCTTAATGCCTTTGTTGATCCGCATAGCCGAGCACGCAACTATCTTTCCCTTACCTTGATCCGCATACCCGCCCTTCACAAAGCCAGGCTTCTCTTCGTCGTTGATCATCATCCCTCCCAAATAGGGAAACACTGCCACCCTCGCAGCAAGGAGAAACTCGTTCCCCAAGATCAGGTCAAAGTTATCCAGGGGCAGAACTGTCTGGCTACAAACTCCCAACCAGCCTCCGACTTTGAGTGAGACATCTGCCCGGCCAGTCACATCTCTGGCCGCGACATTCACCGTCTTCATCTTGGAACTATTCTCCTTAAGTTCAAGTCGCAACTTGGGAATCAACCTGTAACACCGGCCCCAAGTGTAATTACTTTTTAGTAAATATTTTATTTAACCTTGTGGAATGGTTAATGAATTTATGATGTTTCGAATTTTTATTAATTCTTTTGCACGAATAGTAAATTCGCACGTGGGGCCCACACCGGGAGCGGGGGCCGCCCGATATTCCCGGGACCACAGAAATTATTCATCTTGGTCTAGATAATATTTATATGGTGGTGGATAACTCATTTGAGCCATGGAAGGGTCCAGAGTCGACCGATTGGTCAAAAGAGGCCCAAATACCGGTATGGGCAATTTAACCGATAAAAGCCCGGAATTGAATTTCGGGGACTTATAAATTAAAGTTGGAGAATGAATATTCATTATAAAGGTCTTATTTATTAAAGAGCACGTAAAATATTTTATTTGACCCGATGAAATAAAATATACCAAAAACTGTCCAAAAAATACAACTTTCGGGACCGATTGTACACTTCTGGACAAAAAGGGTTGACCTCCCACATGGGTGGGGGCCAACCCACGAATTTGACCTCCTTTTTCAACATTTTGGTCGGCTGATAGGAGGGGGAGACATGAGTGAGGGAGTGGGAATTGATAGAAAAGGGATCAAACAAATGGGGTGGATCCCATCCCCTCTCATTTGATTAATGAGACAAAGGGATTATCTCCACCCTTCTCCTACCTCATTCTCGGCCAACCCACACCAAGGAAAGACCAGAAAATCATCTTCCTCCTTCTCCATTGTTGAAGAGAGCTCTACAAGAAATAATCCCAAGAAAAAGAGCTAAAGTGCTAAAAGTGTGAAAGGATCAAGGTAATAACCTTATCATAACTTTTTCTTAATTTTTCTTCTACCATATGAGATATATATCATATGAAGAACTATTAGGATTATTCTACATGGTTTAAGTGTGGAATAATGTCTTGGGAAGTGGTTCTATGTCCAAGAACGGACTTAGAAGCCAAACCGACCGGTCCACCGGAAAATAACCTTTTATAGGTTATTTGTATTGATTAAGGTGTTATGATGTTAAAACCTTGTTAGGAACTTGATTAAAGTATTTTTAAGCTTCGCCAGAGTTTCGCCGGAGTTGGTCAAAGTTCGCCGGAGTTGGTCAAAGTTCACCGGAAACTAGTCAAAGTTCAACCGCGGAGCGTAGAACGCGCGTGAGCTCACTTAAGGCGAGGATGACCGACTATATTGTTTATAATTATTGGGTTAATTTCATAAGATTGCCTAAATGAATTATATGTGTTTGGCATGATTTAATTATGATTAAGAATGCCTAAAATGGAATATAGTATTGTTTATAAAAGAAAATGCATAATATACAAATTTATGAATAAATTGTGTATGATTATGTGTTGTGATTATGATGACCCAAATTGTGGTGTAAGTTATAAAATTGTATGGTGATAAATATACTTTTACCTCATGGAGGGAATAAAAGTGATATTTTGATATTGAATCAAGTTATACTTGAATGTGAAATTAAATTGAAATGTATGAATTATTATGAAATTGGCGTTGGCTTATTAAGATTAAACGACTAGTATTGAATACTAGTCGGGGATGTTAGTTCAATTGTGCTTGGGAGCTAATCCCAAGATATTGAAGCTAAGTAACTTTAAAGGATAATTAGGGTGGACTTTATGAAGTCAAGTTATATTAGGAGTAGACCTCAAGGGTTACTCAAAAGGAATGGAGCCTAGACTAAGAAGTGGTTTAGGGATTAGATGACGTGACTACGAGCCGAGCTCTAGCACGTGGTAGTATGACTATGAGCCGAGCTCTAGCAAAAAATGTAGGAATGACTATGAGCCGAGCTCTAGCAAAATGTAGTGTGACTATGAGTCGAGCTCTAGCACAAAAATGTAGGAATGACTATGAGCCGAGCTCTAGCGAAATGGGGTGTGACTACGAGCCGAGCTCTAGCACAAATTAATATGACTATGAGCCGAGCTCTAGCATGAAGGAAATGAATTAATTTCAAAATAGTAACATCCTAAGCTGAGGGTCTTGGAAATTGAAACTTTGATTATACTTAGTATAGTTGTCATTGTACTTGTCAAGTGCTTCCAAGTACTGACCTCCCCTTCACGGGGGAGGCCACCTCACAGTTTCAGGTCGGGATTAAAGTTTGCCGCTACCGCCCGTTGCATCGGAGAATTCAAGAGAAGAAGACGTGGTTCGTGCTTCTTCTGTTTCTGTTTTGAAAACGATTTAAACAATGCTCATGGATATTATTCCTCTTTAATATGTATTTAGGGCTTGTATGCCCATGTTGCCAAAGTGTGGCGTGCACATTTGTATTAAACATTTCCGCTGCTTTAAATGATTATTTTTACATTATGTTGTTTATGGATGTACTATGTGTGAATGGTATTCAAGACGCCTAGTATAGTATGGATGAGTTGGACTGCGGTTGACTATTCATACTGTATGGCGGGTTGTTGACGTGTCCGGTAGGTCCGGGGCGTGACACAACCTTTCCTCAACAAAGTTATGACTTGCTTCAGTGTCGATCATCGCCAAGACCTCGACACCGTTGATTTGTACATTGACGTACATCAAACCCCGGTTAACCACCCGCTGAGGTATCTCATTCATAGCGGTCAGCAACTGAAGAGGACTGCAATGGGACGGACCAGCCCCTTGGTCCTTAGATTCCCCTTCAACCATGGCGTTTATCTTGGAGGCTTTCGGACAGTCATGCTGAAAATGGTCTCCCCCACACGTCCAACACCCGGATTGGGACTTGTCCTTCCTTTCTCCTTCAGAAGAAGACTTTGAGTCCTTCTTCTTAGGCTTGTCCTTCCCACCATGCTTTGACTTGCCAGCCTGGTCCTTCTTGCCATGGTCCCCCTTCTTGCCTTAAGGGGCCGTTGCTTTGAAGTCAACCAAACTCTCCGCCTTAGCCATTGCCGTGGGTAGGTCTTTCATAGCCAATATCTGCAACTCGGCCTGCGCCCATGGTTGTAAGCCACTCATAAAGTTGAAGAGTTTATCTTCATCGCTCATGTTATGAATGTCTAATATGAGTGAAGAGAACTCCTTCACATACTCACAGATTGAACCGCTATGCTTCAATTTCTTCAAGGATTCCCGAGCCATCTAAGAAACGTTATGTGGAAGGAATTGTGCCTTCAATTCCCGCTTGAGCCCTTCCCATGACTCAATGCCATGCCTTGCAAAAGCCACATCATCCTCCGATCTGCCTCGCCACCAAAGCTTAGCATCCTCGGACAGGTACATAGGAGCAATCACAACTTTCTCCTCTTCCGGAATCTTGGCAGCCTTGAAATATTCCTCGATGTCCCAAAGGAAATTCTCCAATTCCTTTGTGTTTCGGGCACCAGCAAAACACTTCGGCTCCGGAACCCTGACTTTTGAGGAACTGCCATCCACGCCCTGGCGCGAGCCCGTCGCCATGGCTTTTTTCAAAATCATAATCTCAGTTTTGAGAATCTCATTCTCGTTTTCAAACTCCATCCTGGAGGCTTCCACCATCTCAAGCCGCTCCAACACGGGCTTAAGTGCATCCTCGATCAGGCTTTGAATAAAGATCTTTGCTTTGTCCGGACCTTCCTGGTCACCCACAAACAAAGCGCTGTCGTCAGCCATCAGCTCTGATACCAATTGTTACACAGGGAAATTCTGAACTTAGAATTTTCGCTCGTGTACAGCCTATCTTAACCCTTAAGATAGTCAGCCTTACTCACAAACCCGTTGTACTTAGGTTTAGGAACACTTGGAACGCTTAGAATATATTTAAGGCACACACAAACACTTTACGGTCAACGACCAACCTTGTATTAATCTCACAAAATAATACAAAGGACTCTACAAGCAATGCCACACACTCTTGGCTCTAAAAATCGTGGTTATGCTGCGGCGTATTTATAGACCGACAAGGTCTGGCAGTTACAAGCCAACTGCCATAGCTAAAGGACGCGTCTCTTCGTTGGGCAACAGTTAAAGCTGCTTAGCCAATGCCACCGGTTCGCCCCTTGGTGCATCCGTTCGCTTCATGCCGCGGCGTAAACCCGAACCGTCGCGTCTGTTCGCCCCATAATCGTCAACCGCCTTCAGCCTTAAGTCATGGCGCGGTGTAACACCGAAACATCACGACCACTCATGGTAGCTTCCATGCCGCGGCCTAAACCAAGCCACCCACGAGCTAACTGTCACTTGCCTTAGCTCCTCAAAGCCATCTCCGTTGCCTTGCCCCACGCTTGCCCAAGGCCCTGCCTTGCATGGCGCGGTCAATCAACATCCGATGCCATCGAACTAAGGGATAACCTTGCTGCCACACCCAATGCCGCGGTCAAGCCAAGGCTAACTTGACCCGCCAAAGACCCTCAGAACTTAGGAGTGTAACAAGTAACTACCTCGGGTCCTGCGGGGATGGGGTGTTACATTTAGTGACAAACAATATAAGTGAGCACAAATAATTATTTTCTACGCACATACAAAATAAATGAATGCACAAACAATGTTTTTATCATGCACATACACTATAAATGAATACACATACAATTATTTTCTACACACACAAAAAAATGAACACAAACAATATTGAAAGAATGCAGAAACAACATAAACAAACGCACATATAATTATTGATAAACACATAGATGACTACATACCCATAGTGTTACTTAATGTCATCCTTGACTCGTACAATGATGTCAAATCTGCCATAAAGTATGGTAGAGATGATATCTCGTTAGATATAATCATTAATGGATTAAGGAGATAGACCTTAGACACTCGAGGGGTAGTAATGGTCAGTCTATGGACTCAGGTGAAACATTGTTTGTGATGGGTAGGTCTAAGAGTAGATCTAGAAACCATAAGAAAGGCAACAACGATAAGAACAAAAACAATGACTCGAGGAAGAAGAGAGGTAAGTCTAAGAAGAGAGTGTGCTATAATTGTGGTAATTCTAGTCACTTCATTAAGGATTGTCCCCATCCAAAAAAGTCTGAACATGCTAATGTGGCATATGATAATAACTTGCATGAACAAGTTTTTATGATTTTTGATTTTGCTAATTCAGTGTTGAGTAGCATGACTGAAAATGAGTGGTTGATTGACTCTGATCGTACTTATCATATGACACCTTTTAGATCCCTGTTTTCTTCTTATAATTCTTGCAATGATGGTTTTGTGTCTTGTGCTGATAATAAGAAATGCAAAATTCATGGGGTGGGTGATGTATGTTTGAAATTTGACAATGAGACTGTGTTTACAATCAATAATACACGTAAAGGTCACATTTTTGTAACATACCTCTATTTTAGTCATAAATGCGGAGTATGTAATTGTTTAAATGTGTGTGTGTGTGTTGAGCTTAATGTTTAAAATATAAAAAGTTTTAACTATGAGATTGATTTTAAATTTAATATATATTTGAAAAATATTTGTACTAAACCTTTGAAATGAGAAAAAAATATTACTCCTAGTATTACTCTTTAACATGTGGTAGATAAAATATTGTCACTAATATTACTCTTTAACATGTGGTAGATAAAATATTATTTACTAACTATTAGTGACTATAATTATGTTCAAATTTGCATCTTAGTTATTATTACTACGATGTAACTTTTGAACAAAATTATAGTCAGTAATAACTATTAACTAATATTTTATACATGTTTTTCTATTAGTAATATTTAAGATTTTTTTTAGATGATCTTCCAATACTTTTTTCGGGATCCGCCACCTATGAGAGATCAAATTTACAATAACTAGGATAATTGAAAGTCAGTATATATAGATCATCTCATATCATATGACCATATAATAACTACTCCGTAATCAGGAATATACCCGTATGGAATACTCCATTGCTCTGTAGGTCATTAGTAGTAAAATAAAATTACACCTGTTTCACTCTTATAAATTGACCAGCGACCCTTCACGGCCAGTCACAGAGCGTTTCTTGACCGATAAGAGCGGCGGCTGAAATCTGAGACCCGCGGAGAAACACACCGTCTGAGATAGAGAGGGGGAAGGGAAACGCAGGAGAGAAGGATCAACCTGCTATTGATCTATGCAAACTGGGAAAGTCGCAGCTATCTTCCAAATTAGGAGACGACCAATCGTAGGAGGTTCACATGATTATGAGCTGGTTTGATAAGTTGCGGTGTTCTTCCAATCTCAGCCGCGTAATTGCCGGCATTCTTATATTCATGCTTTACCATTCCTTTCAATTGATCTCCAATTTCCTACTTCCTATACGTCCGTGAACAAACTCCCCCACCACCAACAGCGAAACGCACATTAGTTTTTATTCGTACAATTTGCACGGATCGTATATAATTCAACTAATAAAACGCATCAATCTTGTTTATTCTCTCAACGCCCGTCTGAAGATTTCATGGATCTCAAAGATGATGATTCCAGCTCGAATAGAAGTATCTTACATGGTTAGTATGCGACGATTTCTGTGATTCAAAATTTCAGTCCTTTTATTTACGTCCTCTTGTCAATCTTACTGCACTGTTTATTGAAACTAGAAATATTTTGATGATGTATTTGCGATACATTACATTTAGCATAACCTTTAAAACTGACTGGGTGTAATGTGACACTCTAGTGTTTGAAACTGTAGAGACAAAAAGACTTTCATTGTGCCCTATGTATAGAATTGTTGTATATGTGTCTTATTTCTTCAAAGGAGAAGGGGACCAGTTATTGTTATAGAATATAGACTAGCCAGCTTTGAAATACAACCTCTCTGGCTCTACTAGTTGGCTGTTATCTTCCTATTGAGTGCAAGTACCACTTTAGGGCATGTCTTTTGCATTACATCATACTAAGGTTCACAAGTGAGTAATTTATGCTTTTAGAGACAAGTCATGAATATTCCTGTGTTCTTACTAGTTGTGTATCTAATGTCCACCGGCCAAGGTTGTATATGGTCTACTTTTGAAAATCTGTTTTCTTGTGGATTTGTAAATCAAGTTTATTCACTTATTGATGTAGTGCTTTTTGATTCACAGACACATTTAATTCCCACATTGGGAGGCAATATAATTCTTCTCCGTCCGTAATTGTGATTGGTGGAGGTATCTCAGGATTAGCAGCTGCACGTACCCTCCAGAATGCATCTTTCGAGGTGGATAAACTCATATTTGTGTGCGTGCATCCGTTTTAGCTGGAAAATGATATCGTAAAATTTTCCCTTAAGTAATTCCTACATGGGACTATTCCAGGTAGTGCTGTTGGAATCAAGAGATAGAATTGGTGGGCGTATTCACACTGACTTCACATTTGGTTGCCCTGTTGACATGGGAGCATCATGGTATGTTAGTATGTTATATTTTCAGTTTTATCTTCAAATGTTTTGTTCAGAATTGACCCTTGTACTTTTGGGCAGCTTTAAGTAGATCTCACTTCTGGGTACATCACTGGTTTTAACTTATAAAGAGAAAGTCCCTTATTTATGTATCTGCTTGCTTAATTTGTTTTGTGATGTTCTGTTTTACAATTGATGGTCTTGAGGTATTATTTATTTTTTTCTCCCAGTAATTTTTATCATATCATTATAGATCAGTGCCTCACGCACACATGTATTTTGTCTCAGGCTACATGGTGTTTGTAATGAGAATCCTTTGGCTCCAATGATAAGGCACTTGGGCCTCAGCTTATATCGTACAAGTGGTGATGACTCTGTGTTGTATGACCACGATCTGGAGAGGTTAGTTTACTCATACCATCCAAATAAAAGATCTGTACTTCACTTATGCACTTTTGGGTTACCTCAGCTGAAGGTAGATTGGCTGCTTAGCTGGAGATTCATAAGCTGCCAGCCATACTAAAAGTGTGGTCTAAGCAGCTACTGGAAATGTATCAAATGTTTTTTTGATAATAATGGAATAACATTTTACTACGGAGTATTTTTTAATATTCAAAACTCATTTTGTAATTGAGGACTTTAGCAACAACTAATATAAGACAACGCAATGCATACATTGATATAAATTTACTTGTCATACTAATGTATGATATTATAATAATTATCTGAGAGGGATTTTTTAATATTACCATTCCTTATAAACCAAGACTATTAATTAGTATTTAATATAATAATAAAAGATATAAAGTACTTGATACAATAAGAAAAGATGAACTAAAACAGAAAATGATTTCATTGTACTCATCAGATGTCGTCTCTCAGTAAACAATTCGATAATCAACTAAAATTCAGACATAAATAATTTACTATACACACCTGATGTTGGAACTCTTTTACACATTAGGGACCTGGGCACATGCTTCTGTTATTTTAGTATTTTACCCTTTGACTGGGCATGAATATTAATTTACTACTATTACATCCCCAGAATATATTATTGTTATTACTATTGTGCATTATCTTCTTATTCCAATAAACCTATCTATTCTTATTATTTTATTTTTTATATTGAGTATTTTTTCTAGTTGAGAGTATTCTTCAGTGTCTCTTCCCTTAGGTTTGCTTAGGCATCACAGTGATAAATGAGATTGGGTTTAGGCTTTTGAAAGGAACATATTTCATTATAATACTGGGAGAAATCTGAGTACAAAATTGAGAAATCTGCTTCAGCTTCATGTTACTGTTTTTGTATTTTGGTTATTTTCCCCATAATTAATCCAATGGCTGACATGTCACATGTGTATAATTGTATTTTCAGTTTTATGCTATTCAGTATTGATGGTAAGCAAGTTCCTCAGCAGACTGTTGTTGAGGTTGGAGATGCATTCAGAAATATTCTCAAAGAGGTTCCTTGAATGATCTTTTTCCATTGTTTACTTTCAAAATCATGCATGAGATTGTTTATTTAGTTAATTATATAATTCATTTGTTGACATGTTATTCATAGACTGAGAAAGTGAGGGATGAACATAGTCAAGACATGTCAGTGCAGCATGCAATATCAATAGTACTGGACAGATATCCAGAACTGAGGTATGTTCAAAGATAAGATTGTATACCATTATTAATGGCTTGCCTACTTCAACATGAGTATAGTTATTTAGTGTATATACATTATGCCATGTAGGCAAGATGGACTTGCCCACGAAGTGCTGCAGTGGTACATATGCAGAATGGAGGCATGGTTTGCTGCAGATGTAAATTTGATATCTCTGAAGACTTGGGATCAGGCAAGTTGTTTTGAGTTTTTTCTTTTGCACAAATTAATGCAGTTTTTTAGTCACAACCTTTTGCTTCTAAACTGGAAGGTGCCAAGCTTCTCTCTCAGCCTCACATTATGATACTGTGGAACTGTAATCTCTTAGATGTTAGCCTGTTTCCATGAACCCGTAATTGTTCTATTTCTTTCGTTTCTTCTTAAAATCTGTTTTTCATAAGTTCATGACCTCCTGCTGCAATACAATTGAAAGAAAGGACTGAATTATGTTATTGATTTAAGTAGCTTGCAGTACTCTTATTTACTTCTAACTTCCAGTTTTTCTTGTCTTTTTTTCTGTTTCATTACCTTCCCACCTTCTATCATATTTCCTTAGAGCTCATGTGAAACTTTTAGTAAATTCATTTAGGCATAATCGAAGGTTCTTATCTTACAATAACCCTTGTTCTAGAAGTAAGTTGGTTCCTAACCCGACGGCCCGACCATACAAGGTTAAAACAATTTATTTGGTGGGCTCATCAGCCTAACCTTTCACACAATTCATTTATCATACTCAATAAATATATTTATATGCATGTTAGTATAGTATAGAATATGCTTTCTGCTGGCAATGGTTTTGCTAGATCTGTTCATGCTCTTTCAGATGCAAATTGCTGTGGATTGTACGGGTTGTACAATAATAATTTCAATGGTAATGTTCGGTACTTCATGTGTTCTGATTTGATGAGGACGGGTCATTCTCATGTGCAGGAGGATGTACTTTCTGGTGGTCATGGACTAATGGTGCAGGGTTATTACCCTGTAATACAGGCTTTGGCTAAAGATATTGACATACGTTTGAACCACAGGTATGCCAAATTTGCCATGTCTTGTTTTTTAACATAATGATAGGTTTTCTTGACTGTGCTACTTTGCATCAGGAATATATATATCCTTTATGTTAATGTTATATTTTGTTATCTGAATCTGAACATTATTATTTTTATTCGTATGAGGGTAATATGACTTTGGAGAGAGCAAAGTGGAAGGAGAATACGTAATTGCAAAGGATTGATATGCCTTTGTTTGTCTCCATTTTTCTCTATTTATTACTCCCTCCATCCCCCTAATATTGGGACGGAAGAGAGTGGTGTGGTTTTTAAGAAAGGTAGAATTGTGTGGTTGATAATGAGTTGATAAAGTGAAAATAAAGTAAGAATGAATTAGAGCCACACAAATGTTATCAAATATGGTATGCGACAATAATAGGGGGATATCGAAAGATGGAAAAAATGGGACAATTATAGGGGGATGGGGGAATATTTATTAATCCCAATGACATATGTCAATTCATGTTAGTGACCCCAAACTTTTTTGGGATTAAGACTTGGATTTTGTTGTTGTTGTTTATGTGAGGGCTTGTAAATTGCGCATAGGTCTCCTAGTGCAGATGACAATTTCTTTGAAAGTAGATGCTGAATTTGTTACTTATTGTGATGAGTAATGTCTTACTCCCTCCATTCCATAAAATTCTTCACGGTTTGACTTGGATCGGAGTTTATGAAAGTGAGAATAAAGTAGAAATGTATGGTTGTTGTTGAGTAAGAAAAAAGGTAAATGAATGTTAGCCACACAAAACTTTTCAAAAAGGGAAATGAGAAGAACTTTTGGGACATCCCAAAGAGGGAAATGAGAAGAATTTTATGGGACATAGGGAGTATCATTTATGTTCAATTTCACATAGTAAGGGCTGTGAATGAAGGATTTTTACAGTGTGTATTGACTGCAATGAACTTCTCATGCTCAACAGGGTTTTAAGGATTACACATAGGTATAACAAGGTAATGGTGTCAGTTGAGGGTGGGAGAAATTTCATAGCAGATGCAGCTATAATAACTGTACCCCTCGGCGTTCTCAAAGCAGATTTGATCAAATTTGAACCAAAACTGCCTGAATGGAAGGTATCTGCTATACGGGATCTTGGCATGGGGAATGAAGATAAGATTGCACTGCAGTTCGACAATGTCTTCTGGCCAAATGTTGAATTCATAGGCATAGTTGCACCAACTTCTTATGCCTGTGGTTATTTTCTCAATCTTCACAAGGCAACTGGCCATCCAGTCCTTGTCTATATGGCTGCTGGAAGCTTAGCTAATGACCTTGAGAAGCTATCAGATAAGGCTGCTGCAGATTTTGCAATGTTGCACCTGAAGAAGATGTTTCCCAATGCAAGTGAACCTGTAAGTACTCTTAGTCCCCGTTTGGTAGCAGTAAATTGCTTATTCTTATTCTGTTTATTAGTATTATAAGAAGAATAATACGGAGTAAAAATAAAATGAAGATGTTTCCAAATGCATGTACCATTAATTGGTTTATTCTACACATTTTTCTCATCACCCCTTTGGTAGCCAAAGGTGACTTGTTCGGCTCGCTTTATTAACTGAATAACCTTGGGTCTTGGGATGGGGCAGTGACATTTTTTAGGATTTGATGATGGTTGCGGATGCAGGTTCAGTATCTGTTTTCACGCTGGGGAACGGACCCGGATTCACTTGGAAGTTACTCATATGATGTGGTTGGGAAGCCAGCAGATGTATACGAAAGGCTTCGAGCTCCCTTGGGGAATCTCTTCTTTGGAGGTGAAGCGGTTAGTCTTGATCATCAAGGATCTGTTCACGGTGCCTATTCAGCTGGAATCATGGCTGCGGATAACTGTCGCCGACATATAGTCAAGAAGAGACTTGGGAGTCTTGAAATGATGCAACTTGTCTCCCTCAGAGAAGATGCTCTTGAAATTGCAGTTCCCCTCCAGATCTCTAGGATGTAATTTCTCTCGACTCTTGTGTATATGGGTGTGCATGCGCGCAAGCGTATCATGTACTACAATTACTTGCTTAGTCTGTTTGTTGTCAACGAAATAATTCTAAGATTGTTCTGGAATCAATTAAATTCCATCTATTTTATTTTTGCCTCCCTCCGCAAATATACTTGCAGTTCAAATACTGCCCCTTATTGTTCCCTTTATATTTATATATGTAGCCAGTTAGGCATTCGAATCGATTTATGTCTTATCAATAGCATTAGTAGAGGCTAGTCGTGGTGCATTTATTAGTGGATGCATTTTAGGGGATAATCACACATATATAAGATAAAAATATACGGAGTATTTTGTAATTTATTCTTAAACTAGTGTTTTATTCGGGCTTTTCCCCGAGCGAATGTTGTGAATGTTTGAATACTTTGTACGATATACAAGTATTTTTTTATAGAATATATAAATTATTACTCATTTTACTTCAAACAAACGTGCGCTCATTGTGGATAATAATTTAATTAAGGGAAAATGGAAACTAATAATCCAAATTTTTAGCGGTCTTTTTACAATAGTCCCACCTTTTCATTATTCATGAATAATCCAACATTTGCATTTCATCTTCATTCATTGGTCCCTGACCGGTTGATGACATGTTATTCCAAGTTATTTTCTTATCTTTGCAAACCATTATACCATAAATTTCACCTTTTACAAAGATAATATTTTGCAAAGATAAGAAAATAACTTGAAATAGCGGGTCACTAACCGGTCAGGGACCAACGAATGAAGATGAAGTGTAAAGGACTAAAGGTTGGATTATTCTTGAAAAATGAAAAGGTGGGATTACTGTAAGAAGACTGCTAAAAAGTTGGATTATTAGTTTCCATTTCCCTTTAATTGAGAATAATATATTAAAAAGTTACATTGTAATGTAACACTACAGAGTGCACACTCCAAATATCTTTATACTATCTTTGTTCCTATATATTTCAACATGTTTTCTATTCAAGTTACATGTTCTACTTTGACTATATTTAATTTATTAATGTATTAGACATTTTGTGAAAAGTATTGTTCAATTCGTCTCAAATTAAATTGCCGAAAATATCATTTTTTGAATTTTTTACTTGCATCGAATACTAATAATCAAAGTACTGTGTTGGTAAATATGCAAATGGAAGTCTTATTAAAAAAGAATGGAGAAAATATAAAAGGGAAACTTTTCAGAAACATAATATAAACATTATTTACTTCTTATTTTATAAGAAGTTATAAACATAATATAATAAATTATTTACTTTTCAGAAAAATAATACTTTATCACTACTATTTCAATTCTTTAATTTGAAAATCTTAATTCGTATAGTTAAACGTTTCTCCTGTTTTATGCGTGACTTGAAAGGAAATTTTATTCGTAATGGTAAAATGTCAATTTTAAAAATAAATGAGAAAAATATAGCAATTAGTTCTTAGTCATTACCTCTTATGTTTCAAATACATGACAATTTTATCGCATATTTTTCAACGGAAATTAATGATTATATTAGGCATCTTATAAGGAAAACTAATCATGATACTCTTATTATTAAATAAATACAATTTATTTATTTATTTGGTAACACTATTATTCGGTTTATGAGGCTTATCAGCCAACTTTTTTACCAAACACGTAACTTTTGATTCCGTGTGCTGAAATGTGTAATAATAAGAAAAAGAAAAGTTGAATTTACTTTTCTCACTTTATTTTTTGAAAATTCAATTTATCCTTTTGTATATTTATTAAATAAAGATAACTATTAAAAGCAACTTAATATTTTAGAATAAAAGAGTTATACTCTGCATGTGTTAATATGCACGAAGATGAAATTAAATTAATTGAGTTATTTTCTCATAAAAGTTATACTGAGTATATTAGAATTGAACTAATGATTCTCTCATACTATTGGTTATATGTGCGCCTCACATGTCTGAAATATAGTACCATCCTTCATTCTTTAATTCTTGCAACGGTTTGATTGTAATTATATTCAATTACATATTAGTAAACATTATAAAAAGTTGATATTTTGAAAATTCACATTAATGGGAATTCAATAACATTTTATAGGTAATAATTTGATATGTATATTAGTAGGAAATCATGGTCAAAGTAAGAAGTGTGAATAGTGCAAAAATCACAATGTTGCAAGAATTAAAAAACAAAGGAAATACTAGTATATAAATTTAATGGAAATTTTAATACCACACAAAATATTTCGAAATGCTAAATGAAATCTTTTCAAATAGTATAGAACCAACTCAATAAAGCATTCAAAAATACGGAATAAAATTTAGAACCCGTTTGGTAATACCGAAATCGGCTAAATTGGTTGATTCTGCTGAAATTTGTGAAGTTTGGCTGAAGTGGTTGGAATGGTTGATTCTATGGATGTATGAATACTTATACTCCGTATTTAGAATATACTGTATTAGTAAAATAAAGAAAAAATTATATCAAAATAGCTAAAATGACTCTCTACAGTAATTCAATCAATATAATTAGATCCCGTTTGGAGACCCCTTTTTTCGGCTTATCAGGCTTTTCAGCCAGCTTTTTTACCAAACACGTAATTTTTACTTACGCGTGCTGAATTGTGTAATAAGCAGAAAAAGGAAGGTTGGAGTTACTTTTCTGGCTGTATTGGCTGAAGTTACTGTAGATGACCATTTTAGCTATTTTTACATGTAATTTTTTCTTTAATTTATTAATAAAATATATTTTTAAAATATTTTTTTCTAGAATCAGCAGAATCAGCCAAAAACAGCCAATTCAGCCAGAACTTCATAAATTTCAGCAGAAACAGCTAAAACAACCGATTTTCATGCTACCAAACGGGCTCTTAGAAAAGTAACACAAACTTTACTATTTCTTGTTATTACACAATTCTGCGGTAAGCCTGATAAGCAGAAAGATAGGATGACCAAACGACTCTTCAATATATTACAAAATATCTAAATACACATATTCTCTAAATGGAATGATTTTATTCTTTATAGTTTATTTGAAAATTGATACACTCCAAAAAAAAAAATGAAAATTGATACACTCCATAGTATATGTAAATGCTATGAATTTAAGACTTAATTGCAATTATTGACTATTTAATAATTGGATTAATAATTGGACTCAATAGTAATTAATTGATAATTCAATTTCAATTTAGAAGGTTCTACTTTTATGTAACTTATAATTGTTATTAAGAGCATGTTCCGTACTACATGCTCCTAGAAGATTACACATGCCCGAAACATTTTAATATAACTTTTATATTTAAAAAAACGTATTAAGATATATCATTGGTTAAAATATTGATTACCATTAACTATGAAAAATCATTCTGGCAAACCTTTTTTAGGCAGATGAAGTATTAATAAATATTATAACTACATTTGAGAAGTACAAAAATTGGGAGTAACATGTCTTCATCGGGGACCACGCTTCATTGTGCTTATATTCTTATTCCGTCACCTGCACTACCGCAACAATATGCTTTTTTTCCATGTTGTTCTTGATAGGGACGGAACCTCATCAATTTCAATTTTCAAGGTTCTACTTTATTAGTAATAATGTAGATCACGCGCAATTTAATTGCATTGCTTTATAAAAAAAATATGTAAAATATCACCTCGTACGAATACTAATTTTACGTAGTAGTATTACAAAGAATAATTGAATTCCTATTTTGTCAATTATTGTAAGTTGAAGTGTTTAACTTTTTTTTTGATGATAAGTTGAAGTGTTTAACTTGAAACCTTGAATTGGGTAAATCATACCCCGTTGATAGAGTATTAATTCTAGAGAGAAGTGAGAGCTAGAGAGAGAAAGTGAGTAATTATATTTCTCAACCCCCTATAACTAGCCCCAAGGGGTCTATTTATAGGAAAAAATGTGGGTTTGGGCTCCCAACCATGGGCTTAGGAGGCCCATTACAATAATCATGCCTTCTTTGGGCGAAATAGGGCCACTAATGGGCTGTGTACAATACTTAGTAAATAAAGTAGAGAGAAGCATTCTGCCCGTACGAAGCCGAGCCGATGCGGTGCCTTTTGGCCGATGCGGTCCCATGGCCGATGCGGTCCATGGGCCGATGCGGTCCCGGGAGTCCATGCGTGCTTCCTGGGCCGGTTTGGTTTCTGGCCGATGCGGACCCACTGGCCGAAGGGGGCCACGTGGGTGTTCTTCTGGCCATCGTTGACTTGAGTATGTGGGTCATGGGTTCCAGGCCCATATACTCTATCAGGAGTCCCCCACTCTCTGAGCTGAGGTGAAGCCGAAGCGAAAGGGAGTACTTGTCCCTTCTCGGCTAGCCGTTGCGTGAGCTCGAGGTGCTTGGTGTCCGAGGAGGTTCTGCTTCGATTTGGATGGAGCGGTTTCTCCATTTGATGTAGACGGAGTGCTCTTGAGGATTCGTAACCTTGGTGCGGGCCGACGCGCTCTCTGTGAAAAGTGTTTTGAGGATGATGCGACGCGCTTTCTCTTTCCAGTAGATGTGAATTTATGGAGAATACTGGCATGTTATATTACCATTTGTTGGGGCCGAAGAGGTCCCCATGTACCTGCCGTTGTGGTGACATGGTTTTATGGAGCAAAGATGTTTGGTCTCGTCTATGAGGACGATGCGGTCCGCATGCTTTTGATCTGTTATGTGGCCGAAGCGCTTTGACTTGTGTATCCTTGCTTCAGTGAGCCGACGCAGTCCCCCGGTGTATGTAGCCGTTAAGCGCTGGATTTTGTTTTCGGGTTTTAATTTTTGGGCTCTGTGGCCGATGCGATCTGCAATGCTATTGAGGTGAATGTTTTTTGTAGCGAATCCTCCGTGTGTTGAGGCCGTCGCGTTCCCCTTTATGCTGTTCTCCTTTTTCTGTAGCCGATACAGTCCCTCAGTCCCCCACTCCTTTGGCCGAAGAGTACTTGAGGCACAAGGGAGTCATGGTGTTCCCAAGCCGATACGATACCTTTGTGCTAGTCGTGAGTCCAACCCTTAGGTGAACCTGTCCAAGGTAACCCTGTGGGAGAACCCTTGGACGAAGGCCGCGATACCAGGGTCATCATCAAACGATGTGCGCGTGAATAGCCGTAGCGGTACTTGTGTTTCTTGGGGTTGCTTTGGGGCCGTAGCGTGTTTCGCTGATGCGGCCATGTCTTTGGTAAAATTTGGCCGTAGCGGGTTTCTCCTTGTTTTTGAGTGAGTAGGCCGGTGCCTACCCTAGTCTCGGGGCCTGTTGGGTCGCAGCGGTGGCCCTAGAGTGGAATGTGAAAAGACAGGCGTTGATTGGTTCTAGAAGAGGTGCCGCCGGGGTGGCCAATTGGAGGTTGCCACGTGTAGTGACCGTTGGAGGGGTTGCCTATAAGTACCCCCTGACTCCGAAGCCGCTTCCTCATTTGCATTTGCTAAGTGTCGAATTGCTGCTGAGATTTTTAGAGAGAGAAGCGCTTCCGAAGTTCCTTCAAGTCTTCATCAGTCTTTTCCCAGACCTTCATATCTTCAAAGGTCAGTTCTTTCTTGTTCTTTGCTTTTCTTTCATACTTTGCCTCCTAGGGGGTTAGATCTAGTGTTTGTAGGAAAATTCACTTTGATCCGAGAACCGCCCTTAGGATTAGGTTTTAGATGTTATGCCGTTTCCTGACGGCCGTAGCGCTCCCTCCCCCCTTGACTTAACAGCTTCGTTGGACGAAGAAGACTGGCCTTTTGACGAGGACGAAACGTCCCCTGGAGTTGATCTTCGACTGATCGAGGCTTTTGAGATTGAAATGGAAAATACCGCCGATTATCGTACTTCCGTAGACGAGGAGAGAATGAGTGCCGATGCGGGAGCGCATCATTCTGGTGGAGACGAGGCGTCCTCCAGTTCGCCTCTGAGGGGGGATGAGGCATTCTCTTCTGCCAACATTCCATGCCCTCCGCCGATATCGTCCGTAGCGGGGGAAGGCCCCTCAGCTCCTAAGACGAAGAGACCGTATCGGCGGAAGCAGCGTAAGGGAGTACCGCAGGGGCACTCGCAGCTTGACCTTAGTAATCTGTATATCATTCGGCCGGAAGGGACCCTCGGCGAGTACCACGTTGCTCAGCTGTATGTGGGGCCGTATGGACGGGTGCGTGCGCCGAAGCCGACGGATCATGTGTTGAGCCCCCCTTTGGGTTATTTCGGGATATACCCAATGAGTTTTGCCAAGGGTTTGCGGTTCCCTCTCCATCCCTTCATCAAAGAGTACCTCGATATGGTGAGTCTACCTCCAGCCTTGTTGACGCCCAATAGCTACTCGCTTATCGTCGGCTTCCTTATCCGTTGCGGTGAGTTGGGCTTCTCGCCGACGATTGCGCTTTTCACCAATCTGTACCGGATAGGCCGAGGGAGCCATCAGAATTGCGCCGGTTATGCCGCCTTACAGCAGGTTCCCAAGAGGAGGACGTTTACGGATCTTCCTTCGTCAATCCACGGTTGGAAGGCAAAGTTTGTCTTTGTTAACCTTGGCCGGGGCGGTTACTTCCCGTCTGTGGGTCATAGCGGCCTGTTCGAGTTGCATAATCCTCCGTGGAATGCCGAGATTAGTGGGCAAGTGGAAGCTTTTATCAAGGGCGGTCCGAGGAGCAGAACCACCTATATTACCGAGTATAAGATGGCCGCCCTCGGCTTCGTGAGATACTACTGTCCTGGTGATATGGACGATGACCTCTGGCCGAGGATGGAGGGGTCTTATGAGCAAGCCGACGGTCCCTCACTCGGTGTCCCTGCCGAAGCCGAAGGTTGTCCTTCGTCTACTTTCTCTTCTCGTAGTGTGTTTATTTACCGCTTTACTGATGTTGCTTTGTTCTGTGCAGGCTTTGCCATGGATCGTATGTCATTTATGGCTCGGGCTGCCAAGAAGGCCGATGCGGAGTTGAAAGCCGCTCAAGCTGCCGAGGCAGCAAAGAAGTCTGCGGGCGGTTCTCAAGGGGGTGCTGAGGACGCTAAGAAGCCTGTGGCTAAGAAGAGCAGGAGGGCTGCTGATGAGGGCCAAAAGACTCTGGCCGAAGCGGGGCTAAAACTGAGCCAGGCTTCGAAGAAGACGAAGAGGGCTCCAACGAATGGAGAGGCCGGCGCCCCCTCATCTCAGGCTGTTGCGGATGTTCAGCCGTCGGCGGTCCCTCCTGTGAATGATCCCCCTTCATCGGCCGTTGTGGCCTCGGCTTCTCGAGTTGCTCCCTCTACTGCCGCTGCCGCCCGTTTGGAGGAGGCTCTTGCTAAGGGGTCGTATGAGGTCTCCGTACGATACCCTGTCAAAGGCGGTCTTTTCAACGAGACCGTCGGTGGTGATGACATGCTTGCTCAGGCTATGCCTGAGTATGATCGCCAGTATCTCGGCCGACAAGGCCAGCATGTTCGGCTGTACGACGGAGGGATGGACTATGTCGTCCAGGTAAGACATTTTCCTTAGTGATTTTTTCCTTTGCTTTTGTTTCTCTTCTGATTTCAAATTCCGCTTCGTCCAGGGTGCTCTAATGCTGCGGGAGCAGCACTGGAGACAGAAAGCCGAAATAGAGCGGCTAAAGAAGATGGAGGCAAAGGCTGTCTCGGCCGATGAGGCTCCCCAAGATCTGAGGGACAAGGCCAAGGCCGCGGAGGGTGAAATGAAGCTCCTTCAGCTGCGTCTTGATGAGGCCGAGTCAGCCCGGAGAAAAGCTGATGAGGCCGTTGCCGTTGCCGTCCAAAGAGCCGAGGAGGCGGAGCGGCTCAAGGCCGAGGCGGAGAGGGCTGTTGAGAAGGCCGTAGCCGACTTCACGGCCGAGGGATGGAAAGCCGACGACCAGCTCCCCTTTTGCTATAAGGTGGTGGCTGAGAGGCTGACTGATTGGACGACGAAGGATCCCTCTGGCGAAGCATTTTGGATGAACGAGATGCAAGCTTTCTACGACTGCGACCAGTATAGGATGCAGAAGTTGATCTATAGGAAGCTGCGTCGTCGCTTCCGGAAGATGAGGCCGAGGGGTCTGAGTCTCCCTCGGCGAATGAAGAATCCTGACGAGGATTTGAAGCTTCCCCTATCGGAGAGGCAGCCCCCGATTCTAAGCTCGTCCGAAGGGGAAGAGCCGTGGAGTGATAGTGACGACTATTTGCTTGAGGGGCCTGCCGACTCCCAGGCCGATGAGGATGGTGGTGGTGACGATGCAGGTGGCGGCAGCGGGGAGGACGTCGGCCAGAGCAAAGAGCAAGCCGATGGGGCAGCGTAGTTTTGTACTTTGCTTCTTTTTTCTTATTACTTTTGTAGCTCTAGCATCAAAGTGCATGTAATGGCCGAAGCGCCCACCTTTTGTATCTTTTGCACCATCAATTAATGAACATTTTGCCTTTGAATGAATGCGCTGTTGCTTCGTCTTTATCGTCCTCGTATGCCTTTTTAATTTCCCAAAACAAAAAAAAAAATTTTTTACCAAGTATCAGGGGGAGTGCGCCCCTGCATGATTGAGACGAAACGCTCCTTCGTCTGCGTACCCCCGAGGCTTGTTTCTCGGAATTTCTGAGTCAGTGTCAAAACATGTCTCGCGTGTTTAAGACGTCGCGGTCCCTTATGAGTATAGGAGCGCAACGGCTGAGGTGATGTATTCCATCGTCTGGAGTGAGATGTGGTCCTAATGTTTTAGCATTTGTCCCAGTGCCACGTTTCTGTTTTGGCGTCTTTTTAATTGAGACGTAGCGCCTCGTCGTCTCTTGATGAATTCCTTATGTGTTTACATCTTTCCCGAGTCGAGTTTTTGGAACTTTTCCCTGAAGTGTTGAGGACGAAGCGGTACCCAGATATAGAATGGTAACGCATCGTCTCTCTTGTAGTGTGACTTAGAAAATGTTCTAAGTGTCAAACTTGCTTTGATGGAGCTGTTTTGCCTTGGTTCGTCACTTGGGTTTTGCTACGCGGAGACGATGCGCCCCATCGTCCAAGTAATGGACTGTGGTTTTGTGTAACCGAAGCCGAAGCGATTCCCTTTTGTGAAGCTATGGTTGGGGCCGAAGCGTGCACTTCAGATCCCTGTATAGTGAAAACCTGACATGTACTTAGCCAAATTTGAGGCTTTGGTTTTTGTGGGGATTTTGTTTTATGCTCGAGGCCGGCGAGTGCGCGGTCCGTCGGCTTCCCTCTTTTTTTTTTTTTTTTTTTTGGTGGCCGAAGGGTTACTGTCCCTTCGTCCATGTGCAGTAGTTTGTCCGCTACGCTCTTCGCGTGAATTAGTGCGAGGGAGTAAATACGCCCTCGGCTTGGTGTCAGTGGCTTCTTTTTTGGCCTTTCCACGTCTATCGTCGACGAGGGACCGGACTAGGCATCGTCTTTTGACGGCCGCCCTTTGTGGTCCTGAGCGAAATTTTACTGACGGGTGGAGTTTTTGTAACCTCAGCCTTAATTCAGACCTGTCGTCCTGCGGTTTCCGCGCGGACGACGCGGTATGCTTCTCCGTTTGAAGACGTTGGACCATGCACACAGGTCCTTCGTCCTGCATATCGCCGGCCGATTTGGGTGTTTCACTGCTTGTGCCGATACGATATTTAGGTGCGTTGTCTATGCAACGGCTTTGTAGGCGTGTTGTGGATCGCAACGGCCTTAGGTGCGTCGTTTATTGCGACGGCTTTAGGTGCGTTGTTTATTGCAACGGCTATGGGTGCGTCGTTTATTGCGACGGCTTTAGGTGCGTTGTTTATTGCAACGGCTTTGGGGTGCGTCGTTTATTGCGATGGCTTTGAGTGCGTCGTTTTTTGCGACGGCTTTGAGTCGCATCGGTCCCGGGTGTTTGCACCGCTTAGGCCGATGCGATCCTTGGGTTTCCCTTTGCTCAAATCTTAAAAGATTGGATGAAACATGCATTTTATTCAATAAATGGCGCTAGGCCGAGGGTGTTTTATTCAACCAATAAGCCGAGGGGTGGGGGACGTTGCCCACTTCACCACTTCTCGAGTCATTGGTAAAATTTCACCAGATGGTGTACATTCCACAATCGTGGTACATCTGACCCATTGGGGTTCTTTAGTCTATATGTGCCGGCTTTGATGACGGCGCTGATGATGTAGGGCCCTTCATATTTGACGGCGAGCTTTCCTCCTTCCGTCGGCTTACTTGCTTCCCTCCGGCGAAGGACGTAGTCCCCCACTTGGAATTCGCGGGAGCGTACCTTGGCGTCGTAGTAGGATTTGACTTGTCGTCTGTAGTTCTCTGCCCGAAGGTAAGCCATCTCCCGCCTTTCATCAATGAGGTGCAAGTCAATCTTCATGGCTTCTTCGTTGGCTTCGGGGTCGTATTGAGTGACCCGTCGGCTGGGGAGGGTGACTTCAGTGGGAGCCTTGGCTTCGAAGCCGTAGCACAAAGAGAATGGCGTCTCCCCGGTGGCCCTCCTTGGAGTAGTTCGGTAAGACCATAGGACGTTGGGGAGCTCGTCGACCCAACTTCCGCCTTCTTCCTCCAACTTCTTCTTCAGCCCCTCCAAGATGGTTCTGTTGGCGTTCTCAACTTGCCCGTTGGCCTGAGGGTAGGCGACGGAGGAGAAACGGTGTTTGATGCCCCATTCTTGGAGGAGGCTTTGGAACGGTTCGGCCTCAAATTGGGTGCCGTTGTCTGATATGATCTCCTGGGGCACGCCGAAGCGGGTGAGGATGTTCTTGTAGACGAACTTTCGACACCGCGCTCCGGTGATGCTTGCTAGTGGTTCGGCCTCGACCCACTTGGTGAAGTAGTCGATGGCGACGATGATGTATCTGTTGTTGCCTGCCGCTCTTGGTAGTGGGCCGACGAGGTCGATACCCCATCGGGAAAATGGGATGGCAGTGCTGACCGGGGCGTAGTTGACGGCCGGTCGGCCAGGTGCCCTTTGATAGTGTTGGCATGCGCTGCACTTGCGAGCGACTTCTGCACAATCGCGCGCCATCGTCGGCCAAAAGTAGCCTTGGACGACGAGGCGTCGTGACATGCTGAAGGGCCCCTGATGTGATGAGCATACGCCGCAGTGGACTTCTTCCATGGCCACTTCGGCTTCATTCTGGTGGAGGCACCGGAGGAGGGTGCCGTTGTATGATCTCTTGTAAAGCTTGTCACCCTCAATGACATAGCTAGGAGCCCTGAGCTTGGCTAGTTTGGCTCTCTCCTCGTCTTCAGGTAGCGTGCCGGAGGTGATGTAGGTTGTGATGTCAGTGATCCAATCCTCCGGTTGGTGTTGTATGGAGAGTATAGGGCTTGCGTGAATGATCGACATGCTCAACTCCTCCACCTTAGCTATCTTGGAGATGTGCTCAGGGGTGTCGGAGCTGAGTTTGGAGAGTATGTCAGCCTCGGCGTTCTCCGCCCTTGGGATCTGAGTGATCTCGTAGGTATCGAACGCCCTGAGCAATTCCGCAGCGGCCTCCTTGTACTGCTTCATTCTCCCTTCCTTGGCCTCGTAGGAACCCTCCATCTGGTTCACTACGAGTTTTGAGTCGCATTTGATCCTGATGTGGTGCGCTTTGAGGCCAGCGGCCAGTCTGAGTCCGCTAAGGAGCGCTTCATACTCGGCTTCATTGTTGGATACCTTGAAATTGAAGCGGATGGCATAGTATGCTCTGAATCCTTCTGGGGAGATGAGGACGACGCCACCCCCACAAGCTTTGGCGGCCGAGGACCCGTCTGTGTAGAGGGTCCAGGTCTCGTCTGGCTCAGCTCCTGTGGTGGTAACGGCCGTCTCCCTTGCCGTGCATTCGGTGACGAAGTCAGCCAAGGCTTGCCCTTTGATGGATGGCCTCGGCTTGATCTCAATCTGGTACTGGCTCAAGAATATTGCCCACTTGATCATCCTTGGAGAGCTGGTTGGGCTCCTCATGAGGGCGCCCAACGGCTGATGCGTGAGGACGTGGACGGGGTGAGCTTGAAAATAGTGGCCCAGCTTCTTCACCGTGTGGACGATGGCCAGCACCGTCTTCTCAATGGGGGAGTACCTGAGCTCGGCCTCCCGCAACGTCTTGCTGACGTAGAATATTGCTTTTTGCACCCCGTCATCTTCTCTGATGAGCACAGAGCTGATGGCCGACGTGCTCACTCCTAGGTATAGGAACAGAGTCTCGCCGGGTTGGGGTTTGGATAGGACGGGTGGGGAGGCGAGATATTGCTTCAGTTTGTCAAAGGCTTGTTGGCACTCCGTCGTCCACTTGAAGCTGGTGGCCTTTCTCATTATCTGGAAGAAGGGGAGCGACTTCTCCGCGGATTTTGAGAGGAAACGGTTCAGGGCCGCAAGGCGTCCCGTCAGCCGTTGTACTTCTTTGATGTTGCGGGGTGGCTCCATATTGATGATGGCTTGTATTTTCTCCGGGTTCACCTCGATGCCCCTTCGACTGACCAGGTACCCCAGGAATTTACCTCCCTGGACGCCGAAGGTGCACTTTTTTGGGTTGAGCCGGAGGTTGTATCTCTTCATGATCTCGAAGATGCCCCGGAGGTCGTCGGCATGGGTTGTGGATTGTTTGCTCTTGACGATCATATCGTCGACGTATGCTTCCATCGTCCGACCTAAGACTGCTCTAAAAATCCGGGCTACCATCCATGTGTAGGTGGCGCCGGAGTTCTTGAGCCCAAAGGCCATGACGAGGTAGCAAAAAATTCCCTCCGGGGTCATAAAAGCAGTCTTCTCCGCGTCATCTTCGTGCATGGATATCTGGTGGTACCCTCTGAACGCGTCGAGGAACGACATCAACTCGCACCCCGCCGTCTCATCCACCAACTGATCAATGTTGGGGAGAGGGAATGGGTCCATTGGGCATGCCTTGTTCAAGTCAGTGTAATCAACACACATTCTGAACGTGGGCGGCTTTTGTGCGAGGACGACGTTCGCCAACCACGTGGGGTACTTCACCTCTTTTATGTGCCCGATGGAGAGCAGCATGGCCACCTCGGCCTTGACGAACTCCCTCTTGTCAGCCGAGAGGTAGCGCTTCTTCTGCTTGATGGGGGAGGATGCCGGATCGACTGAGAGCCGATGTGTGATTACTTTTGGGCTGATGCCCGGCATGTCCTCTGGTCCCCATGCGAAGACGACGGCGTACGTTCTCAGGACGGAGAGTATGGCCCTTCGGGTATCTTGGGGGAGCTGGCTCCCAATCTTCAGCGTGCGTTCCGGCCGGGAGACGTCCAACGGAACATCTTCCACGTCTCCGACCGGTTCGGCCTTTGGTGTGTCTTCTTCGGCCGAGGCGGGTGGTGATGGTGTCTATCCGCTCCTCGGCCTCATTGATTTTCCTTGTGAGCTTCAGGTAGCAAGCCCTGGCTATCTTCTGGTTCCCTCTGGCGTAGCCGACACCGTCCTTGGTGGGGAACTTGAGGCATAGATGTCTCATGGAGATGATGGCCTCAAGGTCCTCCAAGGCCGGTCGTCCCCATATCATGTTGTGGGCGCTGTCCAGGTTGACGACCACGAACTCCATGTCAATCTTCGCCTGACAGGTACCGTCACCGACCACAACGGGAAGCACTATCGTGCCCTCGGCGTCGATAGAGTCCCCGGTGAAGCCGGATAACGGAGTCCGTATCGGCCGGAGCTCGGACTTCTTCAATTTAAGTTGTCTGAAGGTGTCAACGTACATCACATTGACAGAGCTGCCAGTGTCGATGTAGTTGCGGTGGATGATGTTATTGCCAATCTCGCATTTGACGACGAGGGCGTCCCTGTGGGGCAAGGGGCCGAAGGGGAGGTCCTTGTCAGTGAAGGTGATGGCCTCCACGTTCCGTCGCTTCGGCTGAGGGGGGGCGTGGGACACCTCACCAACGTACAGGGACTGAGCCCATTTTTTCCGTTGGGTAGCCGAGTCCCCCCCTGTGTTTCCGCCGACGATGATGTGAATGTGATGTTTCTTCTGGCGGGGCTCTTCTTCGTCCTCATCTTCACTGAGGGCGCCGATCTCCCTCTTTTTCCCGGAGGATCCTTCCCCCCTTTTGCCAGGGTTCACCCAAGTGTTACTCTTGGGGGCACCCTTGACAAATTGGGAAAGTTCCCCCTGTCGGATGAGGCCGTCAATGTGCCTCTTCAAGGTGGTGCAATCCTCGGTCTTGTGGGATGTCTGGCGGTGGTACTTGCAGTATGTCCCTCCCTTGTGGACCGCGAATATCTCCTCTTCTGACCTGGGATCCTTCACAATGAGGCCCTGCGCCTCGGCGTGGTCAAGGACGACGCTCACCGGGTGGGTGAGGGGGATGCGTTGTGCCTCCAGCTTTGGACGCCATGAACGATCCTCTCTTCGCTGTCCGCCTTGCTCCTGGTGTGCCTTCTTTGGCTGGTGCTGTCCCTTGTTGGCCGGCGGGTGGTGGGGGTTGGACGAGGAGTCCTTCTTTTGCTGCTTCTCCCCACCCTTCTTCTGGTTCAGGAGCTCGTCGGCATCAGCGTGCCTATCTCTGCGTCGGAGCGCCGCGAGGTATGACCGCGGAGGCTCCGTGAACAGGCTCCGGGCGAAGTGGCTCGGCCGGAGTGCTCCGCGGAGGAAGGCCAGGAGGGTGCGTTCATCGGCTCCTTCGCATTCGTCCGCCTCCCTCGTCCAGCGATCGAGGAAGGCTCGGAGCGTCTCCTCTGATTGTTGCTTGATGGTCAGGAGATGAGCGAAATGCTTCTTCGCGCGTTTCCTCCCGGCAAAGTGGGTGAGGAAGCGTTGAGCAAGGTCCTGCCATGAGTCGATGCTCCCCTCCGGAAGGTTGTTAAACCAGTCGTACGCCGGTCCCTCCAGGGTGGATAGGAACCAGCGACACATGTATTCCTCCGAAGCGTTGGTCATCATCATGTTGTTCTGATAGCGGGTGAAGTGCTCCTGAGGATCAGTGCGGCCGTCGTAAGGCTTGATCGGATTCCCCTTGTACTTCTCTGGGATGGGAGCAGAGAGCACCCTCGCAGAGAAGGGGGTCCGGGTCCGTATTTGGATGACGGGCTCGTCGCGTCGGTCGGCCAATTCCCTCTCCAAGGCACTGACTTTGTGCAGGAGTGCATCGTAGTTGGGATGCTGGGATGTGTGAGCCGCTGCGCGCCCTGCGACCTCCCGGGCCTCCATATCAGCGAGGCGCTTCTCCAGGCGGGCGATGATCTCGTCCCTTGGGTCCGTGTTGGCCGCAGCGCCACCCAAAGGGGTCTGGATCCGGGCCGCATGGGCTAGGTTGATCTGGTGACGGGCATCGTCATCATTCAGCTTTCCTTTGCCTTTGTCTGGTCGGGGCCGATCCGTTGTCCGGGAAACGGACCCGAAGCTTTCCTTTGGCGATCCCGGCTCGCGGCCACCCAACCGATCCGCCACCCCTCCCGTAGGTACCCGACGGCTCGCGATGTCACCCAGCCTGTTGAAGGCTGAGATTTTACCGCGAGGTTGGGCCGGTGTATCCCGGGTAGGTGAGGCAGTGTGGGAATGGGTGTCCACGGCGAGGACGTCCTCGTTGTCACCGAAGAAGGTGACGCCTTGCGGACGAGGTGGCGGTGGTGGCACCGTTGCGACCTCTCCAGTTGCCGGAGTGTTGTTCTCCCCTGTCTTTGCGACGAGAGCGCTGACCACGTTGGGGTCTTGGAGGATACTTGCGACGATGGCCGATAGTGCGGCCGGGTTGATCTGGGGGGCAGCAGGGTGAGAAGCCTGTTGGCCCGAGGCGCGATCAGCATTGCGCCTGTCCTCGAGCCCGATGCGGGCGTCTGGGGCAGTCTTGTTGAGCTGGGTGCGAAGGTCAGCCGTCGCGTGTCCGATCTCTTGAGCATTCTCATCCTGGATGATGAGGTCATTGGGGACGTTGTCAGCAACGTTTCCCTGCCCTTCCTGGTTCAGAGGGGCGTTCCTACCGGTGTTCTTTGACCTAGTTCTTGTCATTCTGTTGCGTCTAGCAGCGACGAGGAGTACTCACTTGATCTGTTCTAAGCTCTCAACGAGAGCACCAAATGATAGAGTATTAATTCTAGAGAGAAGTGAGAGCTAGAGAGAGAAAGTGAGTAATTATATTTCTCAACCCCCTATAACTAACCCCAAGGGGTCTATTTATAGGAAAAAATGTGGGTTTGGGCTCCCAACCATGGGTTTAGGAGGCCCATTACAATAATCATGCCTTCTTTGGGCGAAATAGGGCCACTAATGGGCTGTGTACAATACTTAGTAAATAAAGTAGAGAGAAGCATTCTGCCCGTACGAAGCCGAGCCGATGCGGTGCCTTTTGGCCGATGCGGTCCCATGGCCGATGCGGTCCATGGGCCGATGCGGTCCCGGGAGTCCATGCGTGCTTCCTGGGCCGGTTTGGTTTCTGGCCGATGCGGACCCACTGGCCGAAGGGGGCCACGTGGGTGTTCTTCTGGCCATCGTTGACTTGAGTATGTGGGTCATGGGTTCCAGGCCCATATACTCTATCACCCGTATATTACTTTTTGTATGCGAAACGCCCACTTTTGGGTTTTTCGCCGCAAATATTAATTTGAATTGATACCATCCTCACCTTGTTGACTTTTTCTAACGTCATTCTACCTAGTACGGAGTATAATTTTTTACAGTTTTTTGCGAGTTATTTTCTACGGAGTAAATATTTTTAATTTTTAATTGGTTTTTTATTATCTTTTTATTTATACGTTTTCTGAGTTTCTTCATATCAAACATTCAATTACTACTTGTGGTACCAATTGGTAAATACTGCTGTATTAGGATTGAATGCTCAATCACGTTTTGGGATGATTCAGGGGTGGACAAGAGAGGTTTTTTATTTGGTGATCAACTTGAGCTGCTCTTTTTAAGATAATTATGTACTATCGTATGTGTTTGGCCACATGTTTCTGTAATGTGTTGTTTTTTAATGTGTTTTTGTAATGTGTTAAGTTGAGTGGATTGTACTAATATACTAATATAGTCTTCTTACCATTTGTCCAAGATACTACGAAGTCTACGAATCCACGACCTCCAATCCAAGTGTAAAGAACCCAATCTAAAACTGGATTCTCCGATCAACCAAAACACCTCACCCATTCTACACATGTCGTCCTCCTTAATTAAGTTGAGTTTAATTTATGTGTGATGTTTATGAATAAATAGAAGAAGTCCAATATAGTGTTATTATTTCACCGAACTCCCATGTCATGTATGAGGTTCTTCCTCTATCCCAAAATAATCTTCACTCTTTCCTTTTCTTCCGTTCTAATATAAACTCATCTTTCCTTTTTTTGCAGAGAATTTGTTGTTCACAACATTTGTCTCACTTTCTATCTAATCTGCTCAATTTTAGATCACATATATACTCTCAAACTTTCAGCGAGGTTAGCTGACCACCCAGACATGACATGAGAGTTATAAGGGCATCCTCATTCCTCATCCATGAGATTATTCGGGGATTATCTTAATGATATGGATCATTTTTTTAGAGATTATGGTTGAGGAGATGAGATTATTTTAAAAGATTATTTAGCTAAATTTAGTATCAAATATTGAATCCTAGATTATAAAAGATTTTTCTCAAGTTTCAATAAACACTAATGCAACCATGTTTTTTAATTTGGAATGACTAAAAATCTAAATAAATAGAAATCATGGTTGAGAGGAATAGTAAGCTTTGATTTTATATACTCCTAATATAAAATGACATGATAAGAGAAACATATAAAAAACGAATATCAGAAGAGCATCAAGATGCTCTAAGAACCAGTGAACCACCATAGCAAATAATAAAAAAAGACATGTGAGGAATTATTTTCCGTTGTTTATTCCATAAACTCGTTGTACAATATATACACTTTACACGCCTAACATATGTGACTCTCTCGCTACAGGGAAGGGTCCAACTAGTATACAAATGCTAACAGACTATAGCGATAAATATCACAATAAAATAAATACAACAAAGAATAAACAAATTGTACAGATAACAACGTGGTTAGCATTTGTTCTTATCCAACAAGTTGTACTGCTGCATGCATGGTACGTGAATGTACGTGAGACATTTTTCACCACCAACACCCCTCTCAAGATGGAGCATGGGGTCCCGAATGCCCATATTGGAAAGAAGATAATGAAATTGAGAAGCTCCCAACGCTTTGGTGAATAAATCTGCCAATTGTTCAGAGGTAGATTTGTAGGAAGGAATAATAGCCCCAGAACGAACATGGTCACGTATGAAGTGACAATCAAGCTCAATATGCTTAGTGCGTTCATGAAACACTGGATTCGAAGCAATGTGTATAGCGGCTTTATTGTCACAAAAGAGATGTATTGGTGGTAAGCGAATGTGCAAAGAAGAGAACAAACTTTTAAGCCAAAGCAGTTCACACGTGAGTGTTGCCATGGATCTGTATTCGGCCTCCGCGGAAGAACAGGAAATTGTTGCTTGCTTCTTTGTCCGCCAGGAGATAGGGGAACCACCAAGTGTAATAAAATAACTCTTGAAAAAATGTGTGAAAAATTGCATTAAATAGCTATTTTGGGGCAATTTTTTGAGTGGGGTCCACTTCCGATTTGGGTCGGGTCAAAGTGGTTTCGGATTGTCCTTGTTAAGTGCTACAATTCGATATATGGTACGCTCAAAACGGATAACGGGTGAATGAGAAATCGCTTTTCGAAGTTTACCCGTTAGAAGGGAAAAAGGATGAGTTTCTAGTGTGTTAATTTCCCACACCGGAAAACCCAAGGGATTTGCTACCCTTTATAAAGGGGCTCCCCCCTTATGGAGTTAAGATTCTTAAGGGTAAAGGCTCTCTCCACGCGCGTGGGGGGGGGGGTGCAAATCAAATCCCGAATTCGGAGAAGAAAAACCGCGACTTGCGTGCGCGGGCGACCTGCGGACACGAATGTCGTCCAAAAATCTTCTCAAGAGATACGATTAATTTCAACGAACGGAAAAATGTTGTTATGATTTCAACGAACGGAAAAATGTTCCCTTCGTTGAAAAAGTTTACCCGACAGAAGCCCAGAAGTGCTCAAACATTAGTTCGTTGTCATCGTATCCTGGGAAACTATTGTTGCAACGCTCCTAGCACCGTGGGAGGCAACAAATACGTTTTAAGGACATCGTGCGTTGCACGGGCTTTGACAAATTCTGCTCCAACAAGATACCTTGCCCAGGATGACTCTTGAGATAGCGTAGAGCACGTAGAACGGCATCCCAATGAGCAATCCGAGGAGTTTGCATAAACTGAGAGAGAATATGTACAGAATAACTGATGTTGGGCCGTGTGAGGGTGAGATAGATAAGTTTCCCTACCAATCAACGATAACGATCAGGTTCAGAATAATAGGGCCCCTCGTCAGATTGAAGGCCATGATTTTGTGCCATAGGAAAAGTAACAGCCTTTGCTCCAACTAGTCCTGTCTCATCAAGAATATCCAAATAATTACATAAATATGACCAAAATAATAATGGTTTACAAAAATATGATTCATTACTAGAGTAATAATGAAATCATAATAATTCATGTTCAAGTTTTGAACTTTAGTTACCACAGCACTACGTTGTAGTAATGAATAATCATATTTATGTAAATATGTTTTATTTTAGTAATATTCTCGTAAAAATCCCATATCCAAAACATATTTGCGCTGGCACAAAAAAAATACCTTGCTCACCCCGTGCAACTTCTAAGCCAAGAAAATATTTCATATGACCCAAGTCCTTGACAGGAAATTTCTTAGCCAGATAATTTTTTAAAAAAGAAATCATCGTAGGATTAGAGCCAGTAATGACCAAATCATCAACGTAAACCAGAATGCATAAAGTATGGCCATCATGATGAAGAGTAAATAATGAATAATCGGCATGAGACTGACTAAACCCAAAAGTGTGAAGGGCACTCGTTTGTTTAGAAAACCAACAACGGGGTGTCTGTCGTAATCCATAAAGAGAGTGTAGTAATTTACACACCTGTCCAGGTTTAGGGGAAGAATAACCTGGAGGCAGATGCATATATATATATATATACATATATATATATACATATATATATATATATATATATATATATATATATATGTATATATATATATATATATATATATCCTCATGAAGATCACCGTAAAGGAAGGCACTGTCCACATCCATTTGATGAATCTCCCAATCACGTGAAGCGGCAATGGCCAACATAGTGCGAACGGTGACCATTTTAGCCACAAGTGCAAATGTCTCGTCATAGTCAATTCCCCGGACTTGCCGATTGCCACATACGACCAGACGTGCTTTGTACCGATCAATGCTGCCATCACTTTTATATTTAATTTTATATACCCATTTGCAATAAATATGTTTCTTACTGGGAGGTAGTTCTTGCAGTCGCCATGTGCCGGTGCGCTCCAACGCCTCGATTTCATGTTTCATGGCTGCCCGCCAGAGTGGGTCACGGACTTCCTCACTAAATGTGCCGGGTTCCCGGTTAGCTGAAATTGCTACAACGAAAGCACGATGGTGTACCGAAAAACGGGAATAATATATAATGAGATAAGGGATAAGGGTTACCCGAGTTAACCGGTGAAGGCTTGTGACAGACGAGTGGCGTATCTATTTTCATAGTGTTAAGTTGCCCTCGTGCCACCCTCGTGCCGCGTCGTGCATGCATGGCGGTATCAGAAAGACTAGAAGCTGAATTGTCGGTCACATCTGGTGGGGAGCTATCTAGCTCCACGTGTGCAGTCATGTAAATTTTTGAGAGGTGGAGAAGATGGTGCATCAGTGGTTGTCGTACCATGTTCCATATTATCATTATGCATGCCTTCACTTGCTGGAGGATCCTGGGTAGTGGAGGATAAGGATGGCCCCAAAGGATAATCCACCTCATCAGTAGCATGGAAGTGTGTGATGAGATTATGTTCCTGGTGCATAGGAACATTCTTCTGCGAATCAACTTGGTCGTTCCCTTATGCATATGGAAAAATGTTTTCAACGAACGTAACATCCCGTGACACAAAGAATTGATGACGTTCCAGATCATATAATTTCCACCCCTTTTGGGAGTAGGCATACCCAAAAAATACAAATTTTTATTCCATGTGCCGCAAACTTGTCCCAATTTTTGTCATGATTATGGGAATAACATAGGCATCCAAAAACACGAAGTTGATCATAATTTGGCGCCTTATCAAATAACAGCTCATACGGACTTTTATAGTCCAAAACGGTAGAGAGCAATCGATTAATGAGGTAACACTCAGCCAAGATACACACTCACCCCAAAATTCAATGGGCAAGTGTGCATGAAATCTAAGTGTACATGCAATCTCCAAGATATGTCTGTGCTTGCGTTCAACCCAAGTGCTTTGAAACAAAATTCCAACATCCAAAAAATATGATTTTAGACATTGAAATTCTGTTCCATTATCGCTCCTCACAATTTTTATCTTCTTATCAAATTGGCGTCCCACTATCGCTGTCACGCCCTGGACCTACCGGACACGTCAACAACCCGCCGTACAGTACGAATAGTTAACTGCAGTCCAACTCATCCATACTATACTAGGCGTCTTGAATATCATTCACAATAGTACATCCATAAACAATTATAATGTAAAATATTAATTAAGCAGCGGAAACATTAATACAAGTAATTATGCCACACTTTGGCAAACATGGGCATACAAGCCCCAAATATTTATTCAAAAAAAATATCCATGAACATTAATTTAAATGTTTTAAAAACAGAGGCGGACGAAGCATGAACCACGTCTTCCCTCCTGAATCTCCCGAAGCAACGGGCACCGGTAGCGAGCTCAACTCCTACCTGAAATTGTGAGGTGGCCTCCCCCGTGAAGAGAAGGTCAGTACTTGCAAGCATTTGACAAGTACAATGACAACTATACTAAGTATAATAAATGTTTCAATTTCTAAGACCCTCAAATAGAGTGATATTAGATTATAGGCCATAACCCTGGGTTGGTTACCCTCTTTGAAAATATACTTACTTTATAACTAAAGTCAAGTAGTCGGCCCGTAGGCCCATATGCGTTTTGAAAATCCATCCCCCTTTCCCCCGTGACTATTGTCACGAGTGTCATAAACCTCTTGCAAATTTATTCATAGTCATTGGGCATTACCCTATTACATAAAATAAACATCATAGAGCCTTGCTCAGTTATATTACTATATCATACTAGAGTCTCGCTCTTAGTCTCCCTACATCGTGCTAGAGCCTTGCTCCTAGTCGCCCTACATTATACTGGAGCCCTGCTCTAAATTGGTCTACATTGGCTAGAGCCCCGCTCTTAGTTAATTTACATTGGCTAGAGCCCCGCTCTTAGTCCATCCACATTATACTAGAGCCCCGCTCTTAGTTAATTTACATTGACTAGAGCCCCGCTCTTAGTCCATCTACATTATACTAGAGCCCTGCTCTTAGTTAATTTACATTGGCTAGAGCCCCGCTCTTAGTCCATCTACATTGCGCTAGAGCCCCGCTCTTAGTCACCATTTAAACATGCTAGAACCCCGCTCTTAGTCACGTAATTCAATCCCTAAGCAATTTCTATGCCTAGTATCGTTTTAGTTTGAGTAGCCCTTAGGGCCTACTCCTATTATACTTAGAGCTTACACATCCTCGACCTTAAAGTATCTCTTAGGACTACTCAAGGTATAATTTCTCACAACCCATCTCATTTGGATTAATCTATTGTTTCTCATATTAACATCTTGGCTAGTATTCCAATACTAGTTGAACAATTTTAGAACAACCAAGTTCTTAACCCATAGACACATAGTGTATTTCAATTTATCTTCCAATTCAAATATAATTCATTCCCAATATCAAAAATATCACTTTTACCCATTCATGAATTCTTTACATGAAGCAAAAGTATATTTTATCATCATATTCATAGTTCACTCAACTATCGTTCCATCATATTCATAATCGCGTATTTATACACAATTTATTCGCAATTTGCATATATTACTTCTATTACTCATAAGAAATGGTATACTCATTTAGGCATTATTAATCATTAATAACCCATGAAAATCACATTTAAATACTTTAGGTAATCTTATGAAATTAACCCAAAAATTATAAGCAATATAGTCAGCCATCCTCACCTTATGAAGTGCTGAAATAGTTGCCTTTGTTAAGCCCCTCGATCAATCCCCATTCTAAACCGATTAGAAGTGGAAAATCTGACCAGCAGACGAAAGCCGGGCGGCTTTTGCAAAAGGTGGGCGGCTTTCGTGGTCTGCAGCTACGAACAACCTTCTATTCTTGGCGGTTTCCGGCGATTTCGACTCCTATCGATTCATCAACTCTTCTAAGTTAATTACCACCACTTTATAACAATATTATACACTTTTAAACGTGTAAAACTCATGGTTTAATCCACCATATGATTTCTTAAAAAATCACACAAGAATAAGACTAGTTAATGGTTGTTACCTCACTTCTAGCTCTCTTCTTCTTGGATTTCCCCTTCCTATGGCCTCCTTCAAGCTTGGACCTTATGAGAGTTATTCTTTAGATCTCTATCCTCTTTCTCTTGGTTCGTATGGTGCAAGAGTGATGGGGGGTGTATCCCTATTCAATCAAACCTCCAATTAATTCAAGGGATGGGGTTTTGGGTGTAGTTTTTGTCTCCAAGAGGGTTCCTTCCCCTTATGTCCGCATCTAACATTTTGTGTTGTCCCCCTCCCCACTATTTGAGTCAAATTGATTTTGTAGAATACCCCAATTGGGTGTAGGAAGTCCCTCCTGATTATTCCTACTATTTTTGGCAGGCTGGGTCAAAATAGCACTCGGGTGACCCAAATATTTTTATCAACACTAGTTGGCACTTTATTGGGCTTCTATAATTATCACAATGACCCAACTAAATATTTGGTAGCCCATCCTCATGATTATGGGCCCGATAAATAATTTAATTAATCGGCCATTAATTAAATACCCCAAACCGTTACATGGTTTTTATTCACTAGGAAAATTCAAATACATATGGAGTTTCAAATTCAAGTACCTCCGGGTGCGGTGTCACAAGTTCACCCCTCCTTAACAGGAATTTCGTCCCCGAAATTCACAACTGCTCATTCAAATAGAATTGTATAATGTTCCTTCATCAAGGCTTCCGTTTCCTCCAATTTTCTTCCTCAACTCGGTCACTTTTCCAAGGGATTTTGACCATTGGGACTTTCTTGCTTCTTAGCTCCTTTACTTGCCTATCAAGTATCCTTATCGGTGGTCGTAAGGCATAGTTCAAGTCTTCACGTATTTCCACGGGTGATTTCACTAACACGTGAGACGGATCCGACATATATTTCTTTATCATAGACACGTGGGACACGTTATGTATCTTTTCCAATTTTGGAGTCAACTGCAATCGGTATGCTACAGCAATAATTCTCTCGAGAATTACAAATGGCCCGATGTATCATGGGGAGACCGTCATCTCTCCTTGAACTCCTCCACTGATCCCGCTAACATGCGTTCTCGGACCTTTATAAGTTCTTTGTGAGTTTCTTGACCCTTCTTGATCTCATCAAGTAAAGTAGGTCATACTCAAATCGTGTCAATAAGGCACCATCGCTAGATAACCCCAATTGGGCTATTAATGCCCTCAAACAAGTTAGACAATACTATATGTGTCACGCCCCGGACCTACCGGACACGTCAACAACCCGCCGTACAGTACGAATAGTCAACCGCAGTCCAACTCATCCATACTATACTAGGCGTCTTGAATATCATTCACAATAGTACATCCATAAACAAACATAATGTAAAATAATCAATTGAAATCAGCGGAAACGTTTAATACCAGTGTTTATGCCACACTCCGGCAAACACGGGCATACAAGCCCCAATAATCATTCAAAAATATCCATGAGCATTAATTGAAATGTTTTTAAAATAGAGACGGAGGAAGCACGAACCACGTCTTCCTTCCTAGATCTTCCCGAGGCAACGGGCACTGGTAGCAAGCTCTACTCCCTACCTGAAACTGTGAGGTGGCCTCCCCCGTGAAGGGGAGGTCAGTACTTGGAAGCATTTGACAAGTACAATGACAACTATACCAAGTATAATCAATGTTTCAATTTCTAAGACCCTCAAAATAGGGTGATATCATAATATAAATAATAATTTATATTTCCCACTTATTATCTCTATAATAAGTAAATTTATTTATTTGTCGGCACACGGCCCATTTCATATATTTCATTATACCCGTCGTTAGCACGACACCGCCCGTAGGTCTTATCATCCTTTACGAGACTTGTCACCGCTCTCCGAGGCCTCACCGGGTCCCCGGGCCGGAGTCCAACATCCCGCCCCTGAACTCATACCCATCGTCCCGTAGGAAGGTAAGGTCCATTCGGGGTCCTATCTTATGTGTTACCGCTGTCGGGAGCCTCGTAAGGTCTCCGGTTCGGATTCCACCCTAACCCGTGATCACGATGTAAGTCCATGCTATCCAACCCCGCTCTCTAGAGTCGGGAAGGGCCATGGTCCTTACTAATTTCCAATACTCTATCGGCTAATCCTTAAAGACTACCGAATACACCCGTAGGCCAATCCTATTCCTAGGATCAATTTACTATTCACTTTATCTTGGGTATCCCTTAAGGCCTACCCCTAGCATCACTTATCCACCTTAGTATCTCTTAAGACTACTTAAGGCTCAACAATTTACAATCCAAACCTTGGATCAATTTTAACATATTTCATTCCAAAACCCCGACTAGTATCATAATACTAGTCGGATAAATTCCAACAAAACTCATTTTCAATTCAAAGTCATATAGACAATTTCCAAACTAATTTTCCATTGAAAATATAGTTCATATCAATATACAAAATATAACCTTTAATCACTCATATATCCTTATATGAAGTTATAGTTATATTTCAACACAATATTTATAATTAATCCCTTCATCAAGCCAATATGCTCATATTACATAATCATACACAATTTATCCTTAAACTTGTATATTATGCTCCTTTATTTATTGACAACAATATTTTCATTTAGGCATTATTAATCATTAATAATCCATGAAAATCACATTTATTTACTTTAGGTAATCCTACGAAATTAACCCAAAGATTATAAGCAATATAGTCAGCCATCCTCACCTTATGAAGTGCTGAAATAGTTGTCCTTGTTAAGCCCTTCGATCAATCCCCGTTCTAGGCCGATTAAAGGCAAATTCCTGGACAGTAGCCCCAAAGCCGGGCGGCTTTCACCCAAAGCCGGGCGGCTTTCGTAGTCTGCAACTACGAGCAGCTCCTTTGGAGTGGCGGTTTCCGGTGGTTTCAACTCCTATCGATTCCACGACCCTCCTAAGTTAAATACCACCACTTTATAACAATATTATACACTTTTAAACGTGTATAACTCGTGGTTTAATCCACCATATGATTTCTTAAAAATCATATCAAAATAACTAGTAAAAGATGGTAGAGTTCTTACCTCCAACACACCTCCTTCTTCTTGGATTTCCTTCCTCCAACAATGGAGTTTGTGAGAGCCTTTCTCCTGAGCTTCTACCCCTCCCTTAGCTTGTTCGAATGGTGTAGGAAGCAAGGGAAATATCTCCCTCAATCATACCTCAATCAAGGTATAGACAAGGCCAAAAAGAGAGAGTGGGTTTTGTCTCAATGAGACTTCCCATTTCCATCATCCGCACAATCCAATTGGTGTGGCCCCCCTCCCTTATTATTTGAGTCTAATTAGTGTGTAGAATACCCCAAGTGGGTGTAGGAAGTCCCTCCCAATTATTCCTGATATTTTTGGCAGGCTGGGCCAAAATAACACTCGGGTTGTCCAAATATTTTCATCAACTTAAGTTGGCACTTTATTGGGCTTCTATAATTATCACGAAAATCCAGCTAAACATTTGGTAGCCCATTCTCATACGCTGGACCTGATAAATAATTTAATTAATCATGCATTAATTAAATGTACCAATTCTGTCACACGAATTCATTCGCTATGAAAATTCAATTACATGTCGAATTTCAAATTCAAGTACATCCGGGTGCGGTGTCACAAGTTCACCCCCCCTTAACGGGAATTTCGTCCCCGAAATTCACAAATGCTTACTCAAACAGAAATGCATATTGATCCTTCATTAAGGCTTCCGTTTCCCAAGTTTCTTCCTCAACTCGGTCACTTTTCCAAAGGATTTTAACCATTGGAACTCTCTTGCTCCTCAACTTCTTTACTTGCCTATCAAGTATCCTTACCGGTCGAACGGCATAGTTCAAGTCCTCACGTATTTCCACGGGTGGTTTCTCTAACACGTGAGACGGATCCGGCACGTATTTCTTTAGCATAGACACGTGGAACACGTCATGTATCTTCTCCAACTCTGGAGTCAACTGCAATCGGTATGCTACGGCCCCAATTCTTTCAAGAATCACAAATGGCCCTATGTAGCGTGGGTTAAGTTTCCCTCGGCTTTGAAATCGGATGATTCCTTTCCAGGGTGAAACTTTCAAGAATACCTCATCTCCCACCTTAAACTCTAAGGCCCTCCGGCGCTTGTCGGCATAGCTCTTCTGTCTATCCTGGGCCGCCTTAAGCCTTTCGCGAATCATCTTCACTTTAGACTTGGTGATCTCCACCAATTCCGTGCTTTCGAGTTTGGCCATGCCAACCTCATCCCAACACAAGGGTGTACGACATTTCCTCCCATACAATGCCTCGTATGGAGGCATGCCAATACTCGCCTGATAACTGTTGTTATAGGCAAACTCCACGAGTGCTAAATGGTTGTCCCAACTCCCTTGGAACTCCAATGCACAAGCTCTCAACATATCCTCCAAAATCTGTATAACTCTCTCGGATTGTCCATCCGTCTGTGGATGAAAAGCAGTGCTGAATTTCAATTTCGTTCCCATAGACTCTTGGAACTTCGGCCAAAATCGTGATGTGAATCGTGGATCCCTGTCGGACACAATGGTTATAGGAACCCCATGTAGCCTCACGATCTCATCCACATACAGTTTGGCTAACCTCTCAAGTGCATAGGTAGTGTTGATAGGTAGAAAATGTGCACTCTTCGTAAGCCTATCAACCACAACCCATACGGCATCATAATTCTTAACTGTCCGTGGTAGTCCCACCACAAAATCCATGGTCACGTGCTCCCATTTCCATTCTGGAATGAAAAGTGGCTGCAATAACCCAGCTGGATGCTGATGTTCTGCCTTAACTTGCTGGCAAGTAAGGCATTTACTGATGTACTCGGCTATTTCTCTCTTCATACCAGACCACCAGTAACTTTCTTTCAGATCACGGTACATTTTCGTACCTCCCGGGTGCATAGCATACGCCGATGAATGAGCCTCCTCTAAGATGGACTTTCGGAGCCCCTCATCCGATGGTACACACACTCGGTCACGAAATAATAAGAGACCATCATCTCTTTCCCTGAAGTCCTCCACTGGTCCCGCTTGCATGCGTTCCCGGATCCTCATGATTTCCTCGTCAGTTTCCTGACCCTTCTTGATCTCATCAAGCAAAGTAGGTCTCACCTCAAATCGTGCCAATAAGGCTCCATTACTGGATACCTCCAGTTGGGCTCTTAAAGCCCTCAAGTTAGCTATCAATGCCCCAGATGAGCTTTTCCGGCTCAAGGCATCTGCCACCACATTGGCCTTGCCTGGATGGTACTCGATTACCAGGTGGTAGTCTTTTATCAACTCCATCCACCGTCTCTGCCTCATGTTTAACTCTTTCTGAGTAAACACGTACTTCAAGCTCTTGTGGTCAGTGTATATGTGGCATGTCTCCCCGTAGAGATAATGTCTCCATATCTTAAGTGCAAACACCACTGCCCCGAGTTCCAAATCATGAGTAGGATAATTTACCTCATGTTTCTTCAATTGTCGTGAAGCATAGGCAATTACCCTCCCCATTTGCATCAACACACATCCAAACCCTTGGATGCTGGCATCACTATAGACATCGTACCCCATACCCTGCTTGGGTAATGCGAGTACTGGTGCCTCGGTCAATCTCCTCTTTAGTTCAATGAAACCTTTCTCACATTTGTCATCCCATACAAACTTAGCTCCTTTACGAGTGAGCTTCGTCAATGGTGATGCCAAAACGGAGAACTTCTCCACGAACTTTCTGTAGTAGCCTGCCAACCCAAGGAAACTACGAATTTCCTTGACGTTCTTTGGCCTCTCCCATTCGGTAATGGCTTCTATTTTCTTGTTATCAACCGCAATTCCCGATCCCGAAACCACATGCCCGAGAAAGCCAATCTCCTTAAGCCAAAATTCACATTTAGAAAATTTGGCATAGAGTTGCTTCTCCCGTAGTGTCTCAAGAACGAGTATCAAGTGCTCCTCATGTTCTTCCTCACTCCTTGAGTAGATCAAGATGTCATCTATGAACACGATCACGAATCGGTCCAAGTATTTGTGAAATACTCGGTTCATCAAGTCCATGAATGCCGCCGGGGCGTTTGTCAACCCAAACGACATAACAAGGAACTCAAAATGTCCATACCTAGTGCGGAAAGCACTCTTCGGTATGTCATCCTCTTTGATCTTCAATTGGTGGTACCCCGACCTCAAGTCAATCTTCGAGAACACAGTTGCTCCTCGTAGTTGATCAAACAAGTCATCAATCCTAGGCAAAGGATACCTATTCTTGATTGTGACCTTGTTCAGTTGACGATAGTCAATGCACATTCGAAGTGTTCCATCCTTCTTCATCACAAAAAGGACCGGTGCTCCCCATGGGGAGTGGCTTGGTCTAATGAAACCGTTATCCAAAAGCTCTTGCAATTGGGTTTTCAACTCGTTAAGTTCTGCGGGTGCCATTCGGTATGGCGGTATGGAGATTGGTTTGGTGCCAGGCTTGACCTCGATCACAAATTCAATCTCCCTATCGGGTGGAAGTCCCGGTAAGTCCTTTGGAAAGACATCCGGATACTTGCATACCACCCTCACATCATCAATGCTCGTCTCTTCTTTTGTTTTGTCTACCACGTATGCTAGATATGCGTGGCAACCCTTTTTCATCATACTCCTAGCTCTTACGGCGGATATGATACAACTATTGGATTTGGCCCGATCCCCCTCGAAGCGTAAGGTTACCCCTTCATCGCCTTCGAGTTCAAGTACCTTTGTGTAGCAATCGACCCTAGCATGATGCTTCTCAAGCCAATCCATCCCCAGGATTGCATCGAATTCAATCATACTCAGCGGTACGAAATCACACGTCAAGTTGTGGCCCTCCACTTCCACCTCACACGATGGATAGTGGCTATCTCTCTCGATGTCTTCCCCTAGAGGTGTGGATACCAATAGGGCTTGAGCCATCGGTACAAGTGGTTCTTTGAATTCCCCGGCAAACGCCTCACTCACGAATGATCGTTGCGCCCCGGTGTCAATGAGGATTCTTGCGTCCCTCCCGTTAATCTTTAGTGTTCCTACATTCATAAGCAATGTAAGACACACTCCCCACTTATTAGACTCATTTCTTAGGTTATAGAGTACCCCGACTATGGTTTGGATGATCGTCAGCTAACGCCCCATCCCGATTCCATCCCGGTTTTCCCCCTTGAAATCAACATCGAGCACCAATGAGGGAAAGCCGGCCGCTTTTCATGAAAGCCGGCCGGTTTTCGTACTTTGGCCTTCAGCCCGGAATGGCTGGTTACGTAAGCCGGCCGGTTTTTGCCAAAGCCGGCCGGTTCTTACGAATGCCGGCCGGTTTTCGTTAGCAGCGCCCCATACCGGAATTCCTGAACACAAGCCGGCCGGTTTTTACGAAACACGGCCGGTTTTTATACGCCGAATGATTTAACCAAAAATCAAGCACGAAAGCCGGGCGGCTTTCGTCAACGTCGGGCGGCTTATGGTCGCCGTAGGATTTATGAAATAAATCATAGACAAACGTCGGGCGACGTTCGTCAAAGCCGGGCGGCTTTCGCCCCAGGCAGATATCTGTCCACTCCTTTGAACTTTAAACAGGCGGGGTTGTCCATATAACTTATACATCTCAACATTTAAAAGGTTTACAAGAAATTAACATCAAAGGTTCATGAATTTACCCGCAACGGAGTCCGGGTTAGCACGTGCATCGGCCTCCGTAATCGCATAGACCCTCGCTTGGGTCCTCCCTTGATTAACGGACGGTGCATTGCTTGTGCTAGCTCCACCGTGCCCCATGCTTGCACTCGGTGCTCCCGTTCGGTTCCTGCTCACCATGGTTCCACTGCTTGGTCCGGCACCCACGGCTCGCCCAAGTTGTGGGCAACTCACCTTCATGTGCCCGACCTCCCCGCATTGATAGCATCTCGGGGGATCACGACACTTACCTTGGTGAAGCTTCTTGCAGTTGCTGCACCTTGGTACCCCTGAGTTTTGAGACCTCGAGCCTTGCCCGCTTGGGCCTTGGTTCCCCCTCGATGGTGGGGCAGGGGCCTTAAATGAGCCACCTCCCCCGTGGTTCCCCTTCTTGTAAGAACCTTGGGGGCCATTGCTCTCCCATTTCCTCTTCTTCGCCTCCTCGGCGTCCCTTTTCTTCCTCTCCTCCCACTGTTTCTCGCCCTTCAAGGCTTGGTCTACCACTTGGGCGAAGGTCATGTTAGGCAATTGTGTTGCCCTATCACGTATTTCCAAGTCAAGGGCGTCCCAAAAGTGGTTCACCATTCGGTTCTCGTCACAAGCATACTCCGGTATGTAGTCGGCGAGATCCCGGAACTTGTACTCAAGTTCCTTCACTGTCATGTTTCCCCCTTGGGTTAGGAGGGTGTATTCCCTAACCTTCTTGTTCACCTCAAAATCAGAATAATATTGGGCAAAGAACTCCCGTTGGAAGTCCTCCCAAACGACATCCTCCCCATACTTGGTCTTGGTCCCATCCCACCATTTGGACGCCATCCCTTCAAGCAACCTTACCGCGATTCTCAGTTTAAGGTTGGGCGTGATTTGCATGTCAAGGGCTGCTTCATTCAACCTCTTGATCCATTGGGCGGCAACCGAGATGTCCCCGGTTCCGTCAAAGGGTTTGCACCCCAAGTCTCTTGCTTCTTTGATAAATTTGGAGATCCTTATGGTTGGACCTCCATCATTTCGGCCTCCATGTGGTTCCACATGGACTCTAGATGCATTGTGGCTTCCTCCTCTTGAAGCCATACCCGAAGGTTGCCCCACCCGGCGCCTTCGGCGTTCCCTCCTCTCCTCGCGCTCTCGGTGGTATTGTTGGAGTAGCGCCTCAATTCTTGCCAAGGAGCCATCTTGCTCCTCGTCACTAACATCATCATCATCCCCTTCATAAGGGGTCTCCACCGGCTCGGTTTCCGGCCTATAGGTTGAGTCCTCATAGGACCAATAAGTCTCACTCTCCGTGTCGACGTGGCCATCGCTCACGGTTTGTTGCTGGCCTCCACGGCCCCTTCCCCTTGACACCCTAGTGGACCCCCGGCTGCCGCGTTCGGATCCACCCGGTACACGGCCCGTCGGGTTCCTCCTAGTGATTCTTCCGATTGGCTCCATTTCTGAAAGAAGTTTAGATTGAGCCATTAGACTCGTATCAAATGTCAAGTGACGGATAGGTACTTAAAGACATCTTTTGGCTCAAATCACCGCCATACCAATTGTTAAGGGTACCATCTTAACAATTAGAGACTTTGCAACTCAAGTACCAAAAGTTCTATAAGTACAAAACTTTATGCTCATGGTTTGCAAAAATCATTTTCAAAAAGAATTTTGAAGCTTCATTATGAAGTTTACGGACTAAGGCTCTGATACCAATTAAATTGTCACGCCCCGGACCTACCGGACACGTCAACAACCCGCCGTACAGTACGAATAGTCAACCGCAGTCCAACTCATCCATACTATACTAGGCGTCTTGAATATCATTCACAATAGTACATCCATAAACAAACATAATGTAAAATAATCAATTGAAATCAGCGGAAACGTTTAATACCAGTGTTTATGCCACACTCCGGCAAACACGGGCATACAAGCCCCAATAATCATTCAAAAATATCCATGAGCATTAATTGAAATGTTTTTAAAATAGAGACGGAGGAAGCACGAACCACGTCTTCCTTCCTAGATCTTCCCGAGGCAACGGGCACTGGTAGCAAGCTCTACTCCCTACCTGAAACTGTGAGGTGGCCTCCCCCGTGAAGGGGAGGTCAGTACTTGGAAGCATTTGACAAGTACAATGACAACTATACCAAGTATAATCAATGTTTCAATTTCTAAGACCCTCAAAATAGGGTGATATCATAATATAAATAATAATTTATATTTCCCACTTATTATCTCTATAATAAGTAAATTTATTTATTTGTCGGCACACGGCCCATTTCATATATTTCATTATACCCGTCGTTAGCACGACACCGCCCGTAGGTCTTATCATCCTTTACGAGACTTGTCACCGCTCTCCGAGGCCTCACCGGGTCCCCGGGCCGGAGTCCAACATCCCGCCCCTGAACTCATACCCATCGTCCCGTAGGAAGGTAAGGTCCATTCGGGGTCCTATCTTATGTGTTACCGCTGTCGGGAGCCTCGTAAGGTCTCCGGTTCGGATTCCACCCTAACCCGTGATCACGATGTAAGTCCATGCTATCCAACCCCGCTCTCTAGAGTCGGGAAGGGCCATGGTCCTTACTAATTTCCAATACTCTATCGGCTAATCCTTAAAGACTACCGAATACACCCGTAGGCCAATCCTATTCCTAGGATCAATTTACTATTCACTTTATCTTGGGTATCCCTTAAGGCCTACCCCTAGCATCACTTATCCACCTTAGTATCTCTTAAGACTACTTAAGGCTCAACAATTTACAATCCAAACCTTGGATCAATTTTAACATATTTCATTCCAAAACCCCGACTAGTATCATAATACTAGTCGGATAAATTCCAACAAAACTCATTTTCAATTCAAAGTCATATAGACAATTTCCAAACTAATTTTCCATTGAAAATATAGTTCATATCAATATACAAAATATAACCTTTAATCACTCATATATCCTTATATGAAGTTATAGTTATATTTCAACACAATATTTATAATTAATCCCTTCATCAAGCCAATATGCTCATATTACATAATCATACACAATTTATCCTTAAACTTGTATATTATGCTCCTTTATTTATTGACAACAATATTTTCATTTAGGCATTATTAATCATTAATAATCATGAAAATCACATTTATTTACTTTAGGTAATCCTACGAAATTAACCCAAAGATTATAAGCAATATAGTCAGCCATCCTCACCTTATGAAGTGCTGAAATAGTTGTCCTTGTTAAGCCCTTCGATCAATCCCCGTTCTAGGCCGATTAAAGGCAAATTCCTGGACAGTAGCCCCAAAGCCGGGCGGCTTTCACCCAAAGCCGGGCGGCTTTCGTAGTCTGCAACTACGAGCAGCTCCTTTGGAGTGGCGGTTTCCGGTGGTTTCAACTCCTATCGATTCCACGACCCTCCTAAGTTAAATACCACCACTTTATAACAATATTATACACTTTTAAACGTGTATAACTCGTGGTTTAATCCACCATATGATTTCTTAAAAATCATATCAAAATAACTAGTAAAAGATGGTAGAGTTCTTACCTCCAACACACCTCCTTCTTCTTGGATTTCCTTCCTCCAACAATGGAGTTTGTGAGAGCCTTTCTCCTGAGCTTCTACCCCTCCCTTAGCTTGTTCGAATGGTGTAGGAAGCAAGGGAAATATCTCCCTCAATCATACCTCAATCAAGGTATAGACAAGGCCAAAAAGAGAGAGTGGGTTTTGTCTCAATGAGACTTCCCATTTCCATCATCCGCACAATCCAATTGGTGTGGCCCCCCTCCCTTATTATTTGAGTCTAATTAGTGTGTAGAATACCCCAAGTGGGTGTAGGAAGTCCCTCCCAATTATTCCTGATATTTTTGGCAGGCTGGGCCAAAATAACACTCGGGTTGTCCAAATATTTTCATCAACTTAAGTTGGCACTTTATTGGGCTTCTATAATTATCACGAAAATCCAGCTAAACATTTGGTAGCCCATTCTCATACGCTGGACCTGATAAATAATTTAAGTAATCATGCATTAATTAAATGTACCAATTCTGTCACACGAATTCATTCGCTATGAAAATTCAATTACATGTCGAATTTCAAATTCAAGTACATCCGGGTGCGGTGTCACAATATGGTAGTTCTTTATCAACTCCATTCCCCCGTGGCTTCAAGCCACGCTCATCTATATTACTTCGTCATGCTAGAGGCTTCCTCTAGTCATGTATTATCATGCTAGAGGCTTACTCTAGTCACTCCACTTGGTGTTAGAGACTTCCTCTAATCACCTTACACACGTTGTGCTAGAGGCCTCCTCTAGTCACATTACGTTATGCTAAAGGCTTTCTCTAGTCATCCTACATTACGCTAGAGGCTCCCTCTAGTCATCCTACATTAATGCTAGAGGCTTCCTCTAGCCATTCTTTATCGTGCTAGAGGCTTCCTCTAGTCATGATATTAACCCACTAAACAAATTCTACGTCTAGAGTTCCTCTATTATGAGTAGCTTTTGAGGCCTACTCCTGACGTGACTTAGCATTTACACCCTTCTACCTCAAGACATCTTATAAGGCTACTTAAGGTACCTCTTTCACAATCCAATCCCTTAGGATTTGCTCTATCACTTTTCATACTAACATTTCCGACTCGTAATCCAATACTAGTTAATAACCCTCGAAGACACTGTTGCTCCCCGGAGTTGATCAAACAAGTCATCAATCCTAGGCAAAGGGTACCTATTCTTGATTGTGACCTTGTTCGGGTGACGACAGTCAATACACATTCGAAGTGTTCCATCTTTCCTTTTTTAACAAAAGGAACCGGTGCCAGTGCTCCCCACGGGGAGTGGCTTGGTCTAATGAAACCATTATCCAAAAGCTCTTGCAATTGGGTTTTTAACCCATTAAGTTCATCGGGTGCCATATGGTATGGCGGCATGGAGTTTGGTTTGGTGTCGGGCTCGACCTCGATTACAAACTCAATCCCTCAATCGGGTGGAAGTCCCAGTAAGTCTTTTGGAAAGATGTTCGGGTACTTGCATACTACTTTCACATCATCGATGTTCGTTTCTCCTTTGGTTTTGTCTACCACATATGCTAGATATGCATGATAACCCTTCCTCATCATAACCCTAGCTCTCATGGTGGATATGACACAACTATTGGATTTGGCCCTATCCCCCTCGAAGCGTAAGGTCAACCCTTCATTGACTTCGAGTTCAAGTATCTTTGTGTAGCAATCGACCCTAGCATGATGCTTCTCAAGCCAATCCATTTCCAGGATTGCATCGAATCCCATCATACTCAGCGGTACGAAATTACATGTCGAGTTTTGGCCCTCCACTTCCACCTCACACGATGGATAGTGGCTATCTCTCTCGATGTCTTCCCCTAGAGGTGTGGACGCCAATAGGGCTTGAGCCATCGGTACAAATGGTTCCTTGAATCCCCTGGAAAGCGCCTCACCCGCGAATGATTGTTGCGTCCCGGTGTCAATGAGGATCCTTGCATCTCTCCCGTTAATCTTTAATGTTCCTACATCCGTAAGCCATGTAAGACACACCTTCAACTTAGTAGACTCATTTCTTGAGTCGCAGTTACACTGGGTACGGTCCCGATGAACGTGGTTCGACGCCCCATCGCAAACCTTCCCCGGTTCTTACCATAGAAGTCGTCCTTGTGCACCAACAGGAGAAAGCCGGGCGCTTTTCACCAAAGCCGGCCGGTTCTCGTTGGGTTGTCAGCACTCAGAAGTTTTTGTCACGAAAGCCGGCCGGATCTAGTAAACGCCGGTCGGTTTTCAACGCCGAACTTAAATTCGGGAAATAAATCATCAAAGCCGGCCGGGCTTTGGCAAAGCCGGCCGGTTCTCAGCTGCGTAGCATTTTCTCTTCAAAGCAAATGCCGGCCGGTTTCTACGAAAGCCGGGCGGGTTTCGTTAGCGAAGTTTCACGCCGGAGATACCTGGACGCAAGCCGGCCGGCTTCTACAAAACTCGGCCGGTCTTCGCCGCCGCAGGATTTTAGCAAAATAAACGCAGACGAAAGCCGGGCAGCTTTCATCAAAGCCGGGCGTTTATCGTTACCGCGGTATTTTTATTAAATGAGCCCATCGTAAGCCGGCCGGGATTCACATAAGTCGGCCGGTTTTTGCCTGTTCTCAGCCTATTGCTCTTCCTTAAGCCCCAAACCGATTTGGCTTGACCTTGGTTGCACGGGCTTTGATCCTTTTATGATTTCTACAACTTGTGACTCACAAAACTAGAGTTTAAAGAGGATTACCCGCAACGGAGTCCGGATTGGCATGAGCGTCCGCTTCCGTCATTGCATAGACCCTAGTTGGATCTTTCCTTGGTTCATCGATGGCGCGTTGCTTATGCTAGCTCCACCATACCCCATGCTTGCATGAGGTGCTCTATCTCGGTTCCTACTCGCCGTGGTTGCACCACTCAGTCTCGATCCCCGGTTTTCACCAATTTGAGGGCAATCCATTTTCATGTCTCCTGCCTCCCCACATTGATAACATTTAGGGGGATCGCGACACGTGCCCATGTGGTTCTTCTTGCAGTTGCGACACCTTGGCATCGTCGAGGCGTATGACCCCGAGTGTTGCCCTCCCATGCTTGAGTTTCCTCGAGATGGTGATGCGGATGTCATGAATAATCCTCCTCCCCCATGGTTCCCCCTTTTGCTAGAACCTTGGGTGTCATTGCTCTCCCATTTCCTTCTCTTCGCCTCATCGGCGTTTCTCTTCTTCCTTTCTTCCCACTGTTTTTCTCCCTTGAGGCCCTGGTCAACCACTTGGGCGAAAGTCATGTCAGGCAATTGTGTTGCCCTCTCACGTATCTCCAAGTCTAGAGCATCCCAAAAGTGGTTCACCATCCGGTTCTCATCACATATGTACTCTGATATGAATTCGGCAAGCTTTCTGAATTTGTGTTCGAGTTCCTTCACCGTGCATGCACCTCCTTGGGTCAAGTTTGTATACTCTCTCCTCTTCATATTCACCTCGAAGTCGAAGTAGTATTGGCTGGAGAACTCCTGCCGAAAATTCTCCCAAGTGACGGCCTCACCGTATTTTCCTTTAACTCCGTCCCACCACGTGGACGCCATGCCTTCAAGCAATCTTGTTGCCACTCTCATCTTCATGTTGGGTGGCAGCTACATGTCAAGGGCCGCTTCGTTGAATCTTTTGATCCATTCGGCCGCAACGGAGATGTCTCCCGTTCCATCAAACGGTTTACATCCCAAATCTCTTGCTTCCTTGATAAATTTGGAGATCCTGATGGTTGGACCTCCATCAAATTGGCCTCCATGTGGTTCAACATGGACTCTAGAAGCACCATGACTTCCTCCTCTTGAAGCCATGCTCGAAGGTTGCCCCGCTCGGCGCCTTCGGCGTTGTCTCCTCTCCTCACGCTCTCGATGGTATTGTTGGAGCAGCGCCTCAATTCTTGCCAAGGAGTCATTTTCCTCCTCGTCACTAACGTCATCATCATCCCCTTCATAAGGGGTCTCTACCGGCTCAGTTTCCGGCCGATAGGTTAAGTCCTCTTCGGACTCGTGATGTTCATCAATCGTTTCCACATGATCGTCGTTCACGGTCAGTGAGTGGCCTGCACAGCCCTGTCTCCTGGACACTCTCGTGGATCCCCGGCTGCCGCGTTCGGACCCACCCGGTGCACGGCCAGTCGGGTTCCTCCTAGTTACCTTCCCAGTACGTTCCATTTCTGAAAGCAATTGAGAATGAGTCATTAGACCCGTATCAAATGTCGAATGACGGATAGGCACTTAAAGACATCCTTTGGCTCAAATCACCGTCATACCAATTGTTAAGGGTACCATCTTAACAATTAGAGACCTTGCAACTCAAGTACCAAAAGTTCTATAAGTACAAAACTTTATGCTCATGGTTTGCAAAAAATCATTTTCAAAAAGGAATTTTGAAGCTTCATTATGAAGTTTACGAACCTGTCTCTAATACCAATTAAATTGTCACGCCCCGGACCTACCGGACACGTCAACAACCCGCCGTACAGTACGAATAGTCAACCGTAGTCCAACTCATCCATACTATACTAGGCGTCTTGAATATCATTCACAATAGTACATCCATAAACAATCATAATGTAAAATACTAATTAAGCAGCGGAAACATTAATACAAGTAATTATGCCACACTTTGGCAAACATGGGCATACAAGCCCCAAATATTTATTCAAAAAAAATATCCATGAGCATTAATTTAAATGTTTTAAAAACAGAGGCGGAGGAAGCACGAACCACGTCTTCCCTCCTGAATCTCCCGAAGCAACGGGCACCGGTAGCGAGCTCAACTCCTACCTGAAACTGTGAGGTGGCCTCCCCCGTGAAGGGGAGGTCAGTACTTGCAAGCATTTGACAAGTACAATGACAACTATACTAAGTATAATCAATGTTTCAATTTCTAAGACCCTCAAATAGAGTGATATTAGATTATAGGCCATAACCCTGGGTTGGTTACCCTCTTTGAAAATATACTTACTTTATAACTAAAGTCAAGTAGTCGGCCCGTAGGCCCATATGCGTTTTGAAAATCCATCCCCCTTTCCCCCGTGACTATTGTCATGAGTGTCATAAACCTCTTGCAAATTTACTCATAGTCATTGGGCATTACCCTATTACATAAAATAAACATCATAGAGCCTTGCTCGGTTATATTACTATATCATACTAGAGTCTCGCTCTTAGTCTCCCTACATCGTGCTAGAGCCTTGCTCCTAGTCGCCCTACATTATACTGGAGCCCTGCTCTAAATTGGTCTACATTGGCTAGAGCCCCGCTCTTAGTTAATTTACATTGGCTAGAGCCCCGCTCTTAGTCCATCCACATTATACTAGAGCCCCGCTCTTAGTTAATTTACATTGACTAGAGCCCCGCTCTTAGTCCATCTACATTATACTAGAGCCCTGCTCTTAGTTAATTTACATTGGCTAGAGCCCCGCTCTTAGTCCATCTACATTGCGCTAGAGCCCCGCTCTTAGTCACCATTTAAACATGCTAGAACCCCGCTCTTAGTCACGTAATTCAATCCCTAAGCAATTTCTATGCCTAGTATCGGTTTAGTTTGAGTAGCCCTTAGGGCCTACTCCTATTATACTTAGAGCTTACACATCCTCGACCTTAAAGTTTCTCTTAGGACTACTCAAGGTATAATTTCTCACAACCCATCTCATTTGGATTAATCTATTGTTTCTCATATTAACATCTTGGCTAGTATTCCAATACTAGTTGAACAATTTTAGAACAACCAAGTTCTTAACCCATAGACACATAGTGTATTTCAATTTATCTTCCAATTCAAATATAATTCATTCCCAATATCAAAAATATCACTTTTACCCATTCATGAATTCTTTACATGAAGCAAAAGTATATTTTATCATCATATTCATAGTTCACTCAACTATCGTTCCATCATATTCATAATCGCGTATTTATACACAATTTATTCGCAATTTGCATATATTACTTCTATTACTCATAAGCAATGGTATACTCATTTAGGCATTATAAATCATTAATAACCCATGAAAATCACATTTAAATACTTTAGGTAATCTTATAAAATTAACCCAAAAATTATAAGCAATATAGTCAGCCATCCTCACCTTATGAAGTGCTGAAATAGTTGCCTTTGTTAAGCCCCTCGATCAATCCCCATTCTAAACCGATTAGAAGTGGAAAATCTGACCAGCAGACGAAAGCCGGGCGGCTTTTGCAAAAGGTGGGCGGCTTTCGTGGTCTGCAGCTACGAACATCCTTCTATTCTTGGCGGTTTCCGGCGATTTCGACTCCTATCGATTCACCAACTCTTCTAAGTTAATTACCACCACTTTATAACAATATTATACACTTTTAAACGTGTAAAACTCATGGTTTAATCCCCCATATGATTTCTGAAAAAATCACACAAGAATAAGACTAGTTAATGGTTGTTACCTCACTTCTAGCTCTCTTCTTCTTGGATTACCCCTTCCTATGGCCTCCTTCAAGCTTGGACCTTATGAGAGTTATTCTTTAGAGCTCTATCCTCTTTCTCTTGGTTCGTATGGTGCAAGAGTGATGGGGGTGTATCCCTATTCAATCAAACCTCCAATTAATTCAAGGGATGGGGTCTTGGGTGTAGTTTTTGTCTCCAAGAGGGTTCCTTCCCCTTATGTCCGCATCTAACATTTTGTGTTGTCCCCCTCCCCACTATTTGAGTCAAATTGATTTTGTAGAATACCCCAATTGGGTGTAGGAAGTCCCTCCCGATTATTCCTGCTATTTTTGGCAGGCTGGGTCAAAATAGCACTCGGGTGACCCAAATATTTTTATCGACACTAGTTGGCACTTTATTGGGCTTCTATAATTATCACAATGACCCAACTAAATATTTGGTAGCCCATTCTCATGATTATGGGCCCGATAAATAATTTAATTAATCGGCCATTAATTAAATACCCCAAACCGTTACACGGTTTTTATTCACTAGGAAAATTCAAATACATATGGAGTTTCAAATTCAAGTACCTCCGGGTGCGGTGTCACAATCGCAATAAATTGTTTAAGAATTTTTGAAACTTCACCCTTCTCCCGCATCAAATAAACCCAGACTGCCCGTGAAAAGTCATCAACAATTATCAAAAAATATCTCGCACCACATGTCGCAGGAAATCTGTAAGGACCCCACACATCACAATGAATCATTTCAAATATTTCAAAAGATCGGGAATTACTAATATGAAAAACATCACGAGTCTTTTTGCCATGAAGACAAGCATCACAACTTTTAGTCAAATTAACTGACAACAAGGATTTATTGAAACTAAGAGCGGAACGTAAAACTTTCTCTGAAGGGTGTCCTAACCGGGAGTGCCATAGACTACTCATATCCTTCCCTTTTATTAAGCAAACTTTCTCTGAAGGGTGTCCTAACCGGAAGTGCCATAGACTACTCATATCCTTCCCTTTTATTAAGCAAGCGTGAACTGGATCCAAGCTATGAAAATAGTATACTCCCCCACGTCTTTCACCCGCTCCAATTGGTGTCTTCGAAAGTAAGTCCTGTATCACACAAACATCATTAGTAAAAATTATGCCACATTTTCGTTCATCGATTGATTGCCCCACAGAAATTAAATTGCATGTCAAACCAGGAACCAACAACACATTATTTAGTTTAATTCCTTGGCTCATCTTCACTTGGCCTTTGCTCCGTGCAAAAGTAATGTCACCATTTGGCCAATAAACAGACACTGGGGCTAATTGTTGTTGGTTCATCAATAGATTTGTGTTTCCGGTCATGTGAAAGGACGCACCAGAATCTAAAATCCATGCAATTTCAGCATTCGTACCTGATACTTTATCATGTGAGGAGGTCTTACACTTATCCATTAGATCTAAAAAAGTCCTCCACTGATCGGCTGAGAAAGTGGGTGCTCGTTCAGAATTGAACAAGTAGTATGGAGAAGAAGAATCGTTAATTTTTCTCCGTACTGATTCGATCGTTCGGTCGCCGGAAAAGGAATTGGCGGTATCGTTCGTCATGGTCCGTAGAGGTCGTCAGAGAACAGAGGTAATCGCTAATTAGAATACACTGCTTTGATACCAAATTAAAAAAGACATGTGAGGAATTATTTTCCGTTGTTTTTTTCCCCGCATAACAAAGTGTTTATTTCAATAAAGTAAAGAAATACAATAGGTGTAGGAGGACATCAACCAAAGCCTAACACCGGGAACTCAAATAACATAAGGGAAACCAATCGCATCAAATTTAAGGATCCTCATGAAATGGGAAGAATTCACATCGTTCCCGAGGCTAATATATCTAGCAACCACACTGGTATGTTCAAGGATTACATTAATAAGAGTGTACTCTTGAAGCAAAATCTTCCTAATTCTTGTAATCGTATATATGTGCTCCCAATGGTCTTTGCTATTTTGCGTTGTTTATTCCATAAACTCGTTGTACAATATATACACTTTACACGCCTAACGTATGCGACTCTCTCGCTACAGGGAAGAGTCCAAGTAGTATACAAATGCTAACAGACTATAAAGATAAATATCACAATAAAATAAATACAACAAAGAATAAACAAATTATACAGATAACAACGTGGCTAGCATTTGTTTTTATCCAACAAGTTGTACTGCTGCATGCATGGTACGTGAATGTACGTGAGACATTTTTCACCACCAACACAAATCCATCTCATAACTACAATGAGAAAAGTGAAACAATCCACATTAAAAGAGGTTATAAAACCAAACTTTGCAGTCAACCCTTCATGGTAGAATGCCATTAGCTCTTAAAATTAGAATTGCGACAAAGTGCTCAAATTATACTGCAGGGCATGCTTTTATAGGCGAGTTTAGAATGCCCTAAATTCTTTAGGTTGACTCGATTTGTTTTTTTTTTGCAATAAGGTTGACTTGATTCTTATTCAGAGCCCGTTTGATAATCTATATTTTTATCTTATCAGCCTTATTAATCACCTTTTTATCAAATACCTAGTCTTTGACTTCATACTTTGAATAGATGAATAATCAAAATAAGTAATATTAAATTATTATTTTTGATGACTTGGCAGAAGTTACTTTACAATTGTATAATAACTATTTTCCTGTTTTTCTTAATTTTATTATTATTACATACTACATACTAGTATATTTTATTTTATTTTTATATAATTTTATAGATTCAGTCACTTCAAAAACTTCTTCACAAATTTTCAAATATTCAATAAGTTTAACCAATTTGAACATTAATTTAACCACATTTTCAAATATTCAATAGTTTACTCAATTTCATTCTATTCAAACACAACTCTAAATTTAATTTTAAAAAGTTGCCACTCGCCATATAGTCTCGAGTTTGTGCAATAGTTTTCAACTTTTGTTTCGTCCTATTTTATGTTTTTGCACGTACACCACTATAATAAAAAAAGACAAAACATAAATACTCCGTACATAGCATGCTTAATTTTTGATAAAAACAAATAAAAATATGGATCACTATGGATTCAGTAACCACCCATTCGGGTCATGTGGGGCCACCCGTATTCAGGCGTAGAAAGGCGTTGGTTCTTTCTGGCCCCCTCGAGACACGCAAGTGGAGACGACTAATCCACTGCACCTTCTTCTTACTCCGATTTTCCTTTCTTTACTCTTTTCTCAGTTTCTCCATTTCTCCTTCTGCAACGTATCTTTAAATTTTCCAGAATTAGATTAAGCGCCATATCTCCGAGAATTCGTAACAATATAATTTCAAAATTGAAACGAGAAGCATCTTTTCTGCTACTGTATTATTCAATTGCTTCATCTCTTCCGATGGCGTCGGGCGGTCACCAGAATGTGAACGCAAAACTCGTGAGTCTATCATTGCATACACTTGCTAGATGTTTCCTTGTGGAAGCCGTCTTAGTTTTATTTCGATTTCTCTTTAGCGTCCTGATTTTGATCATCAGGTGTTGTTGGGGGACATGGGAGCTGGTAAATCAAGCCTTGTGTTACGGTTCGTCAAGGGTCAATTTCTCGAATTTCAGGTGATTTTCCATTCGGATTCTCTGTTTTTTTTAATCATTTCGCCTTATAGACAATTGATGATTCGTGCTGGGAGATCGCCTTGATGGAAACGATGACTGTTTGCAGGAATCTACGATCGGGGCGGCTTTCTTCTCGTCTACAGTGTCGGCGGACAACACCACAGTGAAGTTCGAGATCTGGGACACGGCTGGCCAGGAGAGATACCACAGCCTGGCCCCGATGTACTACAGGGGCGCTGCTGCTGCAATTATTGTCTATGACATTAGTAGCTTGGTACGGCTCCATTTCTCCAACATAGCATATGATTGTGCGTGTATTGCTTCCAAGTCCCCATGTTTTCACTTCTGACCTTGCATGACAAGCATTGCAAGCTTTAGCAGCTCTGAGTGGAGCTGTTTCCATTACCTTACAGCTAAACTTAGCTGTGTAATCAGTTTCGAGTGAATTGGGGGGGGGGGGTGCACTTATGTGCCAGATCAGAGAACTATATTTAAAAATAAATTAACATTTCATGGGTACCAAGAATTGATGTATGAGTATGAGAGGATGGATGATGACAGGTTTGTTGGGGTTTAAGGATGTTTTTAATTGGACTTAAATTTTCTGGTCTGGTCTGAACTGGTGTGAACTGGTCTAGTTTGGTAGATGTATGGTCTCTGTGTATTTTATAACTACCTAAGGATGTTTTTACTTGGACGGTAATCCGTCCCAGACCAGTTCAGACCAGACTTGAATAGTTATAAAAAACAAGTGACCGGACATTACCTGACCAGATCAGACCAGACCAACAAATTACAGTCCAAGTAAAAACATCCTAATAGAGAATTAATGATGCAATGCTGCTGATTCTGCTGTATAGATTCTGCAAAAGTTTGTTGTGGATACTGATGTATCCAGTCTCGCAACAGAGATTTGGATATTGTTATGGAACTCCACTGGTCATGGCTTATTATTACATTATATTAGAGACTGGATGAGTGGATCTCAAAATTGAAGTTTGGTTATGTTATTGTTGTGCGAGTGCTAGGAAAACATAGTAAGTTAGTAACTTCATATGTATTTTAAATTATTAATGAGGCAGTCGGTTTCTTTTTATTAGTATGGAAAATAGACTGAATCTTCTTGCTTCTTTCTTCATGCTTTTCTTGGTTGTAGCAATTTCTTTTACTCTGTTCGAATCACATTGTGATTTTTGGTGTGGTATACTAACATATGCTTCTTGATGAATTTACCTCCATAATATGTTATCATTCATTTACTTGGTGTTGCCAATTCAAAATATTTACAATTGTTGCTAAATTATAGGAATCTTTTGACCGTGCAAAGAAGTGGGTCAAGGAATTGCAGAAGCAAGGTTCTCAGACGCATGCTTACTGGTTCATCATGATATATTGAATCAATTTCTTTTTATGGATGTTTAGCGTATTGTCTTCTAATCTTCTATACTATTTGGTTGATAGTTGAACTGTTGAAGTAGAATATAATGTTAGGTTACTGTAATTTGAGAGCTAATAATGGAGAAAATTCAATATGTAACAATGGCGGTAGTTCAGTTCGTACAACAGAAAGTAGATAGAGAACGAAACAGATTTCCCAAGTCGTAACAAGGTTCCGACTCCCAGTCCCAAGTCCCAAGCCTAAGATAATTCCCCTCCTTCCCTCTCTCCTCCCAGCTCACCTTATGTATTCTTTTTCTAATGGGCTTCCCTCAATCTATCTAATTAATTGGCCCAGCCCACTATTACATTTTACTAACATATTAAGTCCAGGTCTCTAACATCACTCCCCCCTTTGACGACCACCTTGTCCTCAAGGTGGGGAGTAAGAGCAGCCATGCCATCCAGCTTCATCCTCGTGCCCCTTCCTTCCCAGTACCTCACTGTTTGCTGGACAAGGAGCTCCCATACTTGAATCTTACTCGTTACTTCATTCACATCTATTCTTCCACAAAGTGCATCAAAAACTCCAGCTCTATTGTTCTGCTTAGCCCATTTTTCCACTGATGGTTGGTTTGGTTTAGTAGCATCTACTAGAGTTGTCTCCAAGCTACTCCTAGATTCTGCATCCATAACCGCAATGATGTTGTCCAGTGAAGGAATGTCATCTTCAGCCGCATTTTGAGTACACCCAAGAGCATCCCTCCAATCAACTTCCATTGAAAGACTCCACCAAACCCTCTCTGCAACTTCACCTTCCCAAGGCATAGAGTTGACTGTCACTTGCTTTCTTGGAAAGCCGAGTGGGAAACCGTGGACTAGCTTCCAGAGGGAACAATCTTTGCTAGTGTCATGCCAAACAGAGATAAAACAACTTGTTGTACAGAAAACGGAAGCAACAAGCAACACTTTCAGTCCCCACATTAATATTGTAGCTATCCATCGGGGTGAAGCTTGAATCTGACAAAACATGAACCCCACCACACAAAATGGCACTGCAATTTCACCACCATGAACATGATAAACCATCTGGTTAAGGGTTTCAACATCGCTTGGAAGATCAAAAGGATCAAATGTGACCTTCCTTGTCTCTTTATGTGCAGCTTGTAAGGCTGGCTTTGTTTGAGTATATGTAGCCAGTTCCTGGTCAGGGTGTTGAGACCCAGTAATATATATATCCTCATTTAACTGACTGCAGACACTAGATGTTTCCGTAGAGCCATTTTCCCCATCCTCCTCTTTTTTCTTGACTATCTTGATCCACTTACCAGCATTAATCATAAGAAACAGGTAGTCAAAACCTACAGCCTCCTCTTGAACAAGTATACAAACTGTTGGCAGCCCCTTAACATCTTCGCCCACGATTAAGACATCTGTGAAGAGACCAGGAAAGAGATCTTTGATCTGCCTCAGATTCACGTCAGCTTCAAACTCAGTAACATATCCAACATGTTGAGTGCACATCATAGAAGTAACACTATCTAATCGGAATCCATCAATACTCATTGCTACTCTATTGGAACCAACGTACATATAATGACATGATCCTGAGCCCAACTTGGTAGCTAACTGATGGTAATGTTCAAGTGTAGTTCGTAAATACCTGTCAGCATCCCAAATTAATGTGTTGTCTCTAAGGATAGTTGCAGATTCTCCACAAAGAGCAGCCAAAATGGTAAATGCAATATGAGGTTCAGTACGAGAGTTCTTAGAAGTGAATTGTGAGAAAATTTCCCAGCCAGCCAGCTCCGGTTGTACTCTTCGAATCACAGGTACAGGAAAGGACGCCCAGTTACGTTCATCAATAGCATCAGTGTATGAGCTGAGGATTCCCTCCAATCTATCTTGAATAGCAAACTTTCCTTTGCACACAACCTCCATACGATCTACAAAACTTCCATGTGAAAACTCTACCCCAAGTGGAATCTTTGCATCTGATTTCCCAGAACAGGGGTGAGCATGGTTCTCTTGTGCCTCTGAATCAGTCCTTCTTTCATCCTTAAGCTCACTGAGTTTCCCAAATGCAAGTTTAGTCCCATCAGATGAAACATGTGGATCTAAGATAGGCAAGGTTGATGTACTGGCCATATACACCAGGTCAGACCCCAGGAACCTGCCAGCGTATCCATCAGTAGTATATCCACCCATTTTCTTCCAATTTCCAGTCATTCTTTCCCCCAATACATTTTGAGTGTTCTTACTAGAAGTATCTCCATCAAATCTGAAGCCCTCAAACTTAGTCAAACCTTTTGAAATCCCCTTTGATATCTGACGGTGCACACTTGGAGTATCATAAGTATGGATTCGTATGTGAGACCTGCTCTCCTCATCAGCCCCGGTGAAACTGTTGTTCATTCCCAACGCAGGATCATGGTGGTAGGTCCAATTTCCTGGAATATCAGGTTTGAGCTGTTTGGATTCCACCAGAATTTCTGGTGAGTATCCTGTCTGTTGATTAGTGTCCTTGTCAGGATTTGATTCCAGAACTGAAGTATCTGCCTGTTTCCATTCCAGATTTGGTGTCAACAATAAAACCCCCTGCTTAGAAACTTGAGCCGACTCAGAAACCTTAGACGAAATTTGCGTTGACAATTGGTTATGCTCATTTAACCGTGGCCAAATAGTAGTAACAGTTATAGCCGGATACGAAGCTTGTAATCCCAGCGAAGCCAGTAGCGACGAATTCTGCGAAGTAACCTGCGAGCTGGTAACATCAACTTCGAATTTCGAATTGGACTCTTGTGCTCGTGAGGATGCTGACGGACTAGGAGAAGAAGTTTGCGACCAATCCTGCGAACTCACAGAAACGGTTCGCGACTTCGAACGGTGAGACGAAGTTCTCGACTTACCTGCAGAGGATCTGGAGTCGCGGCTCCCATTCCGCGCACTCGTTTTGGAGGTTTTTGATCGACCGCTAAAGTCGTGATTAAGCTCCTTCCTAATCATCTCGCGTATCTTCTCGCAATCGCGCTTGGCCTTCTCATTACTGATTCTGTCCTCTTCGCGATGCCTCTCATACTCGCGCTCCATTTCTGCGGACCACCTGGCCAACTCGCGCTTCATGTTTGCGGATCGCCTCGCCAACTCGCGCTCCAATTTCTCCAATCTTCCTTCCATCGCTCTGATACCAATGTTAGGTTACTGTAATTTGAGAGCTAATAATGGAGAAAATTCAATATGTAACAATGGCGGTAGTTCAGTTCGTACAACAGAAAGTAGATAGAGAACGAAACAGATTTCCCAAGTCGTAACAAGGTTCCGACTCCCAGTCCCAAGTCCCAAGCCTAAGATAATTCCCCTCCTTCCCTCTCTCCTCCCAGCTCACCTTATGTATTCTTTTTCTAATGGGCTTCCCTCAATCTATCTAATTAATTGGCCCAGCCCACTATTACATTTTACTAACATATTAAGTCCAGGTCTCTAACATATAATTTAAAAGAAAATATTGTACAGGAAAATTTGTTGTATTGCTATTTGAATATTTCTCTTTTTATTTATTACCCGACATTATTTTAAGTTTTAACTGTTAGCTTTGAAGAAAAATTCAACACGTGCTTATATACATATTGGAAGCTAGAGAAAGAAGTAATATTCCTTCTGAATTCTTGCAGGTAATCCAAACATGGTTATGGCACTTGCTGGTAACAAAGCTGATATGGAAGATAAGAGGAAAGTGACTGCAGAAGTAAGAACATCAGATCTTATTTGTATTGTATTTTTTGGACTATTAAGTTCCATTTGTTATATAATGTATTTTCATGTTAATTAATATTGAGATGTTTTGCAGGATGGAAAAGTATATGCAGAGGAAAATGGTCTTTTCTTTATGGAAACCTCTGCAAAAACTGCTCAGAATGTTAATGAAGTTTTCATTGAAATAGGTATAAAATATTTTCTATTTGCATTATTTTCGAATCTACAAGTTTATTTGCATGGAAATATGAAACAAATTCTTACTGCTTGTTCCTTGATTCTTTTAATGAATGAAGACGAATTTCATGTGATGTGATAGCTGTTTTTTCTCTTTACTCTTTTTGGTGATGCACTCGACACTGGTAGGAGTTGTTAGGCAAACAATTAATATTGGAAGCCTAATTTCATGCAGCAAAATCATAGTAAACACAGTGTCGCCTCAGCGCCTAGTTAGCATCCTGGTGATGGAGGAGCTGTGCCAGGCTGTGTCGACTCGCCTAAAGTCTCTGAGTCAACCTGGGGCGTTGGTTAGGGGCTGTTCAGTGTCCACGGTGACGCAAGACTGTTTTTTCTGTCCGGCATACCGCATACCCGACTTCTAAATCCCTACACCTTATAAGCCTTTGATCTGCCGCAGGTTGCTGAGAAGGCCCTTTCATTTTCGCTGTTCCCAAAGGGTCTTCTTAACATTGTTCTTGACTTGCCTTTTATGCACCCCCGTCGGCCGTCCTTTCCATTTTCACATTCATACTTTCCTCTTCCATCCATCCCAAAATAAACTTCACTTTCCCTTTATGTCAAAGATTCTGTGATTCACATGCATTTTCTCTCCTCTTGACGACTTTCAACCACATAATTCCATTTTCTTAATCTAAGTAGGTGTTAATAACAGGACGCAGGTAGTATTAGATAGTTGCATTCTAGCTGGAGTCAATTGTACTTACACACCTCTGACACGTAAGGAAACAGAGTGGCATGAGGTGGTCATAAGCACAATTTTCGTACATACAAAAATAATGTATCTATTCATTTTATTTGGAGTTGCTTCCTTTAGCACGTTGTAGAAGACTAGAAAAGGTTGGACTAATGTATCAATATTTTCAAATTAAATTGATGCACATTGTTGCTCAGTATGATAATACTATTGATATGTAAATATATCAAATTGAGCATTTGAGTTTATCAATTTTGAGAGCAATGAATTCTCTAATGGTAAAGGTTCTAGGCTATTGTCTTCTTGGACTTTTTGTTTTCCTCTATGTAGCTTGTTTATGTGTTGCTATTGTATCCACTTCTTGAACTGTAACCTGTTGTGTTTGTACAGCTAAACGGTTGCCTAGAGCTCAAACTTCTTTAAATCCATCTGGGATGGTTCTTGTAGACAGACCAGCTGAGGGGACTCGTGCAACATCCTGCTGTGCTTAATTTCCTTCTTCTCCCCGACTCCTCCATCCATTCTAAAAAGGTTCATGTGTATGTGGTTGCACATTGCAGTATTGGATGAATGTTTTCTAGTAGGTAGAATTGGGTCATAGATAATCATAGGTTCTTCTCAGCTGTGTAATAACTTTATGTTGGGTTATTGTTGTTATTGTTTTGAACTTATATACGCATGTATACTGATCTCATTAAGTTGGGTTACAAGATCTGCCTCTCCCAGTCTTCTTTTCATCCTCATTTTCTGAGGCTGTGTGCTTTGAAACTTTCTTATTTCGCTTCTTGAGCATATTCTTCCAGCCCATTCCCTACAAGGAAGATGAAGACATGCAAGCTAAAGCGTTGAGTGGTGATCAACATAGTCATAAATCATCATAATGCATTTGGTTTCAAAAACTTATACTCGGTATATATAATCACAATAGTTTATGATAAAAAAGAGATTGATTTGTGTATAAAATCATAAATTTTGAATTTTTTTGTTGAGACTGTAATTGGTTTAATCAGTTATAATTTTGAATTATGGGAAAATGATATACGGAGTATAAAGTATATACATACTGCTGGGTTTATATATCCTTGTAACAAGACCTTACAAGTAAAAGAAACCTAATGCTGATGTGGGTATATTTTATTTTTTTAAAGCAACTAAACTGAAGAAGAATAAGATAGCTTAGAGCGTCAATTAGACATAATAAGAAGTTAACGCCAAGGGTCCACGACACTATCTCATTGAGTAATACGGAGTAGTTTGTACACAGTTCTTATACCGTGGAACCGGTGCATGGTGAGCACCATGCACCCGGATCCGGAACCTCTACCTTACTTTAGAGTAAGGTAGAGTGCATTGCTTCCTCCCGGTCGTCCGATCGACAATTCAACGGTTGGAGATCTTGGGCTCCACTTTTTTGCTGATCTCGAGGCCGTGTTGGCCGCTCCCCTCCTGTCCGATGCGCAAGGCACCCTCCTAGTCGGGTAGAGGATCCCAATCCCATGCACCCTTTGTTATTTTTTATTTCTCCTTTTCTTAAAATTGTTAATAATTTTTTTTATTTTTGATCCGATTTTTATAAAATTTATATCAAAATTTTTTATTTTTCATGATCTTTCAAATGAGACCAATATTGCCTATGTAATTTTAACATATTAACATTTGCGTGTAAAAATATGTAACTTTACGTGTTAAAATATGTAACTCACGTTCAGTCAGGCCAAATGTAAGATTAAATCCATCGTCTTCCTCTAGGAAATCTCATATGTTTCAAAAAAATAAAAAGAAGAGATTATTTTTATGATTGATAATGAAGAAGACAATGAATAAGAATCAGCGAGAAAATAGAGAGAGAGGGACTATGACTATGAGCGTGATTAACCCACAGATGAATAGAGACACTGGAGCATTCTGAACTCTACATACTGTGCAATATTTCAAATATATGTTTTATTTCAAATATATGCAATTTTAGATTCGAATGATCATATATTTGATTCAGGTAAACTTGTGTCAACAATTATGCTAAGTGAAGAAGAATCTGAAAATATCATGATTGGGTAGGGCAATGTGCCATAAGCAGGAATTGATTTTAAGAGTGCTACAGTGGAAATTTAACAAAGTTATACTGCTTCTTTGGGATTTTCTACTAGGATAAGAACTTCAAGCAACCGTGATAAATGTGCCACAACATGTTCGTAAGTTTCACAACCTACAATTCAAACAGTCTGTAATCATATTTTCCCCTTGCTTTATGATTTTTCAATATGAATGTTGTGTTCTTTTCTATTGGTAGCTCTATTATTTTTGCTGGTTTTTCCATATTTGTTTAAATCTATTTATATTGAATGTTTGAGCATTTCCCATTATAGTTTGAATTTTAGTTTGACCAAGGCACTTAAGATTAAAAAAGGCAAAGTCGGTATGATTATGAATTTATTCACATATTATGTGTTGAAACAGTGTGGGCATATATACTACGTAGTACTTATTTCACAGTTATAAACGTGATTACGGGACAAAGCATGCAAGGATCATCTACTCCCAAGATGGATGGTAGTGATTAGGATCTATATCTCGGCTACTTTTGCATATTAATACTTCGGTTAGTCTTGTTTCTACTAGATCTGCTCATAACTTAGACTTGTTATTATCATTTCCTGAAATGACCAAGGTCTTAGCCGTAGCTCTTAGGAGATGCTTTTGAACTTTTCCGAGGGCTGTTTTAGGCAACTCCGTTACAAACTGGACCTTCTTCGGAACCATGTATCCGGGCAGATTTTCCCGACAGTGCGCGATGATGTTAGCTTCTATCCAATTTTCGGTGGATTTCAGGACTACGAAGGCGCAAGGGCTCTCGCCCCACCTGGGGTGCGGCATTGCGACGACGGAGACCTCGGAAACGCCGGCGTGATTCAAGATCACGCTTTCCACTTCGACGCTGCTTATGTTTTCTCCACCAGAGATGATGATGTCTTTCGAGCGGTCCTTGATTTCGAGGTAGCCGTCGGGGTGGATGACGCCGACGTCGCCGGTGACGAACCATCCATTTCTGAAGGCGTCGGCGTTGGCCGCGTCGTTCTTGAAGTAGCCCTTCATGATGCTGCTGCCACGGAGGACGATCTCCCCCATGGTCCGGCCGTCACGGGAAACTCGCCGCATTGTCTTGAGGTCCCAGACCACATCGGCGTCGGCGAGTGCCAGTATGCTGATCCCCTGTCTAGCCTTCAAGCGGGCTTGCTCCTCCGCTGGCAACTGTTTCCATTTCCCCTGCCATTCGCAAACCATCGCCGCTCCGGTGGCCTCGGTGAGGCCATAAGCATGGGCGACGTGAAACCCCAGCCCCTCGATTTTCTTGAGGAGAGGTGGCGGCGGTGGCGCCCCTCCAGCGAGGATCTCGACCGGAGCAGGCAATTCCCGGCGCTCGTGCGGCTTGGCTTCCAAAAGAATCGAGAAAACGATCGGCGCACAACACATGTGCGTAACTCCGTGTGACACAATGTTGTCGTATATGTCTCTTGCGGTGGTGTTGCGCATGCAGACGTTGGTTCCGCCACGGGCGGCGACACCCCAGGTGAAGGTCCAGCCGTTGCAGTGGAACATCGGGAGTGACCATAGATAAACGGGCTGAATCCCCATTTCCCATCCCAAAATCAAGCTCAACGTGCTCAGAAAGGCTCCCCGGTGACTATACACAACTCCCTTCGGCTGAGATGTCGTCCCCGACGTGTAGCTCAAGGTGATCGCGTCCCACTCGTCGTCGATGGCCACATCACTCTCATTCTCCTCCGTGCCATCCTGATAAATCCGTGCTCGGAGTATCAACTCCTCGTACTCGAGGTCACCTAGCCGGATTCCGGTGGGGGCGGCGACGTCGTCGATGTCAACCACTAAGGGCACCGGTATATTTTCGCCCATCATTATCTCCAATGCCTTTTTCGCCTTCTCCACATACTCATAGTCCACAAAGAAGGCCTTGGCCTCGGAATGCTTTAGAATGGTGGCAATGTTCTTCGCGTCGAGCCTCGTGTTGACGGTGTTCAACACTGCCCCCGCCATTGGCACCGCAAAATGCATCTCGTACATTGCCGGAACATTTGGGGCCAGCACCGAAACCTGTGCATATCAGATCAAAGACGAGATTAGTTTAGTTTTTCGATCAATGACATTATATATTAAGGTAGATTCTATGGTACTCATAAGGTACCATACCTTTGTCCACATGGATCAATGAGAATGTATCAGTTGATCTATTTAAATCTAAATTAAAAATGTTAAAGTGGTGTGGTCCAATCAAATGAATAATAGGTACGGTACCCCATATTTTAGAAAGGTAAGTAATTTAGAACGAAAATAATTTCATTATAGCATACTATGTATTTGCCTATACATAATACGAAGTACTACGTATTTATAAAATTAAAATTTGGTACTTACGACGTTGTTCTTGACAATGTTGAGAGCCCGTAGGGAGGCGGCGAGGCGGCGACATCGGTCATAGGTCTGGCTCCACGTGAAGTGGAAGCCAGCATAGATGACGGAGTTGTGGTCGGCATAACACTTTGATGCCCTTCTCAAGAAATTGATGGGAGTAAGGGAAACATAATTTGCTTCACATTTGGCCAATTTATCCATTTTGCTTGCAGCTGGTTATTTTGGAAACTTAGAAGTTACTATAATACTGTAAAATATGCGGAGTATATCTTTTAGTGTTGGATCGGAGGTACTGTGCGATTAATCTCTAGATTTGTTCCAAAGATGAATGGATTTGATAATTAGTTGAAAAGCAACTGAAAGAGGAGCTGTTTATTTATAGGTGCATATGAATAAGCTTCTTGTTTTTTGCATCAGGTGGAAATGTGTGGGAACTGGGAACCTGTCGTGAATGTGTGGTATGCTGTATTCAAATTTTCCATGTTTTAATTTAACAAGCTAGATAGACTTTCCTTCCCAAGTTTCAATTGAATCGAGTTTTGATTTGGTTTTGTCTGATCTAATATGTTTAAGGTGACAACTCTGGTACCTTTTAAAAAAATGGGGTACTGTACCTACCATTCATTTGATTGGACCACACCATTTTATCATTTTTAATTTAGATTGAAATAATTTAACTGCTACATTCTCATTGGTACATGTGAACAAAGGTATGGTACCTTATGGGTACCATATAATCCACCTATGTTTAATTATGGTCTAATTTAATTTGGTCTAGTCAAGTTTGATATGGTAACAACGATTTTATGTGTATAGTACAACTATGGAAGTCTGATTTGATCTCGTCTCATCTTATCTAGTTTGAACTCATTTGATCTTGTCAATTACTTAAATTTGTTCTAATCTTGGACATAAATTAATCCAATTTTAAAAAAAATGATTTTCTAATTGATTGATACGCTATACAAGAGTGTTAATAATTCAATAGACATTCATGAAATTCAATGGGTAATTTCTATACCTAATTTTGAAAGGGTAGATGTCCAAATGATTATTAAAATGTTTTTACTCGAATTGTTTTTAGTCTTAGACTAGATTAGATCAAACCATATTTGAGTAGACCGATCAAAACTTCCATAGCTATAAAATATATAGGGGTAGTGAACATGTCGGTTTCTGTTCGGTTTGGAACGGATTGGAAGAATCATTATAAAAAAATCATAGTAGCTACTTGGATGCATAGTAGCTATATATAGTACTACGTAATATTTTTTCGCATGAGTTATATTTCAGTAATATTTAAGAAAAAATTCCTCTTCTAATTAAAACAGCGCATAAAAACTATAGTGCCAAACATACAACTAAGAGTTTATTTAGATTTTTAAATACTCCACATAATAATTCAATCAATCATCATTTACTCCAGTGCCGCAAATGTCCCCACCTATGATGGGGTAAGGGGATAAATAACATAATAATTCAATCAATGCTATTAAAGTTTTGCCCAAAAATGTTACTAGTATAAGAGAAGAAATACTTCCAATATCTTCGTTTTTAAAAATTCTTTTAAAACGTTTTGTTATAAATGTTGTTGTCACCATTCAATTAATGTCTGCTTCAACTTAATTCAAATCTATGATTTTTTTTAGTACAAAAGATTGTTCATTTATTTGATCTAGTTATGATCAACTCATCAACCTCATCATTTGGCAGATGATTATCAATAATAATGTTTATATATAGCTGGATTTATCTCGCTTCAATATAGCAATCAATAATACATTATCCTACATTTCGTATATTTTAAATTAAAACATTTCGTTTTTTTATACCTTTATTTTGCTATGACTCAATAAGTTCTGTATTTTTATGTTACTAATGTTCTTGTAAATATTTTGTTTATATTTATTGCCTTTATTCTAATTCTTTTGATTAATTTATTTATAGATTACAACTATTAATGAGAATTGAGATTAATTAATTCTTGATTGTTTCTAATTATGGAGCAATTAAATGTTTTATTCGGACAATAAATTTCTACTTCTTTTATTTCTAAACTAAATGGATATAAAATTGAATCACCACCACATTGTCTTTGCATATAACAGTATTGTTAATCTTTTTAGCACATATTTGCCTTATTTATAAAACCATTTAGACTTAACACAGCCTCATTAATTTATACCAAACAATTTTGTAGCTGGAGTGGGCATGCGTATCTGATTTCAAAAAGAAATAAAAATAACATCATATTTTGAAGTACGGCCACCATGAAGTGAGCAAACCCATGCCATGAACTAACTTATATGGCAATGGATAGTTGAATGGTACACTTTCCAGCCAAGAAGAAGATGATTTGTGGACGGTATTTTCTTAGGCACACGAGTACTGTTTAGATATTATTATGTTTCATCATAATAATGAATGAATATTTCCTAATTTATATGTGTGGCTACGTATTATTTGGAGTTCGGAATGGGTTCAATCAGATTTTTTTTGGATGATATTTATATGTAAACATGTTGACAAGGCTTTAAATACGTATCCAATGATCTTTCTAACCATGTTCAAAATGAACATGAAAAAGCATCAAAGCACAACTACCTCCCTCATATATATGACGTGTTTTAAAGAAAAAAAATCAACATAGACTCTCGATCGATCACAACCAAGGCCGGACATCATTTGTGTTATTGTGTGATGTTAAAATTTAATTTAAATAAATTTAGTTTGCGGGTATGAATGATCATTGTTGGCTATAATAATTGTATAAATAGCCGCTCATAGTTTTTTTAGGATGAATCCGTACTCGACTAGGCAGGGCTCCGTGATTTTTAGTAGGTAATTATTCGCCACCGGTCCGACTAAAGGGGTGCACGCTTGTACTGAGTTATTGATATAGTGTACACGTGACGGCCCACGTCACCTTTTTTCACCCACTTCTTTTTATTTATCTTTTTCTTACCTACTTACTTACTTTCTTACTTACTTACTTACTTAATTACTTACTTACTTACTTACTTACTTACTTACTTACTTACTTACTTACTTACTTACTTACTTACCTACCTACCTACCTACCTACCTACCTACCTACCTACCTACCTACCTACCTACCTACCTCTTTCTTTCTTTCTTTCTTTCTTTCTTTCTTTCTTTCTTTCTTTCTTTCTTTCTTTCTTTCTTTCTTTCTTTCTTTCTTTCTTTCTTTCTTTCTTTCTTTCTTTCTTTCTTTCTTTCTTTCTTTCTTTCTTTCTTTCCCTCTTTTCGGTCCGCTTGTTTTTGCTTATCTTTTTTTTTCTCTTTAATTTCTTTATTTCCTCATTCCCGCATTCTTTTTATTTGGAGACCAGTGATAAGTCCGTATTTCGACAATAAGTCTGTATTTCGACACGCATTTGATGCGTGATGAGATCCTAGCATAAAGGTGTCATAAGTCTCATTTTTAGCTCAAATCATATTTTATCGGACATTGGTTCGTGTTTGATATTTTTGGAGTCAAAATCAGGGAATTAAGTCCGACACCGGCATTTTAGAAGTAATCGAGAGAGTTGAGACGCATTTGAGAGTTGATTAGGAGCATTGAAGGTCAATGAGGTGTTAAAGACGAAGTGTTGAAGACAAAAGAGCTCTAGGATTGGCTACGAGATCAAACGAAGACGAATAAAGCTTGAAACGACGATCAGGATGTCGTCCTGTCATTCGTTCAAGCATATCTTTTTGTAGAAACATCCAAAGTACAACTTTCAAGTTTCATATGAAAGCTAGCTAACTTCAAGGGATACAAATCATATGAAGACACCATGACGAGAGTCTGAGAAGAGAAAGGTGAAAACAGATGATGAAGCCAGATAATCGATGTTGAGATATCAGGATGCGACCTTCCACAATTTTATTCATATCTTATGATTGGATGATTTAAATCCAGTTTCGCAAGTTGTGTTGGATAGAAGACGTCATTAACTACAACCTTGATGAAGGAAGCATAGTCAAATTCGGAAGGGAAAGGCGCACGTCATTCGCCCGAAATATGCACGTCGTGCGCGGAATAAAAAAATCACGGAGGAACTACCGGAGGCCACGCATGACGTGCGTGGCCATTTATGCGCGTGTTTTTTTTGCTCCGGGCGCACTAGGACACGCACGCCGTGCGTGCGCTCCGGTGTCCTTTTTCGGCTAGAATTGCTCCATGTTTTCTATTTAGAGAGAGACCTAAGGACAAAATTTTACGTATTTTTCTGCTTTGTTCATCAAGACTCTGGGATTATTTGTAAGTTCCATCTTATTTAATTAATGACAATTAATTCTTTTCATCCCAATTCTATCGATTCTATGGTCAATTTCATGATGGATTAATTGCATGATCTTTATTGAATTTGTGTTTGAATGATTTAATTGATATCTCTTGTAACATAGAACTGCAGCTAGGGTTATAATTGTACATAGAATAAATTAAGAGAGATCTAATCTATTCTAGGACAACTTCACAAACACTTAACGTTCGCTAAGAGATTAGTGGCGATTAAGGGGCCGTACGCTTGCTCGTTTTGACAATAATTTAGAATTATGTTGCATGAGAGATCAGTTTGGTCCTCTAAATTATTGTACTCTACGCCGCGAGAGCGGTTAGAACTTAGTATGGATTAGCGTTGCTCAATTAAATAATTTTCATGTGGTTAAGCCTAATCAGCCAGAAATCTGGTTACCCCGTAATCAACCCATGTTCCCTTGGTCGTTAATTACAAAGAACCAAATTTGGTTACCCTAGAAATCTGCATTTTAATTTTCCTAACAATCAAATCTCGCACATTGCATTTATTTTATTTCTTTTTAATCGCTGAATTTAGTTAATACTCACATCAACCAGCAAACCGTCTTTTTCCTTGCAAACATACAATTCTCACCAGCAAACCGTCTTTTTCCTTGCAAACATACAATTCTTCCATGGGATCAGCTTGATGTGACGATTTGTCTCTTTCTTTCTTCCTCTTTCCATGTCCCCCCTTCTTTCTTTCCCTATATATCAATGACTACATGGGCAAGATGAGGTTTGGGAATTGATAAGAATTTGTATACTATGAGAGAATGGACTAGGGCTACATGTTCAGAATGCACAACTGCTTTTGATGGCTTGCATCTGATCATTATCGCCAAATACAGAAGAAGAAAATTCATCTGATATTACAAAATGATTAAAGCTAACAATAACGAGACCGAGTTTATGCGTATTACAAGAAAATGTTATATTAAATATTAGTAACTTTGTACGCGTTGGTGATGGTGTCTCGTTAAAAACTTTGTGTATAAAAATCACAAAACATTAGTCTCTTTATATGCCGCGTCGCTTTAGGGATTTATGATGTTGTCAAGGAGGAAAAACGATGAAAGAGAAACTCTCGCATCTCTCTAAACTTCCATCTACCTAAATTCGGTAATGGATTACCGGCACCAATATTCACATCGCCTGAATCCCTACTTTCACCCCTTCGACTATCGAAATGAGCACTTGGAACAAAGTCGTCCGCTTGAGCGATTTAACCAATTTCGTCCGCGTTTCTTCACTGGCTCACGTAACAGGAGCCATCAGAATCATAAAGCAGCAGATGAGCTAGAAATAGAGGCACTCATCAATCACCTCTACTATCTTTACTCAAATCGGAACACACAGCTAGAATGCCCGCGTCGGGATCCAAATCACGAACTGGAGCTCACCAGTCGATTCCAAGCAGGGCCCAACAACTACAACATGGACATTCCGGCGGACTCCTGGTGCTCTGCCCGCCACAAACGTGGACGCCGACGCTCCACTCACAAGCTCAATCAGTAAGTCACGACCAATAACCGGTGGTCAACGGGTACGTCCAATCGTTTTTTCCTATTAGATCAGGAAGACGATTTATCCACTCTTCCCCTACAATCACAAAGCTTTAAACCAGAAAGACACTCCTCCCATGGTTTCTTGAAAAAAGGGTCACGCGGAATCCCTAATGGTGCAACACATAAGTCCGGCCATACAAGCCGCAAAGGGAGCCACGCTATCAAAAAATCATTGGCTTTAGAGGACAGAAGATTAAAGAAGCAAAACTCGGGATCTACATCGCCAACCAATTTGGCTGTTACGGATGCTTTTGTGACGGGGATTAATCCGCAGGGGGGCATTGGAAAGGACAAAGCCTTACTTGTTTTGCCGGTTGTGCCGGTGGGCCTTTCTGCGCAAGTTCAAGGTCGAACGGAGAATCGTTCTGGCATACGACCATCCCCTACAGCTCACGACAGACCAGGCGGCAGGCCGGAGAGAGCAGAGATTCCATCTGTGGCATCGCAGGGCACCGTGACCAACAAACGTGCAGACTGCCTGGGAATGGACCCCCATACGACTGGCGATGTACGAAAACTCACATGGGCGGAAATAGTAAGGTGTGAAGTGGACAAATGTGGAGACAAGTCCAGCACATCTACTGGAAGTCTCAATCAATCCTCAAATAATCAGGAAAATCAGATTATTACCAAGGAAAGTGCCGCTCACAAAGACGAGGCTGCCCATCTTCATGCCACGTCAGATGAACTTTCCCAGGAATTTGAAAAATTCCAATTTTTTGGAGAGGAGGGCTTTGATTCCATCAAAATTGAATCTAAACTCTACAGATTTGCTGCCACAGAAAATGAAATTGAAATTTTTGAGATACAAAAATCCTCGCTTAGAAGGATTAATTTCAAGTCAGGTCTTGCTCCACAGATCTACAGTTTTATACAACAGCTCACAGGCTCAAATAATTTTATTCACAAGCAAAGCAGAAAATTCGGGTCTATCACGGTCTCTTCAGAGGTCAACAAATCAGGCTCTTATCTCAAGATTGCTAAGGAGAAGGGGACTTACATTCTAATCCCTAAGGGCCCACGCAATTTAAATCTCAATGATTTTTTGACATTATTTTCTAATTTTGTTGAATTATCTTATTTAGAGCAGGACGAAACCACACATTGGGAACATGAATCTACGACTTACTCCGAGGAAATCACTATTTCCAAACTAATTTTCAACTATGAAGTTCAGAGAGCCTATAGCGAGAATCAACAACCCCTCCTCTCTTTTGAAAAACAACCACAAATTCCACTCCTCCAGGCTTATTCTGATGCCTCAGACAACTTCGATCACTCTGATGATTCTTTCTTTTCAGACGATTTTCTGGGACATGCAACAGAAAGCGACCGTCGCCCCCCTTTATCAAACCAGGAAGAAATTAGAAATTCCAAATTCAACAGAACGATTTGCCGTAAATTAAAGTTGGTCACGTATGAAAATTGCTTGCCAACAGAAAATCTCAACACGCAACTCAAACTCTACAGGAAATCTCAAAAGAATAAAAGGCGCCACAGCATGAGGACCAGATCACAGTCCAGAGACTTCCCTTGGGTCTACTTTAATCTTTACTTTACTTTTCTTTTATGTATTTTGTTTTCCTTTTTTATCTTCTTGCACTGTAATTTTTGTTTTATGAATAAAATTGTTTTCGTTAAAAAAAAAATGCCGCGTCGCTTTAGGATATTGACATATTTTTGAACAATTATTTTGGGATATACTCCCTCCGTCCCGAAAACAACTTCCCACTTTCCTTAAATGGATGTCCCAAAATTAACTTCACACTTCAATACTTTCCTTATTTGGCAAATTATCTACATCAAAAAAGTGATAAACAGTGCCAAACAGTGTTTAAACAGTGCCACAAAGTGTTTAAACAGTGCAAAACAGTGCATTCTAAAGTAAAGTCAAATTTATTTCCTAAAAGTGTGTGAAAGTCCAACCGGGAAGTTGTTTTCAGGATGGAGGGAGTACATGATTTTATAAGAAAGGTTTGTTACTTTTTCTGAATAGTTGCCTGATACGCATGTAATTTCCGTGTGTATGTTTACGTTTTTAGTTAGTTTTGGTTGTTTAATATTTCAGAAATTACACACTTTTGGTGTAATAGTTATGTTTGTAATTTAGTTGTAATTCATTTAGATTAGGATCATTCTGAGCTTAAACAGGTCCAAGATCAGTCAAATGATCATTGGTGAAGGAAGGTGCAAGAGTTCAAGACAAAAAGGAGGCAAAATCCTGATTTTTGACCTGTACCCGGTCGAGTATACCATATACTCGATCGGGTACCAACTGTACTTTCAATCAGATCAATCAGGAGACAAAAGGGTGTGCAGGGGAAGATTTGGCCACGATCAATTGTAATACCCGATCGGGTACACCTATATACCCGATCGGGTATACCTTTTATTTTCACTCCGAATTCGATCGAGTAAGCCTCAAAACTACACTTTTTACACATATCCGATCGGGTATCTATATATACTCGATCGGGTACCCGAACTGCACTCCCAAAAAGCCTATAAATACACCCCCTTCCCTTCACAATGAGGGACCAATTCCTTTACACTCTTAAGCTCAATTTAGAATAGCATTTCTTTATACTTCTTCTAGCATGTTTAGTCTCCAAATGAGGAGCTAAACTTCCATTTCTTAATGTTGCTCTTGAAGCTTGTTGATTATTAAAGTTGTGAGTTATTTTCTTAACTTCTTTCCTTGAATATTAATTCTTCCTTAAATACTATTTCTATATCAATGTTGGGGAGTGTTACTAAGATGACAATTAGTTAACATCTTGACATTGGTCTTAGCAATAGCTATTCCTTCCTCTATATTAATATTGGGGAGTGTTACTAAGATGACAATTAGTTAACATCTTGATATTAACTATAGTAGGATTCATTTTCTTTAATATTCTTCCTCGAGTATTAATTAATTCCTATTCATATTTCATATTAATATTTTGAACATTACTTAAAGGATCAACTAGTTTTGTTTCATATATTAATTATTACTAGAAACGATCAACGAACCGATGGTTAATCGTTGATAGTTTCACAAGTAAGTAACTTCGGTTTGTTAATGGACGGTCGTGGTTAATAAACTTAAGAGGGATTAATTTTGTTGGTTAAACCGAAACCGTTGTGTTGAGGTTATCAATCTCAATTGATTTCATCAAGGAGTTAAGAGATTAAGTGCTACTATCAAGTCGGTATATGGCGTTGTTCGATACTTGACTAATAGTAAGGGTTATTAATGAACGGTCATTGTTAATAACTAACCTCGATGAATTGGATATAATCCTCGATTGAGTATTCGAGGGGAGATAAGTTATAGATATAACAATGATCGACTAAAATATATCAACAAGTGGAAAGTAGCAATGCCAAGTCCTTTTTATCTTTGAATCAAATCACATATAACTCGTTCATCTTCGTGTTTTATTTTAATTAAATCACTCAATCAAAACCCCCTTTTATTTATTAGTTCATAAAAAGAGAGTTATTCTTTTCCCTGTGGATACGAACTCTACTTCACCTATACTACGTATAAGTGTTAGTATTGAAAATTATTTTGAGTGCACACATGACAAAGTGCACGTCAAATTTGGCGCCGTTGCCGGGGAAAGGCAATTAATTTTTCTTTTTATTTTATTTTAAGAAAAAGAAAAAAAATATATGGTTCAAGTATAAAGATTTCTATTTCTTCTGAGCTTTGTAGTATATGGTTAAATATCGTTCACTAAACGAAATCACCTACCACTCAAACCCCGAAATAGAACAAGCTCTCGAGCGGTTGAAAAACAAATTCTCAAACCCCGACTCAGAAGAATCATCAAGTGTTAGTTCTCAATCTAGCGAGACCGAAGAGCCAATATCTATGGCTAACGAAACGAGAACGTTGAGGGAGCTCACAGCTCTGAATCTTAATCAACAACCCCTATGTATCACTTTCCCAACTCTTGATACGGGGGTCACATTCGAGCTAAAATCTGGGCTCATTCATCTACTTCCATCTTTCCATGGACTACGAGGGGAAGATCCGAACAAACACTTATTAGAGTTCCATATTTGTGTGCACAAGCATGTGCCGCAACGGTGTCTCGAAAGAGCAAATCAAACTAAGAGCTTTTCCATTTTCTCTGAAAGACACCGCGAAGAATTGGCTTTTCTATCTTCCTTCGGGAAGTATCACTACAGGCCACAAATGAAGAAGGCTTTCCTTGAAAGGTACTACCCCGCTTCTATTTCATCATCACTCAAGAAGCAAATAAGCAACATTGAACAAAAAGATGATGAATCTCTATATGAATATTGGGAGAGATTCAAGAAGCTATGTGCTAGTTGCCCCTATCACGGATACACCGAACAAGACCTCATTCTCTACTTTTATGATGGTCTTGTGGATCAAGATCGCCGCATGGTAAATGTGGAGGGGGCATTGTCAACAAAACCCATTCGCAAGCAAGAGGTCTCATCTCGGAATTGGCCGAGAACTCTAGACACTATAACGGGCGGTCCTCAACTCGTAGAGTTATGGCAGCAGAATCCAACAACTCGTTGGAAAGTCAAGTGACCGGCTTGACAAGTCAAGTGACCAGCTTGACTTCTTTGGTAAAAGATTTTCTCTTAAATACAAAAACCCAAGAAGTCAAGGTCTGTGGCATATGCTCAACACAAGGGCATCCAACCGATTCTTGCCCAACATTACACGAGGAGAATCCCGAGCAAGTCAATGCTTTGGGGTTCCAAGGTCAAAGGAGGTACGACCCTCATGGCAACACATACAATCCGGGATGGAGAGATCATCCAAACTTGAGGTATGGAAACCCTCCGCAATCCAACCCATCTTCTCAATCTAGTATGTCTACGGAGGACATGATTCGAACTCTTGCTACGAGCATGGGCACCTTGCAACAAAACGTGTTGCAATTTCAACAAGAAACAAAGTCAAGCATTCAAAATTTGGAAACTCAAGTTAGCCGAATTTCGAATGCTGTGAATCGACTTGAAGCAAAAGATTCGGGTAGGCTCCCTTCCCAAACGGAGCAAAACCCAAGACAACAAGTCAATGCCATCATGTTAAGGAGTGGCCCAGAATTGCAAGCAAGGGAAGTTGAAGAAGAAAAGGTTGACAAAGATGAGGTTGACCACAAGGAGGAGGGGCCAACAAAGACAAAAATCCCTCCGCTGTCATCATATGAGCCACTCCCTCCATTCCCTGAGGCATTGAAGGACACAAGGAAGCTAGAGATTGATCAAGACATCTATGAGACCTTCGCAAATTGTGAGGTAAATATCCCACTCTTTAAACTAATCAAAAGTGTCCCCCGTTATGCAAAGTTTTTAAAAGAACTATGTACAAAGAAAAGAAAAGATAAATTGAAGGCAAAACAAGAGGTCAAGGTTAGTGAACGTGTCTCAGCAATTTTTCAAAGGAAACTCCCGGAAAAATGCAATGATCCAGGCATGTTCACTATCCCATGTAAAATAGGGGACACTTTATTTCCTAAAGCCTTGTTGGATTTAGGGGCTTCGATCAATGTTATTCCATATTCATTATACAAGTCCCTAAACCTAGGCCCTATGCATGATACTGGGGTAGTAATCCAATTGGCGGATAGATCTAGCACATGCCCAAAAGGTGTCGTAGAGGACGTGCTAGTAAAGGTTGAAAATTTGGTCTTCCCTGTTGATTTCTATATTCTCGAAATGGAAACCGATAACCAAGCTACATGTGACACTCCATAAATTTAATAAAAAGAATTTAATATTAATTAAAATGTGACACCACACAATTATAGTTGCGGATATTTTTCTTAGCTTATGCTTCGGGACGAAGCATCTTTTAAGGAGGGTAGAATGTGACACCCCAAAAAATTGCAATAAAGTAAATAAATTTTATTAGTGAGATAAAATGTTACGAAAGTCACATTTTAATAATTAAGTGAATCGGATAAAATTTTAACATCGGTGACAACTTTAATCGGATAAAAATGTTTCAATAATAAAAGTGACATTTTTTATAATAATTATGTTGATAAAAATAGGATCTTGACTTAAATAACAAAAGTAACATTTTTGTAACAAGTGATAATTATACATAGAGCATACATAATATATCTCTACAATCTTATAAGAGTGAATATTGTTTTGGGTATAATGGTCATAAAAAATGTGTTGGTGTCTCTTGCTGCATAAAATCATTGTACATCACACATGATTTTTTGTACTTCTAAACGTATTGTAGCTTATGTTTAACAGGGAAGTAGCTTTCCGGTATATGTTCCCCATTCCGTTAACTTAGTCTTCCTTTGGCTTATTTCCGTCATTCATCTCCTCCTCTTCCTTCAAGCACCTCGATATTTTTTACACTCCAGAGTGATGGCGGTGAGCAGACATAGGTTTGGAATCTCAATGGCTCTGGCACGAGAGTTGCATCCAAGGTAAATAGTAATCGTCTCCCTCTTTTCCTTCACGAATTTACTATTCAAGTGATTACGGTTGACGAAGCCCTCCGTAGTGGAACCGTATGAGTGTGTCCCAGGTGTTGCTATTATACATTTGTTGCAATGGAGTGTCGAGGTTGCTGTGAGAACAAGAGGGTACTGAATAGCCTTTCCTACATACTGGATGGGTTTGGACTTTGGCGAACCACACATAAGATTTCAGACACAGCCAACAAATGAGCGGTCCATTATTTTCGGCAACTGAAGAACGGTTTCAGTAACAAGTTAGGTTTTTTCTTCTTTTCGGCAACTTCATTATTATTAGGAGTGAATCGCTTCATCAATTCATTTTAATTTTAATGCTCTTTTACTCCAATACTCCAATACTCATGTGTCATCAAGTGTTTCACGTATTGTATCCTCACCGAGCTCCTAAATTGAAGTCTTTAATATAACGAATCCTTCAAAATACGATGCTTTTGTTTAGTAGACTTCAATATCCTGCTCTTTTTTCTATTAAAGGTGTAGTGTTTTGTAATGTAAAGGACTTGCTTATTTTGTTGATTCATGATCAAATTTCATTACTGGATGTTAATTCCCTTTTTTTATGTCACTGTGATAGGCTTTGGTTTGGATGGTCAGAAGGACGAAAGGGATACTGATTAATGAAGATCGATTAACCTCTTGGTAAGTTAGATTGACATATATACCATTGTGTCCTCATTTTATTTCAATTTGTCTAAATGTAAAAATTATTTTAAATTTAAATAAGACCCCTCCCCTTCCCACTCCTCCCCTCCCCTCCAAAATCCCCCAACCATACTGGCCCTTAATGATTCATTTTTGTTAAATATGGTTATATACTCTAGGTATGTAAGTATGTTGCTCTTTGATGACTCTGCATCCTGAACTTAGTTATACGAAGTATTATTTTAGCTTCTTTTTTTTTGCTGTAATATGAGTTGCAGATACCTAAAATGAATACAAGAAAATGCCAGTAACGAATTCTACACACCATCCAATCTTAATATGGTGGCTACATTTGCTTGAAATGATCAAGCTAGGGGTACAAGCAGAGCTCGCAGCAACCTCACATGCTTTATAGACAAGAGTGACATAAAAATAAACCCATCGTTTGAATTACCACTAACTACTTCAGATACAGCAGGACCAGGAGATAGGAGCATTTATCAATTCTCCGGATGAGTCTTGTTAATCAGTTCCAGCTCGGGTTTGCATCTATCCTTGAGATCAGTTAGGGAGAGAAGACTAGATTCAAGTTCGTTAGTTTCACACTCATATATGTTCTCCATGTGTAAGAAGAGACCTCCACTGACTCCATAAACTCGATTCTAAGTTAGGCACATCAGTGTTGTGTGCTGAACCATATCTCTGAGGGGCCTTGCCCTTGCAACTTCTTTCTGCTAAAATGCTTGCTTCTTTCTGCCTCTTCTTTAATGCAACTAATAGACCCTTTGTGTCTTGGTAGTGGAGGTCTAACCACATATAAGCAGCTTTGGTGCAAAAAGTGCAAGAGCAAGAACTTTGTGGAGTCAATTCCTGTAACAAGTTCAATTCATATAATCGACCCTTTATGGAGCAAGACTTAAAAAAGTGATTTATTTATTTTGGCAATAATAAATGCAAATGAAAGGAAAGGAAATAAAACACATTAGGTGTTTTAAAACTTTTAAGTTAACACACATCAATTTTTATTTTTCTTATAGATTGATATCCACTTAGTCTTAGAATGTGTCTTATATTTGACCCTTATATAATATCGTGGACTCTTACTAAAATGAGGAGTATTTACCTCATCAAGTCAATCCTCTTGCTTATAAAATTACATCGTTTTATCAGTTCTATAGTCCATTTTAAAATGAAAAGCAAGAGATTACATGCATATATAGAGTATACAATTTTTCCTCTTCCTACATTTTTAATGCTCAACTTTTTTATCCGAGTTTATATAGATTATAAAATACTTAGTATTGGGGGAGGGTCATTGTGAGGTGTATTTCAGGTTGGATTTTTCAGGATTATATCACTCATGTATCACTTCCACTGATTGTCTAGGCTCTCTCGTAACCATCACCTCTCTTCCTTGTATGCTTAGCCTAGATTTCTTCTTTATAGTTATTGATTGATTAATGAGGCTACAGAGATCTGTGGAGGTTCCTAAGGGCGTTGCCTAACAAATAACTCTTTATAAGCTTATAATACTATGTATATTTTATCATCATCAACACCCTATATATAAGTATCCTTTTCTCTGAATTTATGATTCTGTTTCATCTTCCGTTTATACCAGTTTACTATTTTATAATGTGCTTTTAATTTGTGTAGCCATATTGAGTTCATTTTCCTAAGTATATGTTATTTTTTCTGGGGGGGGGGGGGGGGATGGGGGCATTTTTAGCTTTCTTCATAGAAGAAATAACTTATACTTTTTATAATGTTAGGGGTATCAAGGTTGTGTTTGAAAACAATTTTTTTAAAAGTGATTTTCAGATTTTAACTAAAAAAAAGATGAAATTAGTGTTTTCAAGTGACAGTTTTTGTTTAAATTATGCAAAAAAACACTTATTTTATCTAAGTTACTTTTTCAAAAACCATTTTTTTCAAACACTACCAACTTTTACTATTAAATATTTTTTCCAAAATCTCTTTAAAGTTCAATTTTTTAAAATAGAAGCAATCACAAACACTCACTATACTTTAGTAATTGTACATGATGCAACACAACAAAGGACCGAAGGAAGTTAGTTTCATTTCCTTCCATTTAGAAGGTGTCAATAACAACTATACTTTATTGTCGGTATGAAACTAATACTAATACATAATAAGTAATGTGCTTGTAATGTCATTGGGCATTTAGACGAACGCGCATCGCGCGTTGATAACTAGTACTAGTATATATATATATAAGTGACATATTAAGGGGGGCCGATAGGATACATGTTCACAACTAAACTATAAGGAGTATAAAATGCACATGGCATATACTTCGTATGTTCTTAGGTACTACATGTAAATTAATTGTTATACAAAGGTAGTTGTACGCATAAAAGTAAAAAAAAAAAAAACCATATAGTGAAACTAGCTAATAAATTATGTGTTGTACTGATCATACTTCACACATATAAACACTCGCACATGGGCAAGAGATAATCGAACTTGGCTCTCATATAAATACAGAGAATGATACAAGGTACCTACGTGAATACCATGTGACACACATGACATACCCATGTATATATGTATGTTCGAACACCACATGTACATGCCTCCCATATGCATTTGTCATCCCATTCTCAATCATACTTGCGAATGATAATCCACCCCGAATGAAACAAACGTGTTGGGACATAAGGCTCATGTGATAAGTTTCCTACCCTGCGAAATTTTATCATACGTCCGCCCGCCACATATACTTCGTATATAAGTATACTGCGTTACATCATACTCCGTATACCTCACCTCATCAGCGATGCCCAAGATAGAGACGGACGAACTCAACCCCTCTGCAAACCTTAGCTCTCTGCGCACGGCAACCTAAGCAACCAATCTACAGCGCCAGCGTCATAACCAGAAGAGAGAATGACAGACTGGTTAGTGTCGGAAGAAAATCTCCACTACTCGTTCGTGTCAACCAGGAACCTGTTCTGCCGCTGTGACACTGGGACACCGCAGCTGGAAGAAAAGCCTGTATCGCCGCCCGAGGAAGAGGAGGAACCTGGAGTCGTCTCAGCCGGACTGAACTGTATCCTCTGAACGTCGCCAACCTGCCGCCTCTTCCTGCTACTGGAGTGGTGGAACTCGCCGTCACCTCTTCTCGTTCGCAGTTGGGAAGTCTTCTACGGACCCCTGTTTCCGCGGGGGTCGATAGCAAAGGAGCCGGAGGCCAGGGGATAGACCTTAGGACAACGCTGCTGTCTTCACCGGATGCCGCCGGAGTTTCTGTGCGGCGGAGTGGGAGCACCGTCGCATGCATCGCAGATTCGCAGCAGCCCGTTGTTATCTGGCCGTTATCGTTCGACGGAGAACAACTTACGTATGTACGTATGTCATCCTACTGTCTTACTCCGTAAATTTAGTTAGCTGGTTTCTTTTACGAAGTACTCCCTCCGTCCCTCTATGATTGTCCCATTTTACTATTTCGGTCCGTCCCACTAAGATTGTCCCATACCTTATTTGGTAAAGTTTGCGTGGTTCTAAATCATTCCTACTTTATTCTTACTTTATCAATTCAATATCAACCACATAAACCCACTTTTATTAATAACCGTGACACCTTCTCTTGTCCCAAACTTAGGGGGACGGATGTAGTATTACGTAGTATAATAATGAGAAATGGTGTCAAATAGGACCAAAATAAAGCTAATGTAACTAAATAGGAGTTATATTTTATACCTAAATAGGATCATATTTTTCCGTCTTTCCAAATATACCCCTATTCTATGACTCCTCTCCTTTCTCTTCTCTGCGGACAAATCCAACCAAACTCTTGCTTCATAAGAGTCATACACAGGCGACCCTGGTAGGTAGGGAGCGGCTCTTTGGCTGGAACAACGGAGGCGGGGCGCGGAACTCTCTCTCTCTCAACAGTCTCTCTTCTCCGGCGGAAGCCCTAGATCTGGCCCGTTTCCGGTGGGCTGAACGCATCGTTTCAGCTTCCGATTGCAGAAATCGCTCTATTTTGTTTTATTTCGTCGATCCAGTTCATCCGTAAACTAATTTTAATTTATAGGGCCTGCTTCTATTTAATTTTCTTTCCCTGCCTTTCAAGATCGTTTTTAAATACTTCCTTAATTGACTTTTATTATTGTGGCCAGGTTGATGTTTTCTGGTGGCCAGGCTGATGATTTTCGGGCTCGATTTACTTTTCGTTTTGCTTCTTTCTTTCTTTTTCATAATTGTAATACTCCATTGATGTGTAATATTATAATGTTAATTATTTATTTATTAATACTTATTTTAACTCATTTTAAAGTATTACCCTTGGTATGTTAGCTTTAATTTGTACTACCAACGTGATTGATAGATAAAGCTTTAATAATACATGGTTAACAACATGCTTTTCTACAAAGGTAATGAGTTTTTATAGTATTGAATTTACATTATTTCTGACAATGTCACTTTTTATAATGATTGACATTGTTATTGACATTATTACAATGTAATTTTTATAGCATTGTCCTTTTTATAACATTGTCATCGACATACTGTCATTGTCACGACGGTGTCACATGTTTTGACAATAACAGTGTCATACAATGACATTGTGATATAATAACATTGTAGTACATTATTTTTCCATAAAAATAGTACGACGTATTTTATAGCTTTGACATTATTTTTAACAAGTCATTTTTATAAAGAAGTGACATTGTGATATAATGTCATTTTTATGACATTGTCATATAAGAAATTGTTTTTATACATGACATCATACTATATTGTCATTTAGTAACATTGATGTTTAAACAATGACATTATATTACATTGTCATATAATGACATTGACTTTCAAACAATGACATTATATTACATTGAGATATAATGACATTGACTCTTAAACAATGACATTATATTACATTGTCATATAATGACATTGTCTTTTAAACAATGACATTATATTATGTTATCATATAGAGACAATGACATACATGCATTCTCATTCTTGATCTTCCAATGATATTATTTTTCAAATAATGATATTATCCTACGTTATCAAATTGTCATTGTAATGTATAGTGTAGTAAATTTTTACAATGTAATTTCATGACATTGTCCAAAATATTGCAATAAAACCCAACAACATCAAGGCAATGCTATTAAGATTAAAGTACTAACTATGTTAAAAAATTATCATGATAAAAGGTGTTTGACAAAACAAATAGTGAAGTAGTTTTTGAAAAACGAATTTCATTCTGTAATGTAAAATAAAATAAAAATAGAAAAAGTAATACTCTGTACTTAATAACGGAGAAATTCAAAAGTAAAACAATGCCGTGAGACTAGCAGAACATTTGAACATTGACAACTCCTTTATTTATGCTACAGTGTAATACCTCATATCAATGACAATAATAATATCCCTAATAATTAATCAATTAATAATATAATACTCCACTGCAATTATTTACAGATGCACACTCCATCCCCACTGCAATTATTTGCTCAGTTACCATTGCAATTTTCAACCATAATATGGCTTATTTACAGATCTGGTTTGCTTGAGCAGACATATTTCAGAATCTTTCGGTACATTAGACTTGAACAAGCATGGATCTGGACAAGAAGAGTTGTTGCCTTTCAAGTTTAACCATGTGAGAACATTTCGAGAATAGGATTGGACAGCAATTGCGGCGGCAATGACGGGGATCGAGAGGTACATCGGCAACGATGAGGTGTGGAGGCAGCAGGGGCGCCGACGAGATGCGCGGAATCAGTGAGGTACGGTGGTGGCAATGATGTGTTGTGGCGGTACGGTGGACCGGTAGTGGAGGAATGGAGCTGCTAGGTTTGAGGGATAGCTGTGTGTAATTTTGTATTGTACTCCGTATGCCCGTAAGTGAACAAGCAACTATTTGAAGGTACTTTTAATGTGAGGGTAAACTTGGCAATAAGTTCAAATTTAGTCCTATTTGCGTATAAAAATCTCGCCGGTCCTATTTAGTGTTAAGGAGTATGTTTTGCTCCTATTTGAGTCTATTTCCCTATAATAATTGGGCCACACTTTCTAAACACAATGGATAAGGCCGAAATAATTAAAAATACGACTTTAATTTGAAGATACTAAAAGTGACAATTAGTAATACTTTGACAGAATAATTAGAAGAATCGAATTATTCGACAGAGTCATTGCTTTTCATTGGGACAATTATACACGTATAGAAATAGACTGAGCAAAGTAAAACGAATTTGATGACTAGAATGGATGGAACAAAACAAAGATAGATATTCCAGTTGAGCCGGGTAATTAAATAGATTGGACTAAAGGGAATACTTTGGATTAATGAATTAACCATTGAGTAAAAGCAAATAGGACATTTGAGGAAGGGTTAGAATAATTATTAATTCTAGAATTTTTAATATTCTAGAAGGTGATATTTGAAGAGGATCAAGGTTAAAGCTTCGGTTAGGATTATCGCGATTCGAGGTAAGTACTATGTCAACCAAATTTCATGCTTTTCCCATATAAATTTATTTGTGACTAGTTATTTGAGATCATTTGAGTATATGATAGTTAATGAGATTTTACGTATCAATTATGATTGTGAATTATATATATTTGAGATTTGAGTATTTTATATTGGGTGATATTTTGAGCATTTGAATTTACATATGAATTGTTATTTGATTGAGATTTGAGATTTGAGCTATTTATGAAGTATCATATATTTTGGACTATTGATGGTATATTTGAGTATGATGAGTTGGAGTTAATAATTTTATTGTGAATAATTTTGTGGAATTCGGATTTCATATCCATTTTGATTGATGTTATGATACTTGAACTTTGAGGTTGAATTATGATTTTGTGAGTACCCGGGGAAATGTGGATTTGGTGAGTGGTAATGACTATAAGTCTAATTCCACCAGAGATCTCCCAAAAGCGGAGCATCCCAGCTTAATTGTAGTAATCGGTAGAAAAATCCCGACTACTCGGACTTTTTACTACCCGGAGAGCTTGGAATCTCTTTTAGGGGGTGTGCACACTTAAGGTAGAAGTTCGGCTTCCATTGAATTTGGTTGAGTTTGAATGATTGGACTTGAGATGATTTGGATTATTTGGTTGGACTTGATGGAGATGAATTGAACTACATTATATTGGATTATTTGAGTGGGTTATATTTGTTTGGATTGAATTGAATTTGATCGATGTGGTTGAGATTATTAAATTATTTGTAGATTTTCAAAGTGATACTTATTAATTTGATTTGATATGGTTATGTTGAATATTGATTATGAGTATTTGGAAGTATTTTGAGATGAATATTTGGGCTTTACATATGATTTATGTTTTGGAATATAATTACGAGGATTTTGGTGGTTTATTTATATTGACCTTTTAAAATTATTATGATTTAGAATTATGTACCTATATTTGGAATATTATTATTTTACATGTGATTTTGTGATGAGAAGTTTGTATAAAATGTTTCATGAGGTTTCCTCCCAAATGTTTTCACAAAATGATATATATGTATTAAACATGATTATTTTACAGGGTTGGGTGGGCCTTACTTAGCATTTCCAGCTAATTTTTGTTTCTTTGTGTTTTTCTTTATGTACTTTATTTGTGCAGGAATTGAGGATCATGTTGAAGTTGATTTCGAGAGCTTCCGCTAGAACACATAGACTAAAGTGATTGAATAATTTATTTTAGTCTTAATTTTAAAGAATTGTAGTTGAACAATTAATTAATTAAAATTTTAATTGGTTGGTGATGGATAGCCTGTGCACTCGGTTATGTGAGAACCGAGTGTGGCGGTAACGCCCCTGTTTCCCTTTGAATTTTCCGCTGCAAGACTCTGATGTTTTCGAATAAATCATTATTTACTTTGAATAAATCATTATTCAAATGTATTTTTGGGTGGGAAATTTGGGGGTGTTACACTACACCCATCCTTTTGGGAAGACCTTTCTTAAAAACGGCCCAAACAAAGATAGACGTGTCTAATGGTTCATTAACTTTAGAGTTCGATGACCAAAAAGTAGAATTCAACATCTTTGATTCTACTAAAAAGCGAATTAAAGAACAATCCCTTTGTTCTCTAAATTTTTTTGAACCACAAGCATAAAATATTTTTATTGAGAAAGAGGCTAAGGAAAAATCTATTTTGCAAGAAGAATCGCCTCAATACGAGTTGGAACCACCTGTAGTTGAGGCGACAATGAAAAGGAAACCTCAGTCCTCTCGGAAAAGGCTGAAGGGAAGAAATGAAGGAAGGGATGTTCACGATCCCACATAAAACGAAAAAAATAAATAAATAAAACGTCGTGCCACGACGTTAAATAAAGCGCTTCTTGGGAGGCAACCCAAGTCAAGTAGTTAGATTTTATATTCTTTTTGTGTGAATTTGAGAGAAAAGGGAGAGAGGGAACTAACCACGTGTTTTTGAAGAAAAGAAAAAAAATGCAGGGTTTGTGCAGCTGAAGACATACTCGATCGGGTCCAATTAAATACCCGGTCGAGTACAGGTTAAAAAGAGAAACCGATGCAATACTCGATCGGAGCAGCAAAACTTTTTACAAAAAACAGGCATACCCGATCGGGTATAGTTCCATGCTCGGTCGGGTATGGCTAGAAAAAAGAACATAAATTGCCCCTGCCTCCGAGACCCGATCGAGTACACTTATATACTCGATCGGGCATTTCTGGAAAAACGACCACCCAAACAGCCTGCCTCCCAAACCCGATCGAGTACCAGGCTCAAAACGAGGCAAACGAGCAATACCCGATCGGGTATAGCAGGGTACTCGATCGGGTACCCCTGCGATTTAACCCCAAAACACCCCAAACCACTTCATCTTCTCCAAAAAATCAAACCAACTTCGAACCTCTCTCCTCCAAACTCCATTTTGGACCTTCTCTCTACCATATCTCCCTCATTCCTCCACCAAATCATCCCATTCCACCACCAAAATACTCCCCTCACTCTCCTCTACTTATCTATACCCACAAATCCGTTTTTCCCCAAATCTCCAAAAAATCCAAAAAACCCTACCCCCATTCGAATTTTGGTTTTTCAAAGCTCAAAAACACCAAAAATGGCTCTAAGAAAGAATAGGGGAGAGAGCTCAAACGTCATGGCACCCATCCCAGGCTACGAAGACTTTCACTTCACCGATACCGAACAACGGGCCCGAATCCTCGCCACAATTTCAAGGCAAGTCAAACCATCTCGTTTTCTTTGCCATAAAGCTCTTCGTGATTTAGGCATTCTTAAGAGCACTAGAAAATTCTTTCATGAGTTGAATATGGACCGTATTTTCAATATGAAATACAACTCAAATGAAAGAATTATCTATGAGTTCATAAGTTCGGCTAGTTTTGAGAGCAACGAGGATGATCTTAGGGATGATACACTCTCGTTTCGTTTGCTTAACCAAGAATATTCAATAACGAAACTTGAGTTTGCCGAACATTTTGACATTCCCGTCCCCTACGAGAGAGAAATTTCGGACAACACCGTAATGGGTCACGCACTTTGGACCAAAATGACCGTAGAGGTGAACTTTAGCTCCTCCCAACTATACATAAGCCATGTTCATCATCCCATTCTAAGCATATTTTTAAAGTTTTTGGCTAATTGTATACTTGGGCGCCCCAACAACCATCACACTAGGATGGGTGACGTGTGTTTGATGACCACGGTTTTGTTTCGTCGCGCCGTGGATTTAACCTTTGCAATTTAATGTGGGCACATCTAAAGAAAGAATGCTTTGCTAAAGGCCCAATTGTTTTGGGTGGGGTGATTATGCACTTGGCGACAAAGTTTGGGTATATGGATAACTCTCCTATACCCGACTATTGTCTAATGAATATTACTTGGTTAGGCAACTCGGGGTGTGCTACTTTTTCTCACACGGTATATGGTGAAGATCAACCCCGTCATGTATACAATTGGCTCATACACCCAAAACCGATGAGACATTACCCTTTGCCTAACCCGGACCTCCCCAAACTCCATTACAATAGAGATGTGCCCCATTATTTGTTCCCACACCTCCTCCCACCACACCTACAAGAACCTCAAGCCCAACCCCCCCCCCCCCCCCCCCCCGAAAACCAACCCGACCAAGAACCTCAAGTCGAGCAACATGAACCCGAGGTTGTACTTCACCACATTCCCGAACAGAACCAAGTCCCTCCACCACCCGATTACTTCCAACAACTACTTGAAGGATTCAACAAAGTTACCAATGAAGTTGGAAGATATCGGGAGGAACAAAGGGCGGGATTTCAAAGACTTGAGGAGCAACGGGCCGAAGACAACAGAAGGTACGAAGAAGATCAACGTAGGTTTTATGGACCTATGTACTCTTACATGGCTCATCAAGGCTCCTTCCACACTATGGCTCAACCACCCCCACCCCCCTCTTGGTATGACCCCACTCAATGGGGTAACTTTGGAGGATCTAGCTCCGGGGGTGGAGGTTATGATGGCGGGGACAACAGAGATGCTTACATGGGCGACGGGAGTTTTAGAGGCGGCTTTGGAGGCGGCTTTGGAGGCGGCTTTGGAGGCGGGTACTATGGCGGCGAAGGTGGGCACTAGGGACAGTGCTTGGACTGAGAAGGGGGGAGACTCCTCATGGTATGTAATTTTATTTTCTACCCTTTACTATGCATGAACTTTCTTTTACTCTTTGTAAACAAAAAAAAAAGAAATAAAAGAAAAAGGAAATGCCAGTTAGGTTGAAAACCCAAAAATGGGCAATCTAAGCAAAAACGGCTTATAAAAAAGATGAGTGAGTTAGGGAGGATGGAAAAACAAAAAGAGATGCTAGGATGAAAACCTGAAAAGGCTCCTAGGCAAAATGAGAGATAAGAGAGAAATATTTGTTGTGTGCAGGAACTCATTTGATCTCTTGGAAGAACGAGGAGAAGAAAAGAAAGAAGATATAGAAGAGAAGAAGAAAAAGAGGCTAGAAGATGGAGCATAGAAGATCATAAAACCAAAGAAAGAATGTTGTTTGTAAACTCATTTTTATTTCTTGGTGATCTTAGTTTCTTTCTTTCTTGAACTCATGGGAAGATCTTAAACTGTTTGAAACATTTTACTTTACTCGAGGCCGAGTAAAGAACTATGTATGGGGGAGTTGATACACATGTAATTTCCGTGTGTATGTTTACGTTTTTAGTTAGTTTTGGTTGTTTAATATTTCGGAAATTACACACTTTTGGTGTAATAGTTATGTTTGTAAATTAGTTGTAATTCATTTAGATTAGGATCATTCTGAGCTTAAACAGGTCCAAGATCAGTCAAATGATCATTGATGAAGGAAGGTGCAAGAGTTCAAGATAAAAAGGAGGCAAAATCCTGATTTTTGGCCTGTACCCGGTCGAGTATACCATATACTCGATCGGGTACCAACTGTACTTTCAATCAGATCAATCAGGAGACAAAAGGGTGTGCAGGGGAAGATTTGGCCACGATCAATTGTAATATCCGATCAGGTACACCTATATACCCGATCGGGTATACCTTTTATTTTCACTCCGAATTCGATCGAGTAAGCCTCAAAACTACACTTTTTACACATACCCGATCGGGTATCTATATATACTCGATCGGGTACCCGAACTGCACTCCCAAAAAGCCTATAAATACACCCCTTCCCTTCACAATGAGGGACCAATTCCTTTACACTCTTAAGCTCAATTTAGAATAACATTTCTTTATACTTCTTCTAGCATGTTTAGTCTCCAAATGAGGAGCTAAACTTCCATTTCTTGGTGTTGCTCTTGAAGCTTGTTGATTATTAAAGTTGTGAGTTATTTTCTTAACTTCTTTCCTTGAATATTAATTCTTCCTTTAAATACTATTTCTATATCAATGTTGGGGAGTGTTACTAAGATGACAATTAGTTAACATCTTGACATTGGTCTTAGCAATAGCTATTCCTTCCTCTATGTTAAGATTGGGGAGTGTTACTAAGATGACAATTAGTTAACATCTTGATATTAACTATAGTAGGATTCATTTTCTTTAATATTCTTCCTCCAGTATTAATTAATTCCTATTCATATTTCATATTAATATTTGAACATTACTTAAAGGATCAACTAGTTTTGTTTCATATATTAATTATTACTAGAAACGATCAACGAACCGATGGTTAATCGTTGATAGTTTCACAAGTAAGTAACTTCGGTTTATTAATGCACGGTCGTGGTAATAAACTTAAGAGGGATTAATTTTGTTGGTTAAACTGAAACCGTTGTGTTGAGGTTATCAATCTCAATTGATATCATCAAGGAGTTAAGAGATTAAATGCTACTATCAAGTCGGTATATGGCGTTGTTCTATACTTGACTAATAGTAAGGGTTATTAATGAACGGTCGTTGTTAATAACTAACCTCGATGAATTGGATATACTCCTCGATTGAGTATTCGAGAGGAGATAAGTTATAGATATAACAATGATCGACTAAAATATATCAACAAGTGGAAAGTAGCAATGCCAAGTCCTTTTTATCTTTGAATCAAATCACATATAACTCGTTCATCTTCGTGTTTTATTTTAATTAAATCACTCAATCAAAACCCCCCCTTTATTTATTAGTTCATAAAAAGAGAGTTACTCCTTTCCTTGTGGATACGAACTCTACTTCACCTATACTACGTATAAGTGTTAGTATTGAAAATTATTTTGAGTGCACACACGACAAAGTGCACGTCATTGCCTTTTGAAATTAGTCTCCTAGCCAGAGTACTTTAAATTCAATCGGCTCCTGCGTTTTTTTTCCTAACTTTGGAAGTCTAAAAAAATCAACAAGTTTTCCTTCATCTTCCTCATCCAAACTCTATCACTTTAGTGCATCGTTTGGTTTGCCGTAGTCCTTCAAGAACGAAAAATCATGGGAGTCAATTGCTAGCGGGCAAATTTGTCTTAAGAAGACAACAACATTTGTTGGGCTCGATTCCATCCTCATAACTTCCGTACGCTTCCCGTTTATCATAATTATTTATTTTACAAATTTTCGAGACACAAATACAACAAATTATTCATATTCCATTGATCCGTTAGACCTCGATTCCATATTAGGGTACACCTTGAATCCTTAGAATTTAATCATACCGCTCTATGCTAAGCAGGGGCGGATCCGTAAATTTGGTTTGAGATGGGTTTAAGAGTAATTATACTAGGCTTAAACATTAGAGGTTGATGTGCACGCATCATGAGTGCATAAGTGTTCATTTTTAGGATTAATTTATGATGCTTTGTTACTTAGTTCATAGATTTATGATGTTTGATTTTATGCTCTCCATTTGTATGTAAAACATTGTTGTAAGCTTGTAAAATACGATTAGTTAATTTTGCATTTGATAATGATGAACTTGGAAGACAACAAAAGGAGAAAAAATTAATTTCATGCAATACCCGATCGGGTATATCACTTTACCCGGTCGGGTATGAAGAGAAAACGAAAGAGAAATTGGACTGATACCCGATCGGGTATGTACCTTTACCCGGTCGGATATGACTTGATCCGGGCAAATAGACGTGCTGAAAAAACACAAAGACGTGGGAAAATATTTGATTTTGACCGATACTCGGTCGGGTATGTACCTATACCCGGTCGGGTATCCGGCGCAAGGTGTTGAAAACACCTATAAATAGCACACTTTTCGTTCACAATTATCATCCCTTCTTCCATATATATATATATATATATATATATATATATATATATATACTTAAGCGCAACTTAGAATAATATTTTCTTTATATTTTTCTAGCATTGTTTAGTCTCCAAATCAGGAGCTAAACTCTCATTTCTTGGTTTAATTTGTTCTTGAAGTTTATTGAATGTTAAAGTTGCGAGCTATTTTCTTACTCCTTCCCTTGAATATTAATTCTTCCCTTATTCTATCTCTATATTAATGTTAGGAAGTGTTTTTTTATCAAAGGGGGCTTATATTGATAAAATAGCATTCAGTTGGGGTAACAACAAACAAAAGGACCACATGTAACCATCCGCCCTTGATCGAGACTCAGAGTTAATCACCTTTGACAAAGCAATATAACTCGCTAGACCTAACTTGGGCAAAATAAAGCCAACGACGATTACCGTAGACCTCTCATCCCCCAAACCTAATGCAAGAGTCTTAAAACAATAGAAAACAACAACAACACAACAACAACAACAACAACAACAAGTAGTTCGAAATAAAAAAAACAAACAAAATAAAACAGAATTAAACTAGAGATCACTCATTTTCTTCCTGACCATAGATTTTCCAGCACTCCATGGCGGCGGTTCAGGAGGGGGACGAGCCAGTAGTACTGTAGCTTCTTCCTCACCACATCTCTTATTCATCATGTTTTCTGCCAAGTCTCTACTTTCGCAACTAATCACATATGACCTTGAAATCAGATTTGTTCCAGCTTTTAACCCCAAGCTTTGCCCATGACCTTCACTCGATGATGTCATTCTCTTGCTATTGATATATCTGCTTCTTGTTCGCACCAAGAATCTCGTCACAGGGAAAAACCCCAAATCGAAAAACCACCCAATCAATCAGATCGGCGGAAGAACTAAAACTCTAACATGAGGGAGACAGTCGCTGATAGAAACTACTAGCTCCTATTGTAAAATTAACACACACATATATAAATCTACCAATTAATGTTGGGAAGTGTTGTTAAATGAAAATTAGTTAACATCTTGACATTAATTAGTAATAGAATCGATCAATGAACCGATTGTTAATCATTGATGGTTTCAGAAGTAAGTAACTTCGGGTTATTAATGCATGGTCGTGGTTAATAATGTTAAGAGGGATTAATTGTGTTGGTTAAACCGAAACAATTGTGTTGATATTATCAATCTCAATTGACTTCAGCAAAGAGTTAAGAGATTAAATGCTACTATCAAGTCGGTATATGACGATGTTTTATACTTAACTAATAGTAAGAGTTATTAATGAATGAGTGTTATTAATAACTACACTCGATAAATTGGAGATACTCCTCGATTGAATATTCGAGAGGGGACAAGTTATAGATATAATTGGAATCAACAAACATATCAACAAGGGGAAAGTAGCAAAACCAAGTCTTTTATCTCATTAATTAAAATCGATCACATAAGTCGTTCATCTTAGTGTTTATTTAATTAAATAAAATCAACCTCAAAATCCCCCTTTTTAATTACTAGTTTCATTAAAGAAAAGTATTCATTTCCTTGTGGATACGAAGTCTACCTCACTCTACTATGTATTACTGCTAGTATTGAATTTATTTTGAGGCACCCAACGATTTTAATGCCGTCAGAAGCCTTGCTGCTATTTTCTTCCCGAAAAAAGACTGGCTTTATCTGGGTGTGTTCATGAGTTTGTGGCTAATATTTTAGCACCAGTGATATTTTAACATTGGATTTGGATTATCGGTTAACTGACGATATTTGATTTGATATTTGAACAATTTTGACTTGAAAAATAGTGTTTGGCTAAATAAAAAGGGATGGAAGAAGTATTCACTTTTCAAAAAAGAAATAATTACATATTCATGACTAAAATAAAGATTGTTTACAAAAATGTGATTAGTGACTAAAGTAATAATAAAATCATACTCACTCCGTCCCAAACTGATGATCCTATACTTTTTGGGCTCAAATATTAACATAAAGTGGTAGAAGGACCCATATAACCTTACTTTAATGTATTGTTCACTCATTTACTTTTACTAATCATCAAAAAGAGGGGTATAAATGATAGTTTACTTTAATTTCTTTACCAAAAAGGGAAAGGTGGCTATAATTTTGGTACACCCCAAATAGGAAATACAGGACCATCATTTTGGGATGAAGGTAGTAGTAATTTGTATTCAATTTTAAACTTAAGTTACAATGACATTATATTGTACGTAGTAACTAATTGTCAAATTTGTGTAAATAAGTTTTGTTTTAGTAATATTTTTTTAAAAAACCCCTTCAAAAAAACCAAAGTTCCTCATTGAAAATTAGTATTTTTATACAATAAAGTATCGATTCTTGTAGAGGCATATAACTCCACACTCTGTGCCATTTTCTCTCACATAGAAAGCTTGTAAAATAAACTAGAAATTAAGTCACAAAAAGGCCTGTCAAATTACTAAGAGTATAAAAGCATATTATATATGAGGGAACTCTTCTGGTAAGGTATACCTTACAGGAGCCGCCGTGCGGCCTCCACGTTTTGAGGGCCTTCCCGGCGGAATTTTTTGATGAAATGTTTTTAGCATGTTCTTCATCAAGTCTAGTACATCCATACCAAATTTCAGCAAACAATTCAATCAGGAAGGAAGTCAAATGATTTTTGGAAGATAACTGCACCCTTTATATACATATAAAACGCAGTTATCTTCTAAAAATCGTTTGACTGCCTTCCCGATTGAATTGTTTGCTGAAATTTGGTATGGATGTACTAGACTTGATGAAGAACATGGTAAAAAAAATTTCATCGAATAATTCTGCCGGGAAGGCCCTCAAAACGCGGATGCCGCACGGCGTCTCCGGTAAGGTATACCTTACTGGAAAGATTTCCTTATATATGATAATGATATAATAATATTGATAATAATAAGTATTGTGCTTTGCCTACCGTGCTCAATACACACTTTATCATTATGTACTTATAGCCACAATGGGTATTAGTTATAGGGTATGTCACTATCTCGATCAGTATCACTTACACAATATATATGTATTAGTGTGTGTATTTTTAATTGAAGAATTACAACTAATAAGTTTATGTATTATTATGTATATATGTGTGCGTGTATAAATTAGTTTGTATTTTTTTATTTGAAGTGTTATAACTAATCACTTTATGTATTACTATGTGTATACAAATAAGAAATTTCAAACGGGTCCGGATCCTTAACGGGTCGGAATCACATGTACCCATCCGGTCCGTTTATTAAAAATAATAAAGGGTCCGGATCCAGGTAAACAGGATAAAATATAGACTCGTATCCGTTAAAAACAACCGGGTTCGGGTCGGGTCCGGGTCTAGACCCGACCCATTGATGATTGTTTTAATGATTGATAATGAGGAAGACAATGGATAAGAATCATCGAGGATTGTTCAATTAAATAGAGAGGACTATGAGCATGAATAATCAACAGAGACACTCTAGAGCATTCTGAAAGCTACTTACTCGAATGATCATGTATTTGATATTTTGATTCAGGTGAACTTGTGTGGAAATTTTTCAGAGTTGTGCTGCTGCTGTCGGAATGCCTATTAGAAAATGAACTTCAAGCGAACGTGATAAATGGATCACTGGAATACGCCACAACATGCTCGTAAGTTCTACAACCTACAATTCAAACAGTTTGTAATCATATTCAAACTACAATATGAATGTTGTGCGTTTTCCAATTAGTAGCTCTAATATGTTTGATGGGTTTTCCCTATTTGTTTAAATCTATTCATATTGTAGTTTGAATTTTAGTTTTTAAGGTATGCATTGACCAAGGCACTTGAGATTAAAAGGGCAAAGTAGGTGTGAATTTATTCACATGTTATGTGTTGAAACAGTGAGCATACACTGCTTATTTCACAGTTATAAACGAGAGTAGGGGACAAAGCAAGGCGTATCTTCTCTCAAGATGGATGGATGGTGGTGATTAGTATCTATATCTCGGCTGCTTTTGGATATTAATAATTGGGTTAGTCTTGTTTCTTGTTTGTTCATAACTTAGACTTCCTATGATCACTTTCTGAGATGACCAAGGTCTTAGCCATAACTCTTAGGAGGTGCTTTGGAACTTTTCCGGTGGCTGTTCTGGGCAACTCCGTCACAAACTAGACCTTCTTCGGCACCATGTAACCCGGTAGATTTTCCCGACAGTGTGCGATGAGGTCGGCTTCTGTCCAATTTCCAGTGAATTTCAGGACTACGAAAGCGCAGGGGCTCTTTCCCCACCGAGGGTGCGGCTTAGCGACAACAGACACATCCGAAACGCCGGAGTGATTCAAGATCACGCTTCCCACTTCGACGCTGCTTATGTTTTCTCCGCCGGAGATGATGACGTCTTTCGGCCGGTCCGTGATTTCTGTAGGCAACGAAGCTGAACAACACACTGTGGATCACACTTAAGATTAAGCTATATGATGATATGCAGTATAGTATGTATAGAAATAACAATGACCAAAGGGAATTCTTTCTCAATCTTTCTTTCTTTTCATTCAAGGGGAAAAAATCCAGTTCATTCGGATTAAAAAAAAACCCCTCTTCCAATACACACATAAATAGATACTCACACGTATAAGGATAATTACCCACACAACAAAACCCTACAAATGCTCCTATGTGTGTGCATGGGTGGTTGACTTCTTCTACCCTCATGCACACGTACAAAGTAATAACTAAACTTAAAATAAAAATAACAAATGAGCCTAGGATGAATTAAATGACACAAAACAAAACACGTGACACAAACAAGTTTAAAACACTTCACATTCTCCCCCTTAAACTTGTTCTACTCTCCTAGGTGTTGAACTCCAATCTTCCTTCTCAAGTCTGCAAATCTGTCTCTTCCAAGTGGCTCTGTAAGGATGTCCGCTAGCCGTTCCCTTGTCTGAATGTATTCCAAGCTAATCACCTCCTTTTCAACACATTCCCTGATGAAATGATATCTAGTATCTATATGCGTACTTCTCTCATGATGAACCGGGTTTTTGGCAAGGGCAATTGCTGATTTGTTGTCAACTTGCAATACTGGCTTCTTCTTGTTATCCTCAAGTATGCTCTCCAACAGTTTTGTGAGCCAAATTCCCTGACAGGCCCCACTAGTTGTTGTTATGTATTCAGCCTCACAAGAAGATAATGCAATAATTCTTTGTTTCTGTGATATCCATGTGACTGGATTGTAACCTAGGAAATAGATGATCCCAGAGGTGCTCTTCCTGTCATCCACATTCACAACAAGATCACTATCACTATAACCCAACAAAGCTACATTTGTTTGATTACGCTTGTACAAGCATCCATACTCTATTGTCTATTTGATGTACCTCAGAATCTGTTTTACAGCATTTAGATGTGCAATAGTTGGTGCTTCTATATACCTGCTTACAATACCAACTGAGTAAGTGAGATCAGGTCAGGTGTGTGTTAAATACCTCAGACTCCCAATGGTGCTCCTATAGCTTGTAAGATCTATGTCTTGTTCTCCATCAAGCTTGCTAAGCTTGCTTCTAGGCTCCATGGGTAAACTGCAGGGGTTACACTCAGCCATCCCCATTTTCTCTAAAATTTTCTTTGCATATCCAGTTTGCCTGAAGGTTATGGAGTCCTTCTCTTGCTTTACTTCAATGCCAAGATAGTAACAAAGCAATCCCAGATCACTCATCTCAAAATTCTTCATTAGTTCACTTTTGAAATCTTGAATCAGTTTTTAGCATGAGCTTGTAAGTATTAGGTCATCCACATACACTCCTACTATTATCATATGTTCATCAGTCCTCCTCATGTACACTGAGTGTTCAGAGACACATCTATTAAAGCCCAAAGACTTCAAGCAACAATCCAATCTCTCATTCCAAGCTCTAGGAGCTTTTTTTAAACCCATACAAGGCCTTATGGAGTCTCAACACCTTGTTTTGGTAGTTAGGGTCCACAAAACCTTCTAGTTGGCTCACATAAACTTTCTCTTTCAATTTCCCATTTAGGAAGGCAGTTTTTACATCCATGTGATGTACATCCCACTGTTTAAGTGCTGAGATTGCAAGCAATACTCTGACTGTCACCATCCTTGCCACTAGAGCAAACACTTCTAGGTAATCCACCCCATACTTCTGAATGTAGCCCTTTGCAACAAGCCTGGCCTTGTGTTTGATAATCTTCCCTTCAGGATCTTTCTTTAGCTTGAAAATCCACTTTAGACCTATGGCTTTGTGATCTTTGGGTAAGTTTGCTAATTCCCAGGTTCCATTTTTATGTATAGAATCAATTTCTATGTTCATAGCTTCCCTCCAGTTCTGATTTCCTGCAGCTTCAGAATAGCATGAAGGTTCCTCAATTGATAAAAAGCAAAGACTTACCTCCTCATTTACTTCCACTGTAGCATCATAAATGTCCTGCAGTGACCTGTAGTTTATAGGACTGGTACTTGAGTTACTGCTCTCAGATGATCCTGATGTATTTGACGTAGATTCTTGAGATGATTGAGATGGTGATGTACTTCCTTCTTCCTATGAGGAACTGGTTGAGTAGTCAGTTCCCCCCCAGATTTCCTTCTTCATTTACTCTCAGTGTGAGAGTATTTTCATCACATGAACTGCTTCTTTCATTTTTGTTTTGCCAGGACCACTCTCTATCTTCCTCAAACACCACATCTTTGCTAACTATGACCTTTCCTCCTTTTGGTTCTAACAGCTTATAGGCCTTAGTCCCTTCTTCATACCCAAGAATAATTGTCTTCACACTCCTATCTGCAAGTTTTGGAAGATGAGGAGTTGTAATCTTTGCATGAGCAATGCACCCAAACACTCTTAGATGTTGTACACTTGGTTTTTTCCCATACCACACTTGATATGGTGTCATTCCTTCTACACTCTTGGTTGGAGCTCTATTCAGTAAATACACTGAGATTTTCACTGCTTCTCCCCAGTATTTTGCTGGCATGTTCTTACTTTTCAGAAGACTTCTAACCATTTCAATAATGGTTTGGTTTCTCCTTTCAACCACCCCATTTTGCTGGGGTGAATATGGGGCTGTGAGGTGCCTTTTTATGCCATTTTCACTATAGAAATTCTTGAAATCAATAGAAATGAACTCACCACCTCTGTTAGTTCTGAAGCACTTCAATTTCTCTGCAACTTCATTTTCTGCAAGTTGCTTAAACCTTTTGAATCCATCTAAAGCTTCTCCTTTATGCTTCAGTAGAGATACCCACATGAAGCGTGAGAAATCATCAACTAGAAGCATAAAGTAGTTACTTCCTCCTGGTGCAGATGGTGAGATAGGACCACACAGATCTCCATGAATAAGCTCAAGTTTTGTTTTGGCTCTGAAGTTTGCCTTCTGAGAAAATGAGGTTTTGTGTTGCTTGCCTATCATACACCCATCACACACTTGATTCACTTGAGTGATATTAGGCATTCCTTCTACCAAATTCTGATTAGAAAGTTTCTTCAAGGCCTGAAAGTTGAGATGTTCATACCTAGCATGCCAAAGCCATGACTTATCAATCATGCTTGTCAACAAGCACACTCTCTCTGCAGCCTTGAAGTTTGCAACAAAAAGTCTATTACTGCTATCAAAGACCTTCAATTCTCCTCCCTTTACCACAACTTGACCTCCATTTTCATCAAACTGACCAATGCTAAGAATGTTACTCTTCAGCTTTGGTATGTAATATACCTTTGAGTGGACTAAATGTTCACCATTAGCACGTTGAAACACAACTGAACCTTGACCATGAATGCTAATCATGGACCCATCTCCAAACATAACCTTCCCTTGAACTGAAGGATCTATCTCAGAAAACCAGCTTTTCTCTCTAGTCATATGGTTACTAGCCCCCGAGTCTAGGAACCATCCCGCCTTTTTATTGTTACCAGCACCAGTGACTTGTGTTTCTGAGCATTGATTGAGATCATGTGATTTGGTTAATTCACATGACTCAATCATCAATAGTGCAGGTTCTTCACTTTCTTCCTCCTCTAGAATGTTTGCTTGCTCCTCCTTGTCTTCTGAGGGACACTCAGATGCAAAATGTCCCATTTTCTCACAGTTGAAGCATTTTATTTTTGACTTATCAAATTTCTTCTTTTGATGCACACTGCCTCCTCTACCTCTTCCACGTCCTCTGCCCCTTCCTCCTGTATAGCTTCCTTGGTCTTTGATAGTTTTCTTGTGAGAAGACTCCCCCTCTTCCCTTGCTCTCCATTCAGCTTGGGTAAGAAGAACAGTATCCTCATCATGGGCTTCACACACATTAAGTCTTTCTTCATGAGCTTTAAGGGACCCAATTACTTCTTCCATAGTCTTTGTTTTCAGATCTCCAAACTCCTCAATGGTGGATGCAATTTGCAGGAACTTAGGGGCAGCAGATCTAAGCAGTTTCTTCACTATCTTTTCTTCTTGCACTGTGTTACCCAAACCTCTCATTTTTTGACTATAATCTGCAGTTTTGCAGAATATGCATTAACACTTTTAGTATTGTTCATCCTCGAGCCTTCAAACTCTCTATACAAAGATTGAGTTCGAACCTCTTTCACTCTAGCTTTCAGCCCCAAGATTCATGGTATTCAACATACTCCATGCTTCTTTGGCTGTTCTCTTTGCCCCAAGTTGAAGAAGAGTGCCCTCACTTATGCCCTGATAAATGGCTGCTAAAGCCATCTTATCCTTGCGCACTTCTACAGGACCTTCACTCACCATAGCGCCCCATACCCCTTGAGCCACCCTAAAAACCTCCATCTTTATGGCCCATGCAGCATAATTAGTTGAGGTTAACATGGGATACCTGAGAGTGATGGTGTCTCCTTTCTCTCTACTAGATGCATCATCTTTTGTGTCATGAGACATCTTGGATCCAAAAGAATGATGGCTCTTATACCAAATCTAAGCAACGAAGCTGAACAACACACTGTGGATCACACTTAAGATTAAGCTATATGATGATATGCAGTATAGTATGTATAAAAATAACACAATGACCAAAGAGAGTTCTTTTTCAATCTTTCTTTCTTTTCATTCAAGGAGAAAAAATCTAGTTCCTTCGGATTAAAAAACCCCCCTCTTCCAATACACACATAAATAGATCACATGTATAAGGATAACTACACACGCAACAAAACCCTACAAATGCTCCTACGTGTGTGCATGGGTGGTTGACTTCTTCTACCCACATGCACACGTACAAAGTAATAACTAAACTTAAAATAAAAATAACAAATGAGCCTAGGATGAATTAAATGACACAAAACAAAACACGTGACACAAACAAGTTTAAAACACTTCACAATTTCGAGGTAGCCATCGGGGTGGATGACGCCGACGTCTCCGGTGATGAACCATCTGTTTCTGAAGGCGTCGGAGTTGGCCTCGTCGTTCTTGAAGTAGCCCTTCATGATGCTGTTGCCACGGATGACGATCTCTCCCATGGTCCGGCCATCGCGTGGAACTCGCCGCATTGTCTTGATGTCCCTTACAACATTGACGTGGGTGAGTGTCAGTGTGTTGATCCCCTATCTTGCTTTCAACCTGGCTTGCTCCTCCGCCGGCAACCAATTCCATTTCTTTTGCCACTCGCAAAACATAGCCCGTGCGGTGGTCTCGGTGAGGCCATAGGCATGGGCAACACGAAACCCTAACCCCTTGATTATCTTGAGCAGAGGAGGAAGCGACGACGCCCCTCCAGTGAGTATTTGGACCGGAGCCGACATTTCCCGGCGCTCGTGCGGCTTGGCTTCCAAGAGAATCGATAAAATGATTGGCGCGCAACACATATGTGTCACTCCGTGTGACACAATGTTGTCGTATATGTCACTGACGGTGGTCCCGACACATGCGGTGACCCCCCCCCAAGTGAAGGTCCAGCCGTTCCAGTGGAACATTGGGAGTGACCATAGATAAACGGGTTGGGTCCCCATTTCCCAAGCCAAGATCAAGCTCAACGTGCTCAGAAAGGCTCCCCGGTGACTGTACACAACTCCCTTCGGCTGAGAAGTCGTCTCTGATGTATAACTCAAGGCGATCGCGTCCCACTCGTCATCGATAGCCACATCGCTCTCATCCTTTTCCGTGCCATGATTAATCCGCGCTCAGAGTATTAACTCCTCGTACTCGAGGTTGCCTAGCCGGATTCCAGTGGGGGCGACGTCGTCGTCGATGTCAACCAGTAAGGGCATTGGTATATTTTTGCCCATCATTATTTCCAATGCCTTTTTCGCCTTCTCCACATACTCATAGTCCACAAAGAAGGCCTTGGCCTCTGAATGCTTTAGAATGGTGGCAATGTTCTTCGCGTCAGCCTCGTGTTGACGGTGTTCAACACTGCCCCCGCCATTGGCACCGCAAAATGCATCTTGTACATTGCCAGAACATTTGGGGCCAACACCGAAATCTGTGCATATCGGATCAAAGACGAGATTAGTTTAGTTTTTCGATCAATGACATTATATTAATTACTAGAGCATATATATGAAAATTTAATGAGGCAAGTAATTTAGAACGAAAATAATTTCATTATAGCATATTTGCCTATACATAATATTTATAAAATTAAAATTTAGTACTTACGACATTGTTCTTGACAATGTTGAGAGCCCGTAGGGAGGCGGCGAGGCGGCGACATCGGTCATAGGTCTAGCTCCACGTGAAGTGGATGCCAGCATAGATGACGGAGTTGTGGTCGGCATAACACTTGGATGCCCTTCTCAAGAGAGTGATAGGAGTAAGGGGAACATAATTTGCTACACATTTGGCCAATCTATCCATTTTTGTAGCTGGTTAATTTTGGAAACTTAGACGTTACTATAATGCTGTAAAATATATGGAGTATATGTTTCAGTGTTGGATATATCGAACGCTACCTGTGCGATAAATCTCTAGATTTGTTCTAAAGATGAATGGATTTGATGTTTATTTGAAAAGCAAATGAAAGAGGAGCTGTTTATTTATGGGCGCATATGAATAAGCTTCTTGTTTTTTTGCATTAGGCGGAAATGTGTGGGAAGTGGGAACCTGCCGTGAATTGGATTGAAATTTCCTTCCCACGTTTCAATTGAATCGAAATGTATGGTCTAATCTAATTTGGTTGAGTAAAGTCTCATATGATAGATAACGATTTTATGTGTATAGTACAACTATTGATGTCTGATTTGATCTCGCCTAATCTGATCTAGTTTGATCTCGTGTGATTTAGTCAATTACTTAATTTTGTTTTAATCTTGGACATATATCCAATTAAAAGCATTCGAAAAAAAATGATTTTCTAGTTGATTTATATGAAGTACAAGAGTATTAATAATTCAATAGATATTCATGAAATTCAATGGGTAAATTTCTATACCTAATTGTGAACGTATAAATGCCCAAATGATTATTAGAATGTTTTACTCGAATTGTTTTTAGTCTTAGACTAGGTTAGACCAGACCAGATTTGAGTAAACCAACCCAAACTTCTATAGTTATAAAATATAGGGGTGGACATATTGGTTTTATATTCACAGATTGAAAGAAATTATAAAAAAAATCATACTCGCACTAGTTATATTTCGGTAATGTTTAAGAAAAAGCTTCATTTCTAAAACAGCGCATAAAAACCATAGTGCCAAACATACAATTAAGGACTTGTAGAGAATTTTTAAATAACATAATAATTGCAGTTCAAAAAGTATTCCTGAACAATAATCCTATTAAAGTTTTGCCCAAAAAATGTTATAAGAGAAGAAATATTTCCAATATCTTCGTTTTTAAAAATGATTTTTTTGAATGCTTTTAAAATGTATTGTTGTAAATGTTGTTTATCACCATTGATGTCTGCTTCAACTGAATTCAAATCTATGATTGTTGAACTAGATTTAGTACGAAAGATTGTTCATTTATGTGACGTAGTTATGATCAATTTTATTCTTTGGCAGATGATGATCAATAATTATTATTAATTATTGTAATTGTACTCTATATAATTTGTAATAGTAGCTGGATTCATCTCGCTTCAATATAACAATCAATAATACATTATCCCACATTTTATATATTTTAAATTAAAACACTTCGGGCCTGTTTACTAACAAAGATATTTTCCTGTTTTCTACTTCTGTTTTTCGTTCTCCAATTTTCTGTTTTATTTTTCAGTTTTTCTATCTCCAATTTTCTGTTTCTATTTTTTAGTTTTCCATTTTCAAATTTGAAAACATGTTCATCAATTTTTTCACACAGTTCTCCAATTCCACACCCTTGACCCCTACCTCTACTCTTACCACGATCTTACACGCTACCCATACTCCACCACAACCCTTCATACCCACCCATACCTACTCGTAGGGGTCGGGGTAGGGAAGTTATGGGTGGGGGTGGGGTAAGGGGTATGGTCAGGGTGGGGTGGTAAGGTCTAGGGGTAGGGGGTTGGGTGAGGGTAGTGGGTGGGTTAGGGTTGTGGTTAGGGTTAAGAGTGGGGTAGTGGGTAGGGTTGGGGTAAGGTAGGGGTAGGGAGTTGGGATAGGATGGCGGTAGGGTGGGGTCGGGACCAGAGTGGGGCCGGGGTAGGGAAGGGGTAGGGTGGGGGGTAGTGGGTAGGGTTTGGGGTTGGAGTAAGGCAGGGGTAGGGTAGGGAGTTGGGATAGGATGGCGGTAGGGTGGGGTCGGGACCAGGGTGGTGCCGGGGTAGGGAAGGGGTGGGGGTAGGATGGCGGTAAGGGTGGGGGTAGTGGGTAAGGTTTGGGGTTGGGGTAAGGTAGGGGTAGGGAGTTGGGATAGGATGGCGGTAGGGTGGGCCCGGGATCCGGGTGGGGCCGAGGTAGGAGGCATGTGGTAAGGGGTAAGGTAGGGGTAAGTGGTAATATACGAGGGGTGGGGGTAGGGTAGGGTGGGTCGGGGTGGTGGGGGGTGGCAGTAGGGTAGGGTGGATCGAGATGGGGTCGAGGTGGTAGGGGGGTGGCGGTAGGGTAGGGTGGATCGGGCTGGGGCCGAGGTCGGGGGCATGTGGTGGGGGGTGGGGTAAGGTCATTATAGGGAAAAATGGGTACGCGGGGTGGGGGTTGGGTGGGTAGGGTAGGGTAGGGGTAAGGGGTAAGGTACGAGAATGGAGGTACCGGAATAGAATCGACATCGGAGCGGGATCGGACCCACCACTAGGTGTAAGTATGCAAATTCATTGCAAAAGCACTGTAGCATCTACGTTTTCCAAATTTGAAAAACTAGTAAAAGTCACTTCTCCAAATCATTAAGGAAAAGAGACACATGTTTCATTTTTTCCGTTTTGGAAAACGATTTGGTAAACACGTTTTTCTATTTTCAATTCTCCAGTTTTCCAGGAATTTCTTTGGTAAACACGTTTCCTGTTTTCTATTTTCCAGTTTTCCAGTTTTCTGGAAAACTGGAAAATATTTCTGTTAGTAAACAGGCCCGAAGGGTAGGGGTAAATATTTCGTTTTTTATAACTGTATTTTGCTATGTCTCAATTAGTTCTGTGTTTTTATGTTACTAATGTTTTTGTAAATATTTTGTTTATATTTATTGCCTTTAATTATTCTTATTCTTCGGATTATTTTATTTATAGATTACAATTATTAATGAGATTTGTACTTAATTCTTGATTGTTACTAAATATGGAGCAATCAAATGTTTTATTAGGACAATAAATTTCTACTTCTTTTATTTCTAAACTAAATGGATGTATAATTGAATTACCACCACATTGTCTTTGCATATAAAAGTATTGTTAATCTTTTTAGCACATATCTGTCTTGTTCATAAAAGCATTTAGACTTAACACAGCCTCATTAACTTATACCAAACAATTTGTAACTGGAGTGGGCATGCGTATCTGATTTCAAAAAGAAATAAAAATAACATCATATTTTGAAGTACGGCCACCATGAAGTGAGCAAACCCATGCCATGAACTAACTTATATGGCAATGGATAGTTGAATGGTACACTTTCCAGCCAAGAAGAAGATGATTTGTGGACGGTATTTTCTTAGGCACACGAGTACTGTTTAGATATTATTATGTTTCATCATAATAATGAATGAATATTTCCTAATTTCTATGTGTGGCCTACGTATTATTTGGAGTTCGGAAGGGGTTCAATCAGATTTTTTTTGGATGATATTTATATGTAAACATGTTGACAAGGCTTTAAATACTTATCCAATGATCTTTCAACCATGTTCAAAATGAACATGAAAAAGCATCAAAGCACAACTACCTCCCTCATATAATATGACGTGTTTTAAAGAAAAAAAATCAACATAGACTCGATCGATCACAACCCAGGCCGGACATCATTTGTGTTATTGTGTGATGTTAAAATTTAAATTTAAATAAATTTAGTTTGCGGGTATGAATGATCATTGTTGGTTATAATAATTGTATAAATAGCCGCTCATAGTTTTTTTTAGGATGAATCCGTACTCGACTAGGCAGGATTCCATGATTTTTAGTAGGTAATTATTCGCCACCGATCCGACTGAAAGGGTGCACGCTTGTACTGAGTTATTGATATAGTGTACACGTGACGGCCCACGTCACCTTTTTTCATCCACTTCTTTTTATTTATCTTTTTCTTACTTACTAACTTACTTACTTACTTACTTATCTCTTTCTTTCTTTCTTTCTTTCATTCTTTCTTTCTTTCTTTCTTTCTTTCCTTCTTTCTTTCTTTCTTTCTTGCTTTCTTTCTTTCTTTCTTTCTTTCTTTCTTTCTTTCTTTCTTTCTTTCTTCTTTCTTTCTTTCTTTCTTTCCCTCTTTTCGGTCCGCTTGTTTTTGCTTATCTTTTTTTTCTCTTTAATTTCTTTATTTCCTCATTCCCGCATTCTTTTTCTTTGGAGACCAGTGATAAGTCCGTATTTCGACACGCATTGATGCGTGTTGAGATCCTAGCATAAAGGTGTCATAAGTCTCATTTTTAGCTCAAATCATATTTTATCGGGCATTGGTTCGTGTTTGATATTTTTGGAGTCAAAATCAGGGAATTAAGTCCGACACCGGCATTTGAGAAGTAATCGAGAGAGTTGAGACGCATTTGAGAGTTGATTAGGAGCATTGAAGGTCAATGAGGTGTTAAAGACGAAGTGTTGAAGACAAAAGAGCTCTAGGATTGGCTACGAGATCAAACGAAGACGAATAAAGCTTGAAACGACGATCAGGATGTCGTCCTGTCATTCGTTCAAGCATATCTTTTTGTAGAAACATCCAAAGTACAACTTTCAAGTTTCATATGAAAGCTAGCTAACTTCAAGGAATACAAATCATATGAAGACACCATGACGACGATCTGAGAAGAGAAAGGTGAAAACAGATGATGAAGCCAGGGTAATCGATGTTGAGATATCAGGATGCGACCTTCCACAATTTTATTCATATCTTATGGCAATGGATATAGTTGAATGGTACATTTCCCAGCCAGAAGAAGATGTTTTGTGGACGGCACTTTCTTATGTACACGAGTACTGTTTGATATTATTATGTTTCATCATAATAATGAATGATATTTCCTAACTTCTATGTGTGGCTACATATTATTTGGAGTTGAGAAAGAGTTCAATCGGATTTTTTTTCTTCTCATATTTATATGTGAACATGTTGAAAAGGCTTTAGATACTTATCCAATGATCTTTCAACCATGTTCAAAATGAGTATGAAAAAGATCCAAAGCACACCTACCCCATATATATGCCGTGTTTTAAACAAAAAAAATCACATAGACCCACAAACTACGGCCGGATATCATTTGAGTTATTATGTAATGTTATAATTTAAATTTTAAATAAATTTAGTTTGTGGATATGAATGATCGTTGTTGGCTATGTTAATTGTATAAATTGGGGCGGACCAGTTAGTTTCCCTACTAGCCCCCCCCCTCACATTTTTTATAGAATGAATATAAATTACTTCAAATAGGACTAAAACTATGTCAAAAACTCAAAATATGACTTGCAATGTTTTTATTCCAAAATATGATCATAGTGGTCCTATTGGAAACATACTCATTTCTTCCTTCCATTCTTATCCCTCCTTTAAATATTAGTAAAAGATAGCTCAAAGTCATAATTAAATGTTTAATTCATAATAAATCCGAAAAAATTTCAATAACTCGTAGAAAAATAATAAAAAAATTAATTAAAATTTTTATAAAAAAAAATAAAAAAAATATTTTTTTTTGAAAATTAATAAAAATAGTAAAACTCCATAAAAAATTAAAAAAAATATGGATACCTTCCCACCGCCTGTACTACCTCCCTGAACCACCACCTCCGGTCGGTGTAAAAATGCCATTTTTTTTTAAATTCCACAAAAATGGCATATTTCTCTATGAGAATGCCAACATTTTCATTTTGCCAACTTCAATCCTTTTGACTTTTGCCAAAATATGGTATTCATAATTTTTTTGGCATTTTTTTACCGCGTTGACAGGGACGTGGTGGTACTGCCTCCCTGCACCACCACCACCTCCGACCGTTAAAAAAATGTCATATTTCCTACAAACTTCCATTTTTTTTTTCGGAAAATGCCAAAAATATGGCATATTTCTCTTTGACAATGTCAACATTTTTTTGTGTCATCTTAAATCATTCTGAATTATGCCAAAAATATGGAATTCATAATAAATTTGGCATTTTTCCCCAAATGACTAGAGGTGGTGGTGCTGGGGCGGCAGAGGCGGCGGTGACAAAAAAAGTTGATTTTTTTTTTATTTTTTTAATTTTTTTTTTAATTTTTTTTAATATTTTATTATTCAAAATATTTTTATTAATTTTTTGGTATATTTTAAGAATTTTTATTATTTTTTATTATTTTATTATGAATTAAAACATTCCAATAGTATAAGGGTATATTTGTTCAAGACACACATAATTAGTCCTATGGAAACATAGTTTACTTTTTTGGTCCTATTTGTGCAAATTGAATGACTTTTAGTCCTATTTTGATAATTAACTCTAATCATTATTTGATAGATAAGGTCAAATGAATCCTCTTGCTCTCTACAGAAAGTCAATTAAATTTTGGGAAAACTGTCAAATAGGTCCTCGAACTTTCATAAAAAGGTCAATTAAGTTCTTCTATAGAAGATTCTGTCTGGCCGTCGCGATTTGGGGCAATTCTCGGTGAATTTTTTTATGAAAATTTTTGAGCATCTTATTCACCAGGTCTAGTTTACTCATACCAAATTTCAGCTAAAAATTCAATCGGGAACACATTCAAATTAATTCGAGAATGCAAAAATGCGCAGTTATCTTCAAGAATTAATTTGAATGTGTTCCCGATTGAATTTTTAGCTGAAATTTGGTATGAGTAAACTAGACCTGGTGAAT